>CM070785.1:63531881-63886881 GCA_036346955.1 Dipus sagitta
AGAAGAGAGGTTGGCTGGAAACACAGGGCAGACTCTCTCATGAAATTCTGCTTATGTAATTTAAAAGGCATAAGGGAAGATTTTTAGGGAGTCAGTTTTATTTGGGGACCTAGAGAAAGATAAGAGGTTCTAAGATTTTTCCTGTGCAGGAGCTCCCTTCTCACTAACAAGAGAAAGAAAAAGGATGGTGTGTGTGTGTGTGTGTGTGTGTGTGTGTCTGTGTGTCTGTGTGTGTGCGTAAGTCAGAGGACAGCCTTGTGTGTCAATTTGCCTTCTATATCTTTTGAAACAGAGTCTCTCGTTGATCATCTCTGCAGTTGCCAGGTTAGTTGGCCTGCAAGTTTCTGGAGATTTTCTTGTCTCCACTTTCCTTCTAGTTCTAAATAGGCTGGAATTATAGACACTGGTTCTACAGTCTCAGGTACTCAAGCTTATGTAGAAAGCACATTACCCACTAAGTCGTATCCAAAAAATCTTCTTAAAAGTTGTTTTAGATCCTGTAACATGAATTAGTATTATCTAGATTATCTGAGGTTGTACATAAAGCAGTGGGTGTGCATGTTGGGATTACCCAAAAAGTAAAAGGCTTTTTTCCTATAGTCATGATGCAAAAAATAATGTCTTCTGCCCCAATTCTTTACATTTCCTTCACAAAGGTCTTGTCACTTTTCTGCACGTTGGATTTCTTCTGGATTCTCTCTCATCCCTTACCCTACCTCCCTCCTTTCCATTTTTCCTTCCTTCTGATGCAACTTGGCTTCCATTTTCATGCTTTCCCTACTTCTTAGTTCTTAGAGGGAAATAGGAATGTTTTACAGTTCTCTTGGCAGAAAGAGGCATCTTTTCTGAGCATCCATTCTTAACCCTTTGACCAAGCAGCATGTTGGGGATTGTTTGAATATTTTCACAACTATTATTATGTAGGTCCTGTAATTCCCTTGTTTCAGTAAACAGTGTTCTCAAAAAGAAGATATAAACAAGTGGAAATGGTGTGAACTGCCTTGGCAAAAACAATTTAGTGCCAGGATCTTTTGTATAATGTATATCTTATTGTGAAATACAAAGGTCTAAATCATGTATGGAGATAATTATAGATTACATATTTTTCCTTAGAGATGATCCATGCAAAATAAAGTGATGTTAAGAGTGATTCACTTGAGAGGAGAATTATACCATTACTAGAAAAATTAAATTCTAAACTTCAGATTGAGCGTTCCCTTGTGGGGTTCATCCTGAGTGTACTGTGTGTCTTTCAGTCATTACTCCACCCCTGCCCCAGGGTCCTCTGAGAAATCAGCCTTCCTGGGTAGTTTCCAGAAGAGTCACTGGTGCTCTGGGCAGGAAGTTGAAGTCAAGCATAGAAACTGAATTGGCACACTGGTCACTGGTCACTTAGATACCTTCTGTGTTCTTTCCAGTTCATTCTGTGCTCTACTATATCTGTTTGGATTTGGAAGAGAATGAAAAATTTTAGGCTTTTCCATCAATGCGAGTGTGCAAACTTACATGTGGAGAGCAATATTTTTGTACAGATATGCATGTTCCATTTGCTTCACTGTCTGATTTTCTTCTGTGTATTAAGTGTGTATACAATACTGTTACCAAACTTGTCTGTGTACCAATGAATTACTGTGGACAGAACTTTCCAGGTAATTATAAATACTACCTGAACATGGTTATCTTATTACTTTTAAACAGAGGTCAAAAGCAATTTCACAATTGTGTAGCCTCATCAGATAATAGTATCTTTTATGTTCTTGTTTTGATCTTCTCAAGTTGGTTGTTTCATTGTATCAGCTGTTTTTAGATAACCTAACAGACAACACAGGGTAAGGAAGACTTAGTTTGCTCATAGTTTCTTGACTTTTGTCCATCATGGAAGGAAGGGTGTGGCAGAACAGAGATGACATTATGACAGACACAAAACAGAGAACAGGAATGCTGGTGCTGGGCTTCTCCCCTTTCCCACTTATCTTGTCTTGGTCCCCCTCACTTAAACATGTCTAGAAATACCTTCTCTTACACTAAGAGGTGACTTTCACCAATCTTCTAGATGATTCCAAGTCCTACAAGGTGACAATCATAATCATCTAACATATTTATGAATGAACTGTCTTATTTAATGTGCATCAGGACAACAAAGCCATACATTCTTTTAATTAGCATAAATTTTGGGTTGAAATGTGCTATAAAAGAGAATTGTAGTTATTTTGTAAAGCCTACATATTACATTTCTAATTCCTGTTTTATTTTATTCTGGCTAATGGTTTATATTTCCTGTGCACAAATACTAGTTGAACTTGGAAGAAGGAAGGCCAGGATTATATGGGTATGATGAGAGAATGCAATGGACAGAAATTTGCCCTGCATAAAAACTTATTTTTTTGGTGATGGTGAAAAGGAGCCAAAGGAGCACTCTGGGTACATTGATAACTTCTGTTTTGTTACAAAGACATGAAACTATTTACTTGATTTTAAAATTTTTTTGTTTATTTTTACTTATTTACTTGAAAGTGACAGAGACAGAAAGAGGCAGATAGAGAGAGAGATAGAATGGGCGTGCCAGGGCCTCTAGCCACTGCAAACAAACTCCAGACACGTGCGCCCCCTTGTGTATCTGGCTAACGTGGGTCCTGGGGAAACGAGCCTCAAACCGGGGTCCTTAGGCTTTACAGGCAAGTGCTTAACCGCTAAGCCATCTCTCCAGCCATTGATTTTTTTTTTTTTTAATGATGTGAACATCCACCATTTTTACAGAGTCTTATGTAGTCCTGTCCAGCCTCAAACTCCCGATGTAATCAAGGATGACTCTGAGCCTCTGATCTTCCTATCTCAACTTCCCAAGTACTGGAATTATATACGTGCACCAGTGCTACCTGGTCACAATTTATTTTTCATCAACTATTTTTTCCTATAAAAGTAACACATAATTTACAGAAAAAAGGCACAAATATACATTCAAAAATTCACTTCAGTTTAAAAATACATGAGGGTTAGAGTTGTGGCACACATTATGTATAGTTATCCCTGTGGAGGAATTAGTAAAAGAGTGTTTTTATTTTATGGTTCCTTCGGAGACAACCAAAAGTTTCACTGAAAGATGCTGCTGAATTAGGTATATGTGAGAGATAGCTGTAAAACATTTATAAAATAAAAAACCAAAAAGCTCTAAAAATATAGAAAGGAAATACTCTAATTATGTCCTAAGTTCTTTAAACTTGTGTTTATTTTCCTTACAGGACCAACCTGGAAATGGTAAACATATTGATCAGCTCAATCAATCTCTCCCTGCATTTGATAATTCAAAAAGAGCCAGTGACTCTACTCAAATGGTGAAATATGTATGTATTGTTGGATTTCAAATTATAATACAGTGCTTAAAGTATTATTTGGTCTATTTACTCATTTTATTCTTTTACATTGTTTTGACAATGTAACCTTATCTTTCTTGTGATTGTTTAATTTACTAGTCGGTTCTGTTCCCTAGTATCCATGTAAAGCCAGATGTACAGGGTGGCACATGCATTTGGAGTTTGTTTGCAGTAGTTGGAGGTCCAGGCAGGCCCATTTTCTCTCTCTCTCTCTCTCTTCATTCTATCTTTATATGCTCTCTCTCTCTCTCTCTCTCTCTCTCTCTCTCTCTCTCTGTTCACTCTATCTTTCTATGTTTTCAAATAAATAAAAATATTTTTTTTAAACTAAATGTTTACAGTGAGGTAATTGTGGAGAGTCTTCCTCCAATCTTGAATTTTGTTTTAGATTCAGAGTCTTCCCTAAATCTTTCATTTGTTCTGTCTCTCATTCATAGGGCTCAGGCCAGAATCACATTCCCAAGATTTTACTGTCTCTACTAACATATTCCTGTTCTCCCTAACAGAACTCTTTCCCCTATTTCACAGTTTCCACATCTATATTCATCTTCATGTTTGCTTCTCAGAAAATCTGGACACATATTCATGGTGGATACTGATTGTTAAAGTTTCAAGGACTTATCCCACATCTTAATTAGGGAAAATAGGAAAAATTCCATTTAATATCCTGCTACATATGTAGTGAATTCAAACTTTGGAATATTTGGTCCACTTCCTGATCTCTAAAACCAAAGTGGGATGTGTGTGTGTGTGTGTGTGTGTGTGTGTGTGTGTGTGTGTAGACTTGAATCAACAGAACACTTGAAATAAAATTTTTGATCTATATCATGGAAGAATTACCTGGCTTTCATGATCATTTAACCTAATAGAAATAACACAATTAGATAGCACTTGTGAAGAGGCTAAGATAGGAGGATTACAGTTTTGAGGCCAACTACATATGAAGAAAGCAAACAAGAAATCTGTGTGTAGACTTCCTGTGTTCAACTGCCTGGATCATGGCAGATTAGGGAGCACCCAACCTAGGTAAATCACCCATCTCCTCTTCCCCCTACCCAAACTAGTACTTCCCACCCACTAAGTGCCCAACTCAGAAACATAGAGACAAAATTTCTAAAATGCCTTTATAAGCATATTCAACAAACTTAATGAGAACATGAGCAAACAGAAAAAAAAAAAGAACACAATAGGTGGAGAATTAAAGAGGACCATGATCAAATGCTTGAATGAATACCAACAGGGTACCAACAACTAAATGCAATGAGAAAGTCAAACCAAGAAATAACAATAGAACTCAGAGAGATAAGGATGCTGAAGAACAATAAAATGTAAATTAAAACTTGAAATATCTTAATTAAAAGACACCCATGAGTGCCTCACCAACAGAGTAGATCATGTGGAGGACAGAATAGCAAGACTTGAGAACAAGACAGAGGAAATAGTGTAAGAGGCAAAAATAAATAAAAAGTTCAAATCAGTGTATAAAAAGAACATGAGAGATATGTGGGACACTCTAAAAAGACCAAACATCTGAATCATGGGCAGATAAGAAGGGGAAAAATATAGGTCAAGGGCATAAAAATATCTTTAGGAAAATTATAGAAGAAAAATTTCCAAAAAAGGTTGATCCAGGTATAAGAAGCATACAGAATGCCAAATAGACAGGACTAGAGAAGTAATGCTCTGCATCACATCATAGCTAAAACATTAAACATGGGGAACAAAAAGAGAGCACTAACCCACATTAAGCTTTTGACTAGAGAAACCTATGCAGTTCCCAAATCAAGACAGCCTTCTGTCAAAGTACTTGATTACCCACCTGAGGCAAAAGCTAAGACCCTACTGCTGAAGACACCATATGATGCTGACACAGAGCATGGGGAGACCTGGCTGAAATTCAGAAGAAAGCCAGTTCCCAGGCAGCTAGTCTAGTGCAGGAAAGTGCTACATGAGCTACTGGGGGAAAATGGCCAACAATGGTCTGAGCAGCCAGAGGTCTAAGCTACTCAGAAACAAAGACACTGACAGGATATACACACCAGCACAACAATGGCACACCACCTCAGTGGGTAACCAATAGCTTTCTGATTGGCTAAGAGATCACTCAGTGTGAAGAATCCATATCTGGAATTGGGAACCAGATCAGATTTTTATGGAGACAAAGATTATGCTCTCCAGTATCAAGCTCTCACTAGTCTTTGACTGAAAGATGGGTTAAATATATCAAATTCTCCTTAAATTAATAATGCTTATCCCATTTAAATTATGCTGACTTCACTCTCCATTGGAAAAATCTGTTCTTTTTCAGAAGGTAGCAAGGTAGGAGGAAATATAAACTACCACTCACCCTTCAGCCAAGCCACAGCTGAAACCACAGAATAATTGGGGAGATAAACAAGGGTGCTGCTTCCGTGCTGAACCTGATAGTCAGTGCCAGGGTGTAGGAGATAGATGCTGAGGATACTCAACACCTACCAAAGCAGAGATCCTGAGGCTCCTAAGAGCTCATCACTGAAATAGACTTAAAATTCACTCACCATGGCTCAGGGAATTTTGCAGAAGAGGAGGTAGAAAGATTGTCAGTACCACCAGATGAGACATCATGTCTAGAGGCATTCTGCCTCCCCCAAAATAACTAACTATTGCTCCCACAACACATAAACCACAACCACAAGGGGAATACCTGCAACCCCACTGAGGAGCATCCCCAGTGGAATGGGGACAGGGATGAGGGAAAAGAGGGTACCAACACATGATACATCCATATGAAATATGTTGTTAATAATAGTAATAATAATAAACTTTAAAAGAGAGAGCACTAAATGTTGCAAGATAAAAATAGCTCATGACTTTAAAAAGATGTACCCATCAAAATAACATTCAATTTTTCAGTGGAAACTGTAAAAGTCAAAAGGGCTTAAAATGTAATATTTCAAATATTGAAAAACAATGACTGTCAACCTAAACTATTACACCCAGCAAAATTATCCCTCATCATAGGAGAAAGAAAACTTTAGCCAGTAAAAGCCCATATATGACTATATGAGCACTAAGCCAGCTCAACAGTAAATACTAGAAGGAAGACTATGCACCAAAGAGAAAAACATAACCAAGACACTATGAGAGAGAAAATGAATAATGAAAATAGGACAGTTGTGAAAGAAAAGGAATATCAAAAAAGTAAAAAATTCTATAGTCTTCAACTTCACAGGGATTAACTCACACCTCTCAATAACTCTGAACATCAATGGACTCAACTCCCCAATTAAAAAAAAAAAAAAAAACAAAACAGGTTAACAGGCTGGAACAGAAAACAGGATCCATTTATTTGTTGTCTCCAAGAAACTCACCTAATCATTAAAGACAGACAACATCTTAGAGTAAAAGGATGGAAAAAGATATCCCAAGCATGGAAATAGGAAAGAAGAAAGTGTGGCTATATTAATATCTGGATAAATAGACTTTTAATCAAAATTAACCAAAAGAGACAAAGAAGGTCACTTTATACTCACTAAGGGAACAAGTCAAAAAGAGGATATTATAATTCAAAACATGTTTGTCCTAAACTCAGTTGCACTAAATTTTCTAAAGCAGAATCTACTAGAGTTTAAGTCAGACATTAATCATGATACAATAGTGGGTGATTTTAATACCCCACTATTGTCAATAGACAATCTAAATAGAGAAACAATGAGGCTAAATGATATCATAGATCAAATGGACATAACAGACACCTACAGAATATTCCACCCAAAGTCTACAGAATAAACATTCATCTCAGCAGCTCATATGTTAGGACACAGAGTATGCCTCCACAAATTCAGGAAAATTGAAGTAAATCTGTATGTTATATCCAAACAATGCAATAAAGTTAGAAATACAACAAGATAAACAAAAGAAAATATACAAAGTCCTGGGAATTGAACTCATACCACTGAGCAATGGATGGGTCATTTAAGAAACTGAAAAGGAAATAAAAAATCATAGAACTGAATGAAAATAAAAACAATATACAAAAATCTCTGGGACACAATAAATGTCACCCTAAGAGGTATATTTACAACTCTAAGTATCTATATTACAAAAACAGAGCGACTTCAAATAACTTGATGGTCCATTTGGAGGATTTTAAAGGAGAAGAAGAAGGAGGAGGAGGAGAAGGAGAAGGAGAAGAAGAAGAAGACAGAAAGAAAGAATCAAGATTGATCAGGGCAGAAATTACTGAATTTGAAATAAAGAAAACATGATGAAACACTAATTTTTTTCTTCAAAAAACTTAACAAGATTGCTAAATTTCTTACCAAATTAACCAAAAAAAAAAAAAAGAGGGTTGACCCTAATTGATAAGATTAGAGAAAACTGGAAAATTTGGATGAAATTGATAAACACCTTGAGATATATGATCTACCAAAGTTAAAACTAGTGAAGAGAAAAATAATTTAATGAGATTAAAGCAATAATTAAAATTCTCCTAAACTCCACATGTCCACGCACAGATTGATTCACTACTGAATTCTACCATATTTTTGTGGAAGAATGGAAAGCACTGCTTCTCAAGTTATTTCATGTAAGTAAAAAGGAGGGAATGCTCCCTGATTTCTTTTATGAAGCAGCATTGCACTAATACCAAAACCAGACAGAGACCCAACAAAAAAGAAAATTATAGAATAATATCCCTGATGAACTTAGACACAAAAATTTTTGATAAAATTCTGGCAAAATGAATCTAAGAACAGGTAAAATAATCATCCACTCGATCAAGTAGATCTCATTCCAGGGTGCAGGAATGGTTCACCATATGAAAATTATAAACATATAACACATTGTATAAATAGATTTATGGACAGAAATCACACATTTATCTCAGTAACTACAGAAAAGACCTTTGACAAAATACAACATCACTCCCTGATAAAAACACCAGAGACACTATAGATGGAGGGATCATATCTCAACATAATAAAGGCTGTATATAACAAACTTAATACCAATATCATCCTAAATGGGGAAAACCTTAAAGCATTCTCACTAAATTCTGAAAGAAAACTGGCATGTCCACTCTCTGCACTGATATTTAACATAGTACTTGAAGTCTTAACTCAAGCAATAAGACAAGACAAAGAACAGGTATGCAAATGGGAAAGGAAAAAGTCAAGGTAGCCTTATTTGCAGATATGATTCTCTACTTAAGAGACACAGAAGACTCCACCAAAAATAAAACTACTACATCTGATAAACATTTTTAGCAAAGTGGCAGGATATAAAATTAACACACAAATATCAGTAGTCTTCATATATGCCAATGACAATCATACTGAGAAAGAAATCATGGAAACAGTCCCATTTACAGCAGCTACAAAAAAACTAAATATCTTGGAATATCCTTAACAAAGGAAATAAAAGACCTCTAAAATTAAAACAATAAATCACTGAAGAATGAAATTAAGGAAGACATGAAGATGGAAATATCTCTTTTGCTTATGGATCACAAAAATTAATACTATGAAAATGATCGTCCTGTCAAATGCAATATCCAGATTCAACACAATTCCAATAAAAATTCCAGTATCATTCTTCATAGAAATAAATAAAATAGTCTCAAAATCCATATGGAAGAGCAACAGGCTTCAGATAGCCAGCAAAACAAACAAACAAACAAAAAAAAAACCCATCGCTGTTGGTATCACTATATTCAATTTCAAGACATAAAACCTTAGTAATAAAGACTGCATGGTACTGTTCACAAACACAAACCAATAGATCAATGAAACAGACTAGAAGGTCCAGGTATAAGTTCGACTGACTACAGCCACCTGATCTTTCATAAATAGGCCAAAAGCACTGGAGGAAAATAAAAACAGCATTTCTAACAAATGATGCTGGAGAAACTGGATAGCTACATGTGAACAAATTAATCTAGATTCTATTTTCTCACCATGCTTAAAAGTTGACTCCAAACAGATCAAGGACCTCAGTATAAGAGCTTAAACCAGAGGAAAAACATAGAGAGAACACTGCAAGAGACAGGCATTAGGAAAGACTTTCTGAATAAGACAAGAACTCAAGCATTGGGATTTTATGAAACTAAAAAGCTACTATTAAGCTAAATAAATTCTCAATTGAATCCATAGACAACCTATAGAATGAGAGAAAATATTCACCAGGTTTAATATCTAGGTTATACAAAGAACTCAGAACTAAACAATACAAAATTATCCTTTTGAAATATGAAGCAGGGAACTGAATAGAGTTCTCAAAAGAAGATACTAAGGGCCAATAAACAGTAAAAATGTTCAACATCTTTAGCTTTAAATGCAAATTAAAACTACTTTGTGATTCTATCTCACTCTGGTCAGAATGCCTATCAACAAAAAATCAAATGACATCATATGCTGATAAGGGTGTGGGAAAAGAGAAACCCTCATCCTCTGTTGGTGGGAGTGTAAGCTTTTATAGTCATTATTGAAATAAGTATGGAGGTGTGCTGGTTTGAATATAAATGTCCCCTATAGCCTCAGGTATTTTTAATTTTTAAAAATTATTTATTTGCTAGTGGGGGGGGGGGACAATGGGCATGCCAGGGCCTCCAGCCACTGCAAATGAACTCCAGACCCATGTACCACTTTGTGCATCTGACTTTATGTGGGAACTGGGAAATCAAACTTGGATCATTAGGCTTTGCCAGGAAATACCTTAACTGCTTAGCCATCTCTCCAGCAATTTTAATTAAATTAATTAATTCATTTACTTGCAAGCAGAGAGAGGGACAGAGAGAAGGAAAAGCAAGAGTGTGCGCCCACGCGCGTGAGTGAGAGAGAGAGAGAGAGAGAGAGAGAGAATGGGGGCACCAGGGTATCTAGCCACTGCATACTAGATGGATGTACCACTTTTTGCATCTGGCTGTGGGTTCTAGAAAATCAAAATCAAACCTGCATCATTAGACTTTGCAGGCTAATGCCTTAAACACTCCAGAGCTTTTTAAATTTTAAGAAGTTAAGCATATACTTTGTATGGACACATCATGTGTTGGTACCATCATTTCCCTCCTACCTGCCCTCATTCCACTGAGGGCCCTCCTCAGTGGGATCGCTGGTTATTCAGCATGGGGTTGTAGGTTATAGGTTGTGAGAGCAGCAGTCAATCATCGTGACACTGCGGCTGAACGAAGAAGGCTTTATCTTGCCTAAGTCAACCCAGCTAGGGTACAATAGAATCAAAATTGGACAGAAGTATTGGTGACTGTATAGTTTTTCCTCTTTTCATCTATTTGGAACAGCATCCTGTAATCTCATAGCATTTCCAATTATTAATTTTATGGATTTATACATTTGGAAAGAAAAAATAACCCTTTGTCTAAACCCATATTTTCTATTAGTGATGGGAATCACCTTATTGGACCAGTTTAGTTTATTTTTTATTGGCTGCTTTACTGAGCCTTGTCAAATATATTTGCTTTGTAGAGATACCATGGATTTATCCTGAATAAGTAATTTGGATATGTTTTTATTCATTTCTATGGAAACCATCTATTTGAATTTTCAGATATTAAGATCATAGAGATTTGTCCCAGTCCAATTGCAGTGTTAGTTACAGCAGTAGTGGCTTACATGTTCAGGGCATAGTTTTGCTTAAATGGCTCTTCAGAAATCTGTAACTGATGTGGAACACTGACACCCACAGAATGTGTCTTCTGAGGGCCTGTGTGTGAAGCTTCTGCAGATTAGTGGAATCCTTCTTGGTAAAATCAGCCTCTTAAAACTTATTAACTCTACCTGCCTCTGCCACTAACCACTCACTTCCCACCTAATCCACTCATCCTGCTTTTACTAGCTTTGAAAAAAAAGGGTCACATGTGAATGTAAGTCTAATTGTTGTCTTCAATAATATATTTCTTAGCTTTTTACTCCTTCAAATAAGTATCTTTTACCTTCTTCAAAAGAGAAACAACAATCACTTTCTGTAGACAAAGTCTTATCTTTTTAGTCTCTGAAGAGACCTTCTGACTCCGACAGCACTGTTTTGGGGTTCTTGAGCCATAGAGACTCCTCTCCTTCAGCTTGATGAGTGTTGCATGTTTTGGAGGGTCACACAGTGTACACCTCCTGTATACTATGAGCCAGGTTAAAGAAAAATAGTGTGAGGGATATGGCCTCAATGTCTAAGAATTGTGTTAGAATTTAAGCCATGGATGTGAATTCTGGAAGAATTTTAAACAAATATACTCTCCATCTGTTTTTCTTTTGTTTTTTTCTAAGTCAAAACATTTTTATGCAAAATTATTTCTTAAAACACTGTTTGTCTACAACTGATTTGTAATATGTAAAATGCCACATAATATACCAAAATATTATATCATATTCTTAATAAGTGTCATAGTGTAGATAAAAACTCAATCTGGAAAGGGGGCTACTAAAGGAGCTACTAATTTTGATGAACTCTTTATTTTGCCTTCATGCTACCTAATGGTATTAATCATATGAGCTTTCCATTGGCTCATCATTATATTTAAGCTTTGTCTCCAGTAAGAATCATATAATGATTTGCTTGGAATATTTCAACCATTTATCTTTAATGAAATTCACTGATATATTTAAGTATACATTTCCCATCTTACCACTTGCAATTGGAAATGTTTCATATTCTCCTGGTTTGCTTTACTTGAAGCACTTAAGTAATTGCATTACTTCATTTTCCTCTTGTTCATGTATTAATTTTGTATGATATTATTCTATTCATGATTAACCTATAAATTACAATATATGTCTTTGCGATTATGAATTGTCACTGTGGTCTCCTTAATATTGATAGAGACTTGGAATATTTGTTCACCACTCTCTCCTGCTTTTTACATGACTTGTTATGCATTTTAGTTGTTGATATAATTAGGTGTTAGAAAAAATAACAATTATTTTTATCTTTCCACTACTCATCTATAGTCACGCAATATTGTTCTTTGTCCTTCAGTCCCTATTGTTGTTTCCCTGTGTGAATTCTCCTTTTGTCTGAAAATCTCTCTCTGGTATTTCTTCTAGTGCAGAATTTAATGAACTCTCTTAATTTTTGTTAGTCTAAAATTTTATGTTGTTTGTTTTCCGTTATGAGAGGTTTTTTTCACCAAATATAGAATTCTGGGATGTCTTTTCTTTCAGTGCTTCAAACAATATTCTCCTGATGTATCTGGCTTCCCTCATTGTTGCTCCTTTAAAAATAATTTCTTGGGCTGGAGAGATGGCTTAGCGGTTAAGTGCTTGCCTGTGAAGCCTAAGAACCCTGGTTCGAGGCTTGACTCCCCAGAACCCACGTTAGCATACAAGGGGGAGCATGCATCTGGAGTTCATTTGCAGTGGCTGGAGGCCCTGGCATGCCCATTCTCTCTCTCTCTGTATCTATCTGCCTTTCTTACTCTGTCTGTCACTCTCAAATAAATAAAGAAATAATGAACAAAAAAAAAGAATTAAAAAAATAATTTCTTTTTTTCCCCTAAACTGCTTTTAAGTATTTTTGTTTTTAGATTTGGTTTTCAGGAATTTAACTGTAATTTCAAGAGTGTACTTCAGAATATTCTCTATGCAATTTTATTTGCTTTTGGCCCACTTTGAACTTTTTGAATCTGTATCTTAATATCATTTAATAGCTTTGCAAACTCTTTGCCAAAGTTTCTTAGAATGCTACTTTCCTATCATTTTTCTTTTCTTTCTCAAAATATGATACTTTTTTGAGAAGATCTCTGAACTCACTTTTTATTACATGTACATGAACTGGTTCTCTATTTTCTTTGACTTGTATGTTTATATTCATTTATTTTCCAGTTTACCAATCTGTGTTTTGCTGCTAATGCCACTGCAATCTTAAGTTATTGCATCTTTCATTTTTAGAATATTATTTTAAAAACATATTCTAATTCTATGGTGCAGTTCTTAATCCTGTCCTTTGTTTGTCTTCTCTTTATTTTGTTAACATACTTGTCATATTTATTTACTGCTTAACCTCTAAATCTGCATCAACAGTGGGTTCTATATCTATTCCTGGTTTTACTCCATTAACTATAGATCATAAAATGTATTTTTTTTCAAGTAGAGCAAATTTTGGTTTGATGCAATAAAGAACTGTAGGCTGCATACAACTTGATCTTCTATCAGGATTGTCCCTATCCCTAGAATGATTCACTCAGGCTTTTGGATAAATCTGGTCTTCATCTCCTTAGCTCTAAAGTCTTTAGGAAATGCAGCGGTTTTTCCCCTTCAGAAATGTTTAACTCAATCCTTTACCATCCCGTCTCACAGAGCTTTAAAATGTACATAATAAGGCAGAGAAGAGAACTCCTTTCTTAATCTGGTAAGGCTTTAGTTCCTAGTTCCTAAGCACTTCACTTTCACAGAAGTTGTGGAAGTTTTTTTTTTTTTTTTTTTTTCTGCTTTTTGAAGGTTTTTGGTCTGGGTTTTTGTTTAGGTCTTGTGGAAATTTGCTCCCCAGAATTCCAAAAATTCTCTTTGGAGAAAACTGGATGTGTATTTAAGGCTCCCTAAGTTTTCATTTCTTGATCACTTTCTTTCTGTGTGCAAGCCACACTGCATATGTCTTGCCTGAAAAAGGTTGATCATATTGTAGACAGAACTGGAAACTGACCCCAGAGGAAAAAGAATAGCCCACCTGGGCATATTGTTCTTATTAGCAATTTTTAAAATTTTTAATTTTTATTTATTTTTTTTTGAGACAGAGAAAGAGGCAGAGAAAGGGAGAGAGAAGAAGAAGAGAGAGATAGAGAGAGAGAATGGGTGTGCCAGGGCATCCAGCCACTGCAAATGAACTCCAGACACATGTGCCACCTTGTGCAGTTGGCTTATGTGAGTCCTGGAGAATCAAACTTGGGTCCTTTGGCTTTACAGGCAAGTGCCTTAACCACTAAGCAATCTCTCCAGCCCTCTTATCAGCAATTGTAATAACTCTACTTCTCATTGTTTTGATAACTCTCTAATAAGGGCTTAAATATTTTCTTTTGTTTTTTGTATGTGTACATTTGTGCTGGGTGTGCACGTGTATGTATGCATACTCATATGTGTATGGGCATATGTGTATGCAGGCCAGAGGTTGATGTTGGTGGCTTCCTCTATTGCTCTTATCCTTATTCTTTGAGATGGAATCTCCTGCTAAACCTAGAACTCACCTATTTTGATAGATCAACTAGCCAGTGAGATCCAGGGATTCCCTGTCTGCCTATTAAAGCCTTGGGATTACAGGCTGATATCACCACACCTGACATTTTTACATGGGAATTGTGTATCTTATCTCAGGTCCTCATGCTTGTGCAGCAAGCACTTTACCCAACTCCCTAACCCCTTAAAAAATTCAAAATAACATCTTCATACAGAAGAAATCTTGGCCTGTTGTGGACTACATGACTCAATGTGGGCAAAAGATTTATGGCCTTCATGTTTTCTGTATCATTTATACCACCAATCAGATGACTTTAATCATATATCTTTGACCTAGAACTTTTCCATGTGATAATGGCTTTGGTATTATTTAATGCATTCTCAAGGACTAACTTACAAACAATGTGAGGGAAATACACTAGTTTTTTTTTTCTACCTATTTCCTAAACTGACATCATATGCACTCTATGAATCATTCTTTCTCAGCCCCCCAACTGTACATAAGCTCTTTCTTTTTTTAATTTATTTGTATTTATCAGAGAAAGGGAGAGAGAGAGAGAATGAGAATGGGCATGCCATGGCCTCTAGCCACTGCAAATGAACTCCAGAGGTATGCGCCACCATGTGCAGCTGGCTTACGTGGGACATGGAGAATCGAACCTGGGTCCTTCGGCTTTGTAGGTATGTGCCTTAACTGCTAAGCCATCTCTTTAGCCCCCATAAGCTCTTTCTTTTTGAAGCTCCCACAGCAGCTGTTTGTATGCCTTCATTGCACATGCATCATGCAGTACAGTTACTCATTGATATTTGTATTCTTCCTAGGGCAATCCAAGAGCTTTGTCTACAGTGGAAGGAATAAATAAGCAAAAGGCTTACATTTGATACTATGAATACCAAGATAATTATTTCATATCCAGCCTCACCTTTTGCAAAGAGAACATGTAGGACCTAAAAGACACCCATAATATCCCATTTGTCTATTGGGCAAATATTTGTATAATCATACGGCTAAAATTCTGGATTCCAAGGATATTAAATAGTAAAAATATAGTTAATATGCCAAAGGCAACTAGCTTGCATATATACTTACAGACCTGTGTATTAAAGGTTGTCAGGAATTGTCATGTAAGTGGCAATAAAAATTGAGAAAATCCATATTTAACTTACATTTTCAAGATAATAGGTTTAAAATTTTGGAGTCAGAAATGATTTTATTACTCAAAGGATTCTAATATCTTATCTACTCACATGTATTGTACATCACTGAGAGAACAATGCTCTGGGTAAACACATTAGAGGTGTTGCCCTTTCTACTCCAAGAGGTTTAGCTGAGGCAACCATGATTAAATACAACTCACCATCAATATATGGAAATATGTTGTAGATGCTATGTGACTAGTACTGATAGTGAACATTTGTAAAGGCTTTGAGGCACTGATGATAACCCCAGAGGTGATCAGAGACCTGGATTCTATCTTGTCATTTGACCTCATGTAGCTGCTTATTTAGCTCCAGGGGATTTGGGCTATAAATTATTTTCTTTCTTCTTTCCTTCCTTCCTTCTTTCTTTTTTTCTTTCATGTTGATTGACATGGCCATTTATATTGAAGAGAAATGAATAAATTTAATAAATCATCTCATTCCTGGTGGCCTTAATAGTCTGAATTGCTTTTAAATAAAACTTGTAAGGCAAATAAAGAATCTCCTATTAAATCCTATGAATGACATATGTCTTTTTTTTGTTTTATTTATTTATTTATTTTTTACATATGTCTTTAAGTAGGGTCCTGGTGGTCTAAATCTATTCATAAAGAAAATACAACTCACCAAAATAATTCTGGAAGAGCCTGGAGGTGTAGGCAGGGTTGCTGCATTTCTCACCAAACATATTACATGACAAAAGGACTAGAGATGATTCCAATAAGTAGTATCTCTGGAGTGAGAAAACTTTCACATATTTCAAAGTGTTATGGTGACAAAGTATTAGTGACTAGGTGGGACATGGACTATGGAATAATATTGGTGAGAATCACAAACAACATGTTAGGGTGCTGTTTGAGGATTCTCTGTGACATGAGTATATACTTCAAAAATTTCCAGGGCTTTGTTCACAATAATAGGTAAGTATTAAAACTACTATAAATACCACCTCATCAAATGGAATCATGCTTGCCAAATGCTAAAAATGCTATTCTGAAAAGATATAAACTTAGTTGTACAGTCTTTAAAATTTAACAAAATTACTATAACTACCACTTCATCACATGGAATCATGCTCAGAGCCCAAAAGATGAGAACTGTTTGGGGTTGTAGACTAAAAGTAACTTCCTTTCCTTGTCCTTGCCCACAGTTTCATAATTATATTAATGTCTATAAAAACACTACTTTTACTTAATACTTTCCACATGTTCTGTGGTGAGCTCATACACATATTCTGTGTCATCCTTAACTACAAGGAACCCTGAGTCTAGTAAGAGGGTAAAACATACAAATAAAATGGAATAGAGGAAATCAAAGAGCCACTGGGAGTTGAACAAAAAAGTATTCACCTAAGTGTTGTGATCATGATAGTTTAATGAAGGCAGCAGATTTTGAACTGAACCTTGAAGGACAGGATTTTAATATAGTATTAAGCATGAAATAGCATTCTCTGTGGAGAAAACTCATAAGCAAAAGGAAAAAGATGGAGTAGCACAGCTGTATTCATGGAACAGCCAAGATTCCCCTTGTCCCATGAGCTTAGTAGAGAGCAAGGTGACTGACAGTGAGGTTGAGACAGATTGTAAGGTATCTTCCATAATAGCCGAAAGTTGGGTTTAATCATTGCAATGATTTATTCATTTTATAAGTATATCATGTTTTCATATGCTTTATATCTGTTCCTTATAATAGTGATTTTGAAAATGATTATTACCCCACGTACACATAATAAAACTGAAATTTGGGAAAAAAACACTCCAAGATCACAAGTTTGCTCTCTGCCCCTGTTATACTTTCTGTCTACTCATCTACACCCACAATACAGCAATTAGCATAATAGAACACTGCTCACTTCTTCCTCCAGCATTATTCTATTTATATGTGGAAAAACAGCCTGTAGGAAATTCTACATGATTACATGTTGACTCATTTATGACATTTCTTATAGCAGTTGAGTTTGATGGTTAGAGAATGGCTTTGGACTAAATTCTTGGTGAGGATCCTGGCTCTGTTCTCTCCTAGCTGTTTAACCTTATAAAAATGTCTAGGCTTAAGTGTCCTTACTATATAAGAAGGACCCTGACAGATGCTACCACCTTGATATTATACTTCTCAGCCTCTCCAAAGCTCCAAGCCACTAGGTTAGTTACTGTTCTCATTGTTGTGAAAAGATCCCAAAAAAAACAACTTGAAGAATGAAAGCTTTATTTTGACTTAACATGATGGGGAAGACTTAAGAGGCAGGAATGTGAGGTGGCTAGTCACATCATATTCTGAGCAAAGAAGCAGAGTGAGAGAAAGACTGCTGCTTTATCTCTCTTTTTTTTTTTTTTTTCCTTTTTATCAGTCCAGGACCCTAGTCCATGGGATGGTACCACCCACATTCAGGGTGCATCTTCTCTCCTTAGTTAAATCTCTCTGGAAATATTCTCACATATATACCACAAGTATGTCTCCTAGGTGATACTAAACCTAGCCAAGTTGACAATGATGATGAGCTATCACAGCTAATTCTTTTCATCAAAAATTATCCAGTCTTACATACTGAACAGACTAAGACAATCTCCATTGAGAAACCCACACCAATAATTTTCCTCTTTAGATCAGCACTCCACAGTTATGGCTATATATATACCCAGTCTATCAAAGTATTTGTCAATGTATATTAGTTGGTGTTGGTATGCTTTGCTAATCTTCTTACAGTTTGTGTATCCAACTTTAACTGTGGATGTCACAAACTTACTGTCATTAATATTATGAAACTACACTTCAAACTTCAATTTTTTAAATCATTTCTTGGGTTAGTGATTTATGATGTGATGTTATATATTTTTTAAATTTAAATTTTATATATAGAGAGAAGGAGAGATTGGCCACTGCAATAGAACTCCAGATGCTTGTACCACCCAGTAGGTATGTGCAACCTTTTGCTTTCCTCACCTTTGTGCATCTGGCTTATGTGGGATTTGGAGAGTCAAGCATGGGTCCTTAGGCATTGCAGGCAAGCATCTTAACTGCTAAGTCATCTCTATACCCTATAGAATATTTTAATTTATTTATTTGTTTGCAAGAATAGAGAGAGATGGATAGAGAGGTAAAGGAAGAGAGAGACTGAAAGAAAGAAAGAACACACTAATGCCTCTTGCCACTGAAAACAAACTCTACTTTGCGCATCTGGCTTTCCATGGATACTGAGGAATTGAACACTGGGCCTGTAAAGTTTGCAAGCAAGTACCTTTAGCTGCTGAGCCATCTTCCCAGTGCAAATGTGATGTTCTTTTATGATGCTAGGCAGTAGCTGTAAGCCACAGCTCTTATTCAGTCACATGATTATCGGGATAGATAATTGCTCTACAGTGGACTTCATGACTCAGTGAGGATGTTCAGTAGGTTAATGTACATTTTTTTAAAATTATCAAATTACTACATTTATTCAAGGAAAAGGGGAAAATGTACAGAGAATTTCTGCCATGTGGAAGGCAGGAATAGGGCGCCCATGTGGGAGTAGGGAAAGGGGTAGAAGTCCCACCCCCCTCTCAGATCAGCAGGGCTGAGACCAGGGGGCGCTTACCAGAACAGGGGCTTAGAAATTCAGGAGAGGTGCAGAGCCAAAACAGAGTGGTTAGTGCACTTTTAAGTCATCATCTTTTCAATGTACAATAGCTTTATAAAATGAGAAGCATCTATAGTTTGACTCAAAGAAGCAAGTTTAATCAGAAGTGTGGCAATTATAATGATGTCCTTTAGGATTTGGGCAACACATACTTGATGTTTGCCATGTTGATAATGATGACCTCTTGTTAAGTGGTGTAAGGGTCAACCAGATGGGCAAATGTAAGTCTGAAAGAGTAGGAGAGAACAAATGCAAAGAATAATTTTAAGCTGACCAACCTTAATTTGTTAAAAATCCAGTCCCTAAACCTGTTCTCTCAGTTTTAACTGGCTTTATGACCTACTCTTAGGAAGAATCTATTTCTTTTACTCAGTATGTATGTGTATGTATGTATGTATATATATATACATACACACACACACATATATCTTGCAGCTGTGGACTTCAGATGGGTGGTTCTTCCTTCCCTGCTCATGATAACTGGGCCCAGGGTATCTGGAAAAAGCCCTGCTTGACTTCTTGGCTCAGAGGTGCCAATGGAATCTGCCTTTGAGAGGAATATTGTTCTGATGTACTACACTAGTATGAAGAGGAGAACCAGTGGGAAAAAGGAACCCATTATTTTTGCTTTCCAGGAGTGGTAAAGAGGATCATCATTCCCACGTAATTTAATGATCAGAGTCAAGTCTTCCTAAATTGCAAGCTTCAAATTACAATCTCCTGACTTTGACCAGCTCTTTGCCTAGAGGGCTGCTCAATCATAGGTCTGGATTCCCCATCTCTCCCATTGCTCTGCACAACTTCTCCAACAGATATTTTTAAGAGAATTAAATAATACTATGCATTTAAGTAAATGTGGAACTTACTTATTCTTTGGGAAGTATGAGAGTGTTTTTCAATACATATTATATATGCCATGGTTCCTATAGAGCTTATAATAAGGTCTATAAATATTTAGTTTTTAGGTCACGGGTACATTATATCTTATTATAGTGTTTTGTAATAGAAAAATCAGATTCAACTGGTGATTTTCAACTTACAACATTTTTCTAGAAGCATTTCATAATTTTTGGCATTGTCTACATTGTATACATTTACATATTGTGAAGTGAAATAAACTTGTAAAGCATATCTGTAGAATAAAAATATTTAGTTGTTTACATATTATGAACCTTCAAACAATTTAATAATTTATACATATACTTTATAAGTAGGTATATGAGAGACAGTTGAATTAGTACATAAAGTTTTTATTTAAAGTTTTCCCCTTCCAAGCAAGCTTCATTTATATCCCAATACTGTACAAAATTTACATTCTGTGACTTCTTGTTCACTTTTCACTTTCTAGTAGTTTGTGTCTTTCTGAAATACAGAAAGCTTTACTTATAGTTTTAATAAATGTTTTTATTTATTTTGGCTAGAGATAAAAATAAAGTGAAGAACAAGTCTGAAGAAAGCATAAATCCTTATATAAACTGTGACTTTTGGAAGAAATAGTGATGGCTGACAATAAAACATTCTTCTGATATCAGCTGGGATTTTCTCACACTCCAGTAACTTTTCTTTATTTTCATATGTTCATATGCTTTTGTTTTTGAGGCACGCTCTCACTATTTGACCTAGAACTTACTCTGAGTCTAGGCTGCCCTGGGACTTATGGTGACTCTTATACTTCAGCCTCCCAAGTGCTGAGATTACAGACAAGAGCCAACACACCTGAATTTTTATTGTCTTTGCTTTCATGCTAGTCCCAGCTAACCTGGAAATCACTCTGTAGTCATGTGTTTTTAAGGAAAAGGAAATGAAAGGTAATTGCACTGGATATATTCATATGTCTATATTTTTACAATGGATCCTTTAGATCTGAACACACAAATAAATACAAAAACAATGAAGATTGCACTTTGCTGTAGAAATGGCACTGGATTCTGGGATGTTCATCTGTCCTCACTTGCTCCACAATGAAAGTATATCATCATTTCACCTGTGTCTTTCCCCAAGTGGTCTTTTCAACATTACATTTATAGAAGGATTCAACATCTCTGGGTGATTAAATAATATTTAGGCTTTTGTATACTCCTAACAGTTGTTGGTCAAGATCAGAGGAGCTTGCAGTACAGATTCAACTTCTTGTCAGCTTTGTTTTACTGATTGGCCACAGTGAGACTACATCATGCTCTCTTGACATTTTCATGCTCCTAAAGACAAGCAGTAATTGTCCACTTAACCAATTCAGGCATCTCTGGTGATAACAAAGGGAATGTGTGAGTGGGGAGATAATGAGAATAAATGGAGTGTGAGAGTCAAGTGACAGTGAGGAAGAGCAGAAGGAGGTTGTCATGTGTTATAGCTTTGTAAGTGTTCGGTGCTGCTTTATGAACAGAAAGACAACTGGGATTGTACTTAAGACAAAAAAAAATTCATCCCTGAATCCCTGAAAATATTTTTCAGTTTTCAATATGGATGAAGTTTTGGACAGAAGTGTGATCCAACAGAATTTCTGAAATATTCTATTGCAGAAGTTTGTCAGCTCTCTTTTGTAGAAAATAGTATATATGTTCACTATTCAAAATGCTGCAAAAAATGAGAAAGCATAAACTTCCATGACCTGAATAATGACAGAATATACTTTGTTTTAACTTTCAAGTGGAATTGAGGACACAGAACTTGGAAGTCTGGCTAGCCTAGAATTCATAGGGCAGAAAGCCAGGAACTCAACATGACGTGATCCATGTGGAATAAAATTGTACATAAACAAAAGTGTCCCTCTTTAGTCCTCTGATTTTCAATAGCTGTGTTTTCCTATGGAGTCTGTAAAGTCACCAAAGGTTAGGAAAGCACAATCAAATGACAATTTCTGGAATGCATTGTATTTTGGTGGGTCAAATTTGAATCATTCATGTATACAATATCCTTCAAACTTCAACGTTGATCACATGCAGTTAGAATACAATGTACAATCTTGGTCTTAGGTCACTGGGGACAGTCTTCTGGAGCTTATCTTTATCCTTTTGAAAGGTGAGATCCATGTGAGGAATTTTTGTATAGCTGTGACAAGTGTGAACACATCTGGAATGGAAGAGTCTGTCACCAAAGGAAGTCAGGTGTGATTTGAGTTATAGACAACACTATCCACCCAATAACAGGTCTCTTTCTTTTGTAGTTACTTGTAAGTCATCAGAAATCAAAGATGGGTTTTTACAGTTGTACCATTAGAATGCAATGTCACCTGTCAGTGCTTCATAGGGTATGGCACTGTTCCAGAGCTTCCTGCTGCTATTTGTTGTAGGGTACACAGGCAGGCAGGATTACTGTGGCACAGGCTGGTCCTGCCAGGGGTTCAGCCACATCTCCTTCGAGTTCTGTCCAGGTTCCTTTTTCTGGACAGTAGCATATTGTAGATGACTTGTAGGCCCCCTAGAATGGCAGAGCAGAGAAAAATAAGAGGAAGATTTTGAGAGAAGTGCAAAGGCTATGCTACTTATCACATTAACTTGGAATGAAAATATCCCTTCTCTCACTAAAATACTTATAAATGAGGGGCTGAGGAGATGGCACAGAAGATGAAATGCTTGTTAAACAAATGTAAGGGCTACAAGGGATCCCCAGCACCCATGTAAATGTCTGGTGGATGTGGCATCCCACCTGTAACCTCAGCTATGAGGAGGTTAGGAACAGGGAATCCCTGTGTCAAGCTGGCTAGTTAGGGTGAATTGGAGAAATGTGGGTTCATGTGAGACACTTGCCTTACTAAATAAAGTGGAGAGTGATTGAGCGAGACACTCAATGTCAACCTCTGGCCTCCACATGCATATAAACAAGAATACATATGCATGTACAGTGCACACAAACACATGCAATAAATAAACAAATAAAAATTCCAAATGAAAGCAGACTTTAAACTGTTCTATTATAACAGAAAATTTGAAACGGACAGTATAAAATCTGTTTCTCCTTTTTGATAACTAGTAATAAAAGCCAAATACTCAGAACATCTTTGATGCTTAACAAACCCTTTGAAATAATTGGCTTAAAACAGAAGTTATTACATATGAAAAAAAAAGAAAAAAGAAATCCCCATTCATATTCAAATAGCTGCAGTAAAATTGTATGTTATAGTGCTGCATCACTTCATTTTCTTTTTTAACTGAGGAGAATCTAAGCCAGGATAGCAAACCAGTTTAAAGTAGCCTGAAAACTACTACAACACACTATTTTTTTTTTGTTGTTGTTATTGTTTGGATGCCACTTATTTTGTTTTTATTTACTTATTTGTTTTTATTTTTTTCTTTATTAGTTAGTTTTGTATTAAGCAAATACAGTCAGTTTGGTACCATTATTAGGCTCATCCGTGACCTACCCCTCCCCTTGGCCCCTCCTTGTTGAGGTATATGGGTAATGCATTGTGGAGTTAGCCCACAGTTACGGGTAAGCTAAATGTCTCTACATATCATGACCCAACATGTGGCTCTGACATTCTTTCCGCCCCGTCTTCCGCAAAATTTCCCTGAGCCATGTTGGTTTCATTTTTGGTCTGCTTCAGTGATGTGGTGTTGGGGGCCTCTGAGGCTCTGGTATTTTTGTTGTTGTTGTTGCAATTGAAAATGGGACTATGTACTTATTTCTTTCTCTGTATCTTTGTCATTTGCATAAAGGAAGGCTACCGTTTTTTGTGCATTGATTTTGTATCCTGGTACTTTGCTATAGGAGTTAATCACCTTCAGGAGTTTTAGGATGGAGTCTCTCGGGTCTCTTACATATATAAACATGTCATCAGTGAATAAAGCTAACTTAACTTATTCCTTTCCAAATTGTATCCCTTTTATTTCCTTCTCCTGTCTTATTGCTTGAGCTTGGACTTCCAGTACTATATTGAAAAGCAGAGGTGAGAGTGGACAACTCTGTCTTGTCTCTGATCTTAATGGGAATTCCTCCAGTCTCTCTCCATTAAGTATTATTTGGGCCTTCGGAGCTTCGTATATTGCCTTTATTAGGTTAAGATATGAACCAACCATGCGAATTCTCTCCAATGTTTTGAACATGAAGTGATGTTGAATCTTGTCAAAGGTCTTTTCTGCATCTGTCGAAATGATCATGTGGTTTTTATGTTTAACCTTGTTTATGTGGTATATTACATTGACAGATTTCCATATGTTGAACCACCCCTGTGTTCCTGGAATGAATCCCACTTGGTCAAGGTGGATAATGCTTTTGATGTGTTGTTGGATTCAGTTTGCAAGGATTTTGTTTATGATCTTTGCATCTAAATTCATCAGGGAAATAGGCCGGTAGTTTTCTTTTCTTGTGGCATCTCTGCCTGGTTTTGGAATTAGGGTGATGCTAGCTTCATAAAAGGAGTTGGGTAGCTTTCCCTGTTCACCAATTGTGTGGCACAGTTTGAGGAAGATTGGTTTGAGTTCTTCCATGAAGGTTTGATAGAATTCAGCTGAGAAGCCATCTGGTGCTGGACTCTTCTTTTTGGGAGTTTTTTTTTTTATTACTTTTTCAATCTCCATGAGTGTGATGGGTTGATTGAGTTGATTAATCTGCTCTGTGTTTAGCTTTGGTAGATGGTATGCGTCCAAGAATTTAACCATCTCGTCCACATTATCCAGTTTTGTGGAGTAGAGGTTTTTGAAATAAGTCCTGATGATTCTCCCAATTTCACTTATGTCTGTTGTGATCTCTCTTTTTTAATTTTGAATTTGGTTAATTTGAAGCTTCTTTTTTTGCTTGATCTGATTGGCCAGGGGTTTGTCAATCTTGTTTATTTTTTCGAAGAACCACCTCTTCGTTTTGTCAATTGTCTTAATTGTTTCCTTCGTTTCCAGTTCATTGATTTCTGCTCTGATTTTAATTATTTCTTTCCTTCTGGAGCTCTGTGGGTTGGATTTTTCTTGTTTTTCCAGTGCCTTTAGGTGGATGGTTAGGTCATTGATTTGGGACCTTTCTGTCATTTTTATGAAGGCATTGAGTGCTATGCATTTTCCCCTGAGGACCGCCTTCACTGTGTCCCATAAGTTTTGGTATGATGTGTTCTCATTGTCGTTCAATTCCAGAAATTTTGCAATTTCATTGTTTATTTCATCCACTATCCATTCATTGTTTAAAAGTGTGCTGTTCAGTTTCCAGGTGCCATTGGGATTCTTCGTGGGTCTTTTGTTGTTGATTTCTAGCAATATAGCATTGTGATCTGATATCATGCAGGGAATTATGTCAATCTTCCTAAATATGTGGAGGCAGTCTTTGTGACCCAGTATATGGTCTATTTTAGAGAATGTTCCATGGGCTGCTGAGAATAATGTGTAATCTGTGGATTTGGGACAGAAGCTTCTGTATATGTCCATTAGGTCTAAGTGATCTATGGTGTTGTTGAGCTGTCTTAATTCTCTGTTGAGTTTCTGTTTGGACGATCTGTCTATTACTGATAATGGTGTATTGAAGTCCCCAGCTATGATGGTGTTTTTGGTTATTTCTGTTTTATTGTCAAGTAGGTTTTGTTTTATGAACTGTGGTGCCCCTGTGTTTGGTGCATACAGATTTATGATTATAATATCCTCTTGATGGATCCTTCCCTTGATAAGTAGGAAGAGGCCTTCTTTGTCTTTTTTGATTATCTTTGGTTTGACGTCTATTTTATCCGATATTAATATAGCTACACCTGCTTGTTTCTTATTCCCATTTGCTTGGAATACTGTTTTCCACCCTTTCACCCTGAGGAGATGTCTGTCTTTAATGGTGAGGTGGGTTTCTTGAAGGCAACAGAGTGAGGGGTCTAATTTTTTGATCCATCCTGTCAGCTTGTGTCTCTTGATGGGTGAATTAAGGCCATTAATATTTAGGGTAATGACTGTGAGATTTGATTTGATCCCTGACATACTGTGATGGTAAATGTGGGTTGGTGTTTTCATGGACGTTGAAGTTTTTTGTGCCTACTCTGAGTTTGGTTGTTGTGATCTGCTTCTTGTAGGCAATTGTGCTTGATTATTTTTTTCTTCTCTGTGGAGAATTTCCTGAAATACTCTGTGAAGGTTTGGTTTTGTGTTCATATAATTGTAAAGCTGAGTTTTGTCGTGGAATGTTTTTCTTTCACCATCTATTATGAGGGATACTTTTGCTGGGTAGAGTAGTTTGGGTTGGAAGCCACAGGTTCTTAGACTTTGCAGTGTTTCATTCCAGGCCCTTCTAGCTTTCAGGGTTTCCATTGAGAAGTCTGAAGTAATTCTGATGGGGTTACCTTTGAAGGTGGTGTGCTGTTTTTCCCTATCTGCTTTTAGGATTTTCTCTTTGGTGTCAATGTTTAGAGTCTTAATAATATGTCTTGGAGAGTTTCTCCTTTGGTCCAGTCTGTTTGGAGTTCTATTGGCTTCTTGTATCTTAATGGGCCTTTCTTTTAAGAGACTGGGGAAGTTTTCTTCAATTATTTTGTTAAATAAGTTCTCCATGCCTTTGGTCTGAATTTCTTCTCCTTCTGGTATTCCAATGATCCTGATATTAGGACGTTTAAGTGTATCCCACAATTTGCTCATGTTCTCTTCACAGGAGCTTTTGAACTTACTGAAATTTTTGAACTCTCTAACTGTTTCTTCCATCTTGTCTTCCAGATCAGACTTTCTATCCTCCACTTGGCTGACTCTTTTCTTGAGAGCTTCTAGCGAGTTTTGGACTTGTTCAATTAAGTTTGCGTTGTCTATTACTTCTCTATGTATAATTTCCATCCCTCTGTCAAGCTCCCTTTTCACACCATTTTCTGATTTTCTTGATGATTCTTGGAGTTCATCCTTGCATTTCTGTATGTCTTCATTTAGCATGGCCATCTGATTTTTAAGGTCTTCTTTTTTTCACTCTCCCTCAAATCTCTTAACTCTCTTTCAAATCCTTCTAATTTCTTATCTAATCCTTCCAATTTCTTAGCTATTAGTTCTAGTTTAGTGATGGCAGCATCCACACGATTTTCGGCCCTTTGTTGCTTTCCTGCAAGTTCTACCAGTAGGTTTGTCAGGGTTGCATTGCTCATAGCTTCAATTTTGTGTTCTGGTCCTATTGGTTCTTCTATGTTTTGGTTAGATGTATTCATTGTGGGACTGGGTGATCTAACTGGATTTTCTTGCATTTGGTTTTTCATGTTATTTCTTTTGCATTGTGTTCTGCTCATGACAGTGTATGGGCAGGTAGGTGGGCATATCAGCCTGGGCTGAAGAACAATGGGAATCTTATGCAGCCTGGGGCAGTTGCCAAGCAGCCTGGGCTTTGGCTCTCACTTGCCAAAGCAGCCTATCTACTGCCTGACAGGAGCACCAAAGTTGCCTGGGTTCTCAAGCGGTAATGTGCCAAAGCTGCCTGCGTTCGAGCTAGGAGTGGCACTGAGGCACCAAGCACTGACGCACCCCAAACTCTGGCTGGGAACACTGGGACACCGAAGCAGTCTGCGCTCCCCTGCTACAGGACAGTGGAGGAAGGCCGGTGCAGCAGACAGGTAGGGGATGGCAGCTGAGCTGGCACAAGCGAGAGACACAGTCTGAGCTTGTGTGGCACCTGCTGTGGGACTGGGCACCCTCAGTAAGTGGACGAGTGGAAGAAAGTGCAGAGCAGTCTAAGCTTCCGCATGCAGGGAACAATCGGGGCACGGTGGCAGGAGTGCCGGCACCAGCGTAGCAGCAGCGGCAGCGGCGGTGTTGTGAACATGGCGGTTTTTTTGGGGTGAGGGGTGGGCTACCCGCCCGAGAGGGGATCTGAGATTCCCTGTTCCCCTGCCTCTGTGCCCTCCCAGATTTCTCTCCCCTAAAAGCCACTATGTACCCTTAATATCTTGCCTTTCTTTCCTCAGGATTTGCAGCGCAGCTAAGCGGTCGCCATCTTGGCCAGGAGTTGGATCTACTACACACTATTTACTGATAAGAGGCCACACAAGAAACACAATGTATTTAATTTTGCTCCTTTTGTCAACTTTAGAGGTTAGTGCTTGAGTGAAAATTTCTTCCAAGACCAACTCAATTTTGGCTTTATTGTAGGAAAAAACAAAGACTGCAGCCAAATCAGTGATACTTTTCTGAAAGTGACTTCTTGTCATCTGTTTGAAAACATATGCACTTATTTTTTTTCATGGATATGAATTTGGTGATATCAGTATATGTATGCACATTGTGTGTGTGTGTGTGTGTGTGTGTGTGTGTAGGTTCATGCATGTGTGGAGGCCAGACAGAGGTAGATGTTGGGTGTCTTATTCAATGGTTCTCCAACTTATTCTTTTAGACAGAGTCTCTTGCTGAACCAAGAAGCACCAATTCAGTTAGATTAGCTAGCCAGTGAATTCCAGGGATTCTCCTATCTCCATAAACCCAGTGCTGGGATTACAGGTAGAGTTCACAGTGTTAGACATTTTACATGGATCAAGGGCATCTGAATTCAGGGCCTCATGCTTGCATGGCAAGCATATTATCCACTGAGCCATCTCCCAGCCTCTGCAAACATACATATTTTTGGGAACTACCAGTTTGAGAGAGAAAATACTAACATGTATGATCTTATTACATATGTCAATTTGTATCTGGCTACAAATTTCTAACTTTTTTTCTTGATGCTGTTGTTGTTTTAGTTTTTTGAGGTAGGGTCTTGCTCTAGCCCAGACTGACCTGAAATTCACTATGATGTCTCAGGGTGGCCTCAAACTCACAGTGATCCTCCTACCTCTGCCTCCCTAGTGCTGGGATTAAAGGCGTGTGCCACCACACCTGCCTAAATTTCTAACTTTTTAAACTCCCCAAAACTTTATATTACAATCTGTTGCAAAAATAAATAAAACCAATGTTATCAAAACTCTAAAAGTGATCTTATGGAATAAACTCAGATAAATGAGATACTATAAAAATAGCCACCAATGTTAAGGTGGAGGATACAAGACCTAAAGTATCTCCTGATGTGATGTAATTTGAGCTACAAAAACAAAAATATGGTCCTGGAGAAGCTGATTAGTGGTTAAGGTGCTTGCTCTGAAGCGTAAGGAGCCAGGTTCAACTCCACAGAACCCACATGACACATGGTTTGTGTGCATCTGGAGTTTGTTTGAATTGGCTAGAGGCTTTAACATGTCCATTTTCTCTCTCTAATAAACAAATAAAAATATTTTTAAAAATCTTAAATGAAAAATAAATAAATATAAAAGTCTAAACCTAATTAATTTCTCTCTCTCTCATCTTCAGCTTGTGGGAAATAAGTAGTTGAAGACTACATTAAATGTCAGCATAAGGAAGTCATCACCCAACCCTACAATGCATGGTGTTTCATATGACAAATAACTCAATTTTCAGCAAGTCAGTGTCAAAGAACAAAAAGTAGGGCACAGGCAATGTTGTAGATCACAAGAGATCTATGGGACATAATAATCAAGTCTGAGCCACGCCTATTGTATCCTGATTTGACCATACATCTGTTTTTTAAGTTAATAGAGAAAATTTGAATGTTAATTGGTTAGGGAATTATTTTTACTTTTATTGAGTGTGAGAATGATAGCACAGTTGCATAAGTGAGTGAATTTAGTATGTGTGTATAGTGTGCATGTATGTAATGTATATACATGATTGTGTGCAGATGCACATGCCCTATGTGAATGTGCATGCAGAGACCAGAGGAGAATGTAGGGTCTCCTTTTCTATCACTCATCCATGATATTTCTTTGAGATGGAGGTGCTCACAGAATCTGGAGTTGTCATTTGTTTAAAGAATATTCTATTAATTTATTAATTTGAGAGAGGGAAGAGAGAGAGAGAATGGGCACACCAGAGCCTCCAGCCACTGCAAACCAACTCCAGACACATGTGCCACCTTATGCATCTGGCTTACATGGGTATGGGGGAAATGAACTTGGGTGTTAGGCTTTGTAGGCAAGTTCTTAACTGCAAAGCCATCTATCTCTCCAGCCCCTCACTCTTTGGTCAGATTGGCAGACCAGTGAGCCCTAACAATTCTCCTGTCCCTGCCTCCCTCAGGACTTGGGGTACTCATGTGTGTGGCTATACTCACCTTTTTATATGGATGCTGGAGTTTGAAGTTGGTTCCTTATGTTTGGCTGACAAGTACTTTTACTTGCTGAGCCATCTACCCAGCCCCATTTCTTTTTAAATACTGAAGTATTTAGGGTAAAATTTATAGGATATCTGGAGTTTGCTTCACATTTCTTCAGTCAAACTTTTAAAAAGAGGGAATTTATGAAGTAAGTAAGCAAACAAGCAAAGTACTTTGGGTGGTATGCTTAAGGAAGGGTCACTGTCACCTCACGTTTTGTTTATGTTTGGAAAATTTCATGATAGTCAGAGAAAACATGAAAAGTTAATTATACCTCATAAATAGAATTCATGGATACTGCAGAACCAATTTCCTTGTTTTACACCTTAGTGTCAGAAACTTTTCAGACATTCCTATTCATTTTCAGAAGAATATTTGAAAAGTCATTTCAGCTTGGCTTTTAGTTGGAAAACCACAATCACATGGGCAAGGAGAGAGCCATTGACATAACACCTGCCATGTTACAGCTGACCAGAGAGTAAGCCAGTGTCATAGCATAGTTCTGTTTTACAATGCACACTAACTTACTGCCCACACATGTGATGGTCTTCAAAGGTACATGTGTGAAATAGTAATGCACCTTAAGGAAAAGAGAAAAATTGAATGCAAACAAAAGGCTGAGAAAATGTGGACACATACCATACTCCAGCTGTAGCCACCCACAAGATAAATGCTGTCATCAAGCACCGCACAGCCAGGACCACTTCGACCCTCCAGTATGGGAGTTTGGAGAATATTCCACTGGTCACCTTTTGGGTCATAGCATTCCACGAGCATTACATCCAGGTGGGAGAAACCTAAGTGACATAGCAAAATGGAGCCACAAAGAAATAAACACTCAGTCTCCCCATTTAAGGATATGGCTTCTTAAAAAAAAAAAAAAAAGGACTTGTCCCAATATGTAAACTATTATATCTTTGACAAGACAAATTTAAATTTACTGGTGAAATTGGGATCTATGTCATACAGTTCTTTAAAAAAAAAAAAAAAAACTAAACAAGCTCTGAGTGTTTCAGATTAAGCCAAAGCATGAGGTTGATTATATGGGGGATGGATCTTATCTAAATGGTTTATCAAAATCTTACTTTCAAAAGTTTAAGATAACAATAATTAAAGCAAGTAGTCTTTTTAAAATGTTTTATTTATTTAATTATCTGAGAGAGAGAGAGAGAGAGAGAGGATGGGCACTCCAGGGCCTCCAGCCACTGCAAATGAACTCCAGATTCATGTGCCACTTTGTGCCTCTGGCTTATGTGGGAACTGGGGGATCAAGCCTGGGTCCTTTGGCTCCACAGACAAGCATTTTAACTGCTAAGCCATCTCTCTAGCCCCTAAAGCAAGTAGTTTTATAGGTGTTTATAATATGCTACTTAATAAATGTTAGATTTAAACATAAATAAATAAGTTTCAGAAAGCAAATTTTACACACTAAACAGCATTGCTTTCTCTCTCTCTCACTCTCTCATTTTGTTTTTTCTAGGTAGGGTCTCACTGTAGCCCAGGCTGACTGGAATTCACTATGCAGTCTCATACTGGCCTGGAACTCACATTGATCCTCCTACTTCTTCCTGAGTGCTGAGATTAAAGGTGTGAACACTCACACCCAGCTTCTTTTTTATTAATACATATGGGATTTGTTTCATTCTTTTTTTGTTTCTTCCTTCTCTCCCTCCCTTCTCCTTCCTTCCTTCCTTCCTTCCTTTCTTCCTTCTTCCTTCCTTCCTTCCTTCCTTCCTTCCTTCCTTCCTTCCTTCCTTCCTCCCTTCCTTCCTGTCTTTCTCTTCCTCCCACCCACTTCCCCTCTCTTCCTTCTTTACTTCCTTCTTTTTTGACATAGATCTTTCTATATAGTACAGGCTGGTCCTCAAACTCAATCACCCTTCTGTCTCAGCCTCTCAATGCTGGAGGGATGGTTTAGTGGTTAAGGCACTAGCCTGAAAAACTAAAGGACCAAAGTTTGATTCTCCAGGACCCACATAAACCAGATGCACAATGTGGTGCATACTCCTGGAGTTCCTTTGCAGTGGCTGAAGGCCCTGGTGTGCCCATTCTGTCTCTCTCTCTCTCTCTGTACTATCTCAAACATAAATAAAAATAATACATAAAATATTTAAAAATACACCTATTTAATTTTTATTATGTTTATGGGTAAATCTGCTTTACAAAAGATAGCAGTTTTCTACATCTAACCCATTCTTAAGATGCATGTATTATGGTAAAATAAATATGAAGACCTGCCTTATCTTAAGATAGGCAGCCTATTTCCCATCTAATTCAGCTTCAAGAATCATGAAACTCCACAGTGGGAGGGGATTTTAGAGTTCAATGCCAGTTTTTTCACTTATCAGATAAGGAAACTGAGACACAAAGTAGGTGAGGAAAATTTCAATATTACAGATCTCTGTGTTTTCCCATCAAAATCAGCATCACACACACACACACACACACACACACAGAGTAAACACACACATAAATTACAAAAAGTCACAGCTGTATCTGGTGGCAGAAAGGAGCCAAAATATGTTTTTTAAAACACTGCTCCTTTAAAAAATATTTTTTTTAGAGAAAGCGAGAGACAAAGAGAACTGTTCTTTTCTAAAATTAAAAAAAACAACAGTTCAATTTGAGACTCATAGATCATTTGATATATAATACTTAAAAGAAATAATTCTGAATTTGACACAATTTTTTTTCTTTAAGAAAAATTCATGTAATATTATTAGCATTGTGACGCTATCACTGCAGTTCTTTATGATAATTGTGAAAAACAATTTTCTGTGGAAAAATTCATTACAGAAATTTTGGTGATAAGCAATAATTTATTTCACTGGCTTCACTGTTATGACAAATTACACTTTTCAGTTATTACTGCTCTTGCTTTTTATTTTCCATAGACATCATTATTCATTTCTTTAATGTGTACAGTAACTTAAAAATAATCCTATCTGCAGAGAAGGCAAAGTGAATGCTTGCTTAAGGACACTGCTTAGACACAGTGGATTTTCTTTGATGCACATGTCTTTACATGGACAACTATGATTATCTAATGAGAATGCCTTTAGCAAGACACAAATGATGTAAATGTGATTTGATTTTTTTTTTAAATAAAGACCTTTCAGATGATTTCCTCCAATTGTATACAAGCGGTCATTCATTACAGCCAAAGTGTGGATGGCACGTTTTGTGTTCATATCTTGTTTTCGAGCCCAAACATCCATTACGGGGTCATAGCAGTATAACCACGGGACATACTCTCCATTGTGCACACCCCCTGTGAATTAAACATAAACATCAAGTCAAGCAAGGCCTGGGAACTGAACTTTATAAGAGAAAATCAAGGGATTACTTGCCTGAAATGTATATTTTCCCGTTGTGCACTGCTCCTGCATGAGCTGCCAAAGGCTGAGGCAAGGAAGACACATAGCGCCATTCATTTGAATCCAGGTTGTAGCACTCCACACTAGACAAGTAGCCTGTTTCATTCCTTCCACCAATCACATATAAATGTTTGTCCAAGCGGCATGCATAGAAACTTGCCCTTCTACAATGAAAACAACCTTCAGTACACTGCAGATTAGCTGGGACATGTTACCCTTGAAACAGTATAAGTCAGATAAAGGGGGTACAACCTGTTTCATATAGGACTGCAAATCTATAAACAGTATTCATGACTCCAAATCAGAGACATATAGAGTAATCCTCTGCATTACACATTCTGGTTAAATTTTTTATGTTAAGGCACTAGAAATCCATCAGTTCTTTGTTTCAGCTCTTTTCTTCTTACTTTTATACACTGCTAAAGTGCTCCTTATTGTTTGGAATATTTGGTGCCTTGGAGGGACACCACAGCTCAGTAAGACAGAGTGGAGAATGAGGTAGCAATGTAATAATAAATTATCTTGACATTCACTTCTTCTTGGTCCTTTAAGGGTCATTGTTCCCAATTTAGAAGAGAACTACATCATCAAAAATTTTCTTCAATTATCTTTTTTCCCCCTCCTTGTATTACTGCAAATAGTATTTGCAGTACTATTATGAACTTCGTGTAATGTTCAGATTTTGCTCTTCTATACCAAATTACAGGAATTTTACACAAGTAACTTTTCAGGTCAATTCTAATAAGGCTATAGGAAATTTTTAATTCTCTGCTCAAGAGGGACTATTGGCAATATTTTCCTATTGTGCCACCAAATACAGAACATGCAAAATATATTAAAAAGAATGGATATAATGATTGATTCTGAGGTAGGTCATGATTTAGGACCCAAATTTTGGATTTTAGTTGAAGAAATAGAGAGGGTTGGGAGTGGTAGCACACACCTTTAGTCCCAGCACTAGGGAGGCAGAGGTACAAGGATCACCATGAGTTTGAGGCCAGCCTGAGACTACATAATGAATTCCAGATCAGCCTGAGGTACAGTAAGACCCTACCTTGAAAACCAAAAAACAACAACAACAACAAAAGATTTCCTGATAAAGGGAAGAAAACCTCCTGAAGTGCATGTAGTGGGTCTACTGACTCTTCCATTTGTCTAACCAGATTTCTAGTATTCTCTTACTAGATATGAGATGTCAGAATTATTTAACTATTTTTCCCTTCTCAGGTTAAAAAGTTTCATTGAACATAATGACAGGTTTCCAAAACCTGTCCTATGATGAGTCATTTCATAGTGCCAGTGGCAAGGGGCTGATCAATATACTTTTATATGATTCTGTGAGAGAAGTGTGAGTTTCTGGTAGAAGAAATTTATTGATTTCACTAATGAGTCATCTTTACCTAAGTAAGTGGACAGTGGATTGTAAGGTGGGATAGTGAGTTCTATGCAATACTGATTTAGAAGATGACAGTCATGACAAATACAGAACCTCTTGGCTTGAGTTTATTTTTGCTTATTTTTTATTTTGGGAGGGGGCTTGGTTTTTCGAGGTAGAGTCTCACTCTAGCCTCTATCCCAGACTGACCTGGAATTCACTATGTAGTCTCAGGGTTGCCTCGAACTCATGGCGATCCACCTACCTCTGCCTCCCAAGTGCTGGGATTAAAGGTGTGTGCCACCACACCTGGCTTTGGCTTGAGTTTAGATTGTGAAGGTTAAGAGAAAGACAGCCTTTTAGTTTGACTCCTGTGTATCTAGTCTAAGTTTTAGTTTCTTTTTCTTATCAGGTTTCTTACTCACTGGGAATAAACCTGTCAGAAGGTGGCTTCCTTTTCAGACAGTGTGTGCATATGTCCACATGTACTCCTGGCTTTATCCACACAGTGTCGCTGTTAGGATCTAAATATGAAAAAGTCAGCAAGTTTCATATCTTAACTGAAAGTTCACTTTTTATGTAGAAATCTCAATATAAATGGTTATAAGTCTTTCATTTATTCCCTTTCATGTCCATACAGTTCCTGAGAGGTATTCCAGAAACCAAGAATTGGCAATGGTCTCTCAGCTATTGTGAATATCTGCTCCAGAATGAGATTTTTCAGACCGTGCCCTTCTAGGAAATATTTCTTATCTTCCTCCTCATATGAAGAACATACTTGGTTTAGGACATTTTGTTTTCTTTAGAAAAATAAGTTCAAGATGATTAAAGATTCTCTAATAGAATCTTCAGTGTTTGTAGTTCCAATTATTTCTTCATGCTTCCTCCCTTCCCTGTCTAGCCACACCAGAAGCAATATTCATCAGTGTTTCTGAGGTAACTTAAATTTATGAAATGGTATAGCCACTGCTAAATTGCACAAGTTCTGGTAAATAATTCCTCACCTATGCTCATGCAAGTGACTTTAGTTAAACTCAGTGGGATTCACTCTCTCTCTTTCTCTCTCTCTCTCTACCAAATAACTTCTAGAAATATACTTTAAACCCAGCTTATCTGACAAATCTTTTCAAGTCCTCGCTAAACTTTAGGGTGATTTTACATTTATGTATTTCTGTGTGTCTGTCATGGGAGTGAATTTCTATAACCTTATCTTACTTTGAATTGTTGACCTCCATCATCAAATTAAAACAACAGATTTCTCAAACAGAATATTGTTTCCCATGGTTTCTACTGAAATTGTTAGAAGCAAAAATATTTGAATTCAGAAACATTTTTAAATTTAGTTTCCAGTTATTCACTTACTAGTAAAGCAAAGGGTTTGCTGTTACTATCCAAACAGATCTTTTCTCTTTTAGTTTAGATCAGGTAGGGGGTAAGAACTCAAAAAGAAAGATACCAAATACTAAATAGCTAAATATACAATGTCTACTTTACCTAAGACATGCAAGTTACCAAAGCATTTCTCTTGATCCAAGGTTTCAATTTTGCCCTCTCTTACTGAAAAATAAAATCCTAGATTTAAGACAAAAACAATTACAGCATAACATTTAAAATATATTTTTCACTTAATCGTATCCTAGTAAATTCATAGCTACTAGGCTAGAAGCCATGTGCCCATTTCCCAGCTCAACAGGAAGGGTAGTCATGAGTTTTATTAAACCACTGGGAAGCGCCAATTAGGTAATATGTCCTAGGACTCTGTCGCCAGCTTTGAAAGGGTGGGTTCCTCAAGAGATGACTTACAATGTTTCTATTATTCACAACCAGTTTGATAACTTCTCAGTGTAGGAACTCATCTATTTGGTAGCTATATAGTGGAAATGGATAGGTGGGGGCTTCTGGATTTATTCATGATCTACATATTGTAAAATTAACTCAAATGTTTAATAGATCTCTCTGATCTGAGAAGTTTCTTACATATCTTGGGTTTTTTTTCCTCCTGTGCTTAACCACCAACTAGAATGCTGATGGTCATTGCTGTTTTGAATGGAAGCCCAGCAGTGGCACAAGGCACACTTCATTTGAAGTTATGAATTGCTGCCTGGGTCAACCAGCCTATAGGAGAGATGGACCAGAAGATTGACAGGGTATTTGGAAGATCTGCCTTTCCCCACTCAGCTTGGTAAGGAGCTCTTTATTTGGTCTATTGAGTTGATTGCTCTAAATCTAAAACAACAACAACAAAAAACAAAAACAAAAAAAAACAAAAAACAAAAAACAAAAACAAAAACAAAACCTTCTTTTACTAGGGACCTGACATGATATACCATAATGACTCTGAAAGAAACGTTAAACAGTCCATCCTGTCAATGGTGGCTGCGGGCACCGACAGACCATGGCAGATCTTTTTATCAGGTCAATGAGCTGCTAAAAATTGTCTAAGTAGGACCCTGCCTTGATAGGCTACCATGCCTCAGAGGGAGTCATTATAGACCATCAAATAAACAATGCACATTTTTTTAAAATTACTAATTAGGGTTTGCAGCAATACTTCCCACCCTTGGGGGCTCTATAGTGAGATAATTGACCATGATGTGAGATATACCTCCTAAGACTAAGGCATGCAGGTTAATTATCATAGTGTGTAGCCCCCAGCAAGGGGACCACAGTGATAAGAGAATGACATTTCAAACATGTGTTGATACTTATGTCGTAAATAAAACTTTTTTGAATGGTTTTGGTTAACGGGCGAAACATTACAATAACATATACCAGGAACTTATCCCCAAAGAAAGAGTGTTTTGGAGAAAGACTTAGGGTGCTCTGGAGAAAGACAAAAGAGAGAGTCAGGGTATTCTAGAGAAAGGGAAACATCAGGAACCTTCTGGCTCCTAAAGCTTGTCAGCATATTAAGTGGCTTGGAAATATTTCTTGAGGTTCCCTTGTACAAGACACTCCTAAAACTCTCATCATTTTCAATGTCCTGAAAGAGTTTTATTTTTTAGTTTGTTGCTTTTGGGGGGTTATTTATTTATTTAGATAAGGTCTTACTATACAGCCCAAGATTACCCCATGGTAATCATCCTTTTGTCTCAGCCTTCTGAGTGGCAGGATTACAGAAGTGTGTGCCATACTAGTCTGAGAGCTTCAATATATTACATGGGTTTGATACTGTATTTCTTTAGAATATAGATTCATACTGTCTTGCTATAAAATGTATATTTTTTCCATAAAAGATATGTTCAGAAAATATCTTTTAACATGGAATTTTTATTTTTTGAGGTAGTGTTTCACTCTAGCCCAGGCTGACCTGGAATTCACTATGTAGTCTTAGGGTGGCCTCAAACTCACGGCGATCCTCCTACCTCTGCCTCCCAGGTGCTGGGGTTAAAGGCATGCACCACCATGCCTGGCTTAACATGGAATTTCTGACTAATGATCTTATTTGATCTCAGTGAAATCTATTGGAATGTTAAGAGAGATGTGAGGTGTGATGGGCTGATTCTCTCCTCAGGTTCTGCGTCCATCTGAAAAAGAGAAGCAGATTCTCCAATGGAGAGTGAAGTCAGCACTGGATAAATGGTATAACCATTATTATTTTAGAGAGAATTTAATAGGTGTAGGCCTCTTGTAGCCCAAGATTGGTGGGAGCTTGATATTGGTGAGCAAACTCGTTATTTGGATGTGATTCTGACTTGTTTCCCAGTTCCAGCTATGGATTTTATTCCACTGAATGGATCCATTAGCCAATTCAAGAACAGTCGGTTACCCACCATGGCTGTGTGCCACTATTGCACTTGTGTGAGCATCATGTCAGGTTTTTTGCTGCCAAATAGCTTAGTCCACAAGTTGCTTGGACAGATGGTGGCCATCCTCCCCCCCCCCCCGCCCCTCTGCGGTCACTCATGTAGCACCTTCTGGCACTAGACAAGCTAACTGTCTGGGGAATGACTCTCTTCCAGATTCCAGCCAGGTCACTGCATGTTTGGTATCAACAGCATATGGTGTCTTTAGCAGTAGGGTCTTACCATTAACCTTTGGTGGGTAATCAAGTGCTCTGATAGAAGTCTGTCTTCTTTTGGGAAACCCTGTAGGTATCTCTGATCAATAGCTAACTGCATCCTGGTACTGGGAGTTATAGGCCATCGCACCTCACCAGGGCTCCAGCTGACACCATAGAGTAATTGGGGAAATGAGCAGGAGTGCTGCTTTCTTGGTGAACCTGGTACCAGCACAAGGGTGAAGGGGATAGACACAGAGAACTCTCAACTCCTACCAAACCAGAGATCCAGAGACACAGAGGTTCCCAAGACCTCATCACTGAAACAGACTTAAAACAAACCCAACATGGCTCAGGGAAATTCGTGGAAGAGGGGGTGGAAAGATTGTTAGAGCCACACATTGGGACATTATGCACATAGACATGGCCTTTTCCCCATATCTGATGGCTAACCCCACAAAGCACAACCCATAATCCCCAGTGAGGAGAGTCCCTTTGGAGGGGGGGAGGACAGAGAGGAGGCTAACAATGGTACCAACATGTGCTCTTTACAAACTGAGTATGTACATAACTAATAAAGAAAAATAAATAAATAATTAAAAAAGGAAAAAAAGGAGAGAGATGTGAAAGGGAGGGCCTATGTACAAACCAGGATGAAACAAGGATGTTGATAGATCTTCAGTATGCCAACACAGAAAAGGAACAATCTATCTGTCACTATCCTTTTGAAGTATATGACCAAATTAAAAAACCGCATGCATATAAATTCTCATGTATATATACAAGACATGAAGCCATGACCAAGCAACAGCCAGGAGAAATCAAATATGTTAAACATATAGTCACTATGTATTTTGGTAGCTAAAGACATATGACATATTCTGTGTATAAGAAAATGGGATGGCAATTTTAAAGTACATATGCATTTTAAATTATATATATAGATATATATACAAATCATATATACTTAATATATATTTTAAAGCATATATGTATAGTATATAGAGATAGAGAGTTGCATGTAGCTGAGACTAGCTCTGAACTCTTGATAATTTGCCTCCATCTTCCAAGTGTTGAGATTAAAGGCATGTACCCCCATGCTCAGCTAGACTTACTAGACTTAGCATTTTTTTAAGCTCATAAATGACTTGTTCTTGAAGACATTTGCTGAGACAAATTTAAATGATCAGAGTGATTGAAATATTATATTTAAATAAACATTAAATATTTAAATGGAAAACTTTAATATTGAATATTAAAATTCATATTAAATACTTTAATATTTAATAAAGGAATTTCTACATGGAATGCATATCCCTGTGAGGGTAGTACTTTATATTTTGATTTTAGGATTTAAATATATTATTACTAAGAAGAGTTATATGTCCAGTAGAGTTATAGAATGCCAATCCACATAGTCAAAGAAGACAGGTCAAATGATTTCTTTTCTTCCTTCATTTCTCCCATTTTTCTCTGTTGAATTAAGAAGGTGAGTAATCTAAACAGGGCAGGCCAAGTTTAACATTTTGCCTTATGCGTCTTCCATCAACTCGGCTTAGCCTTCCTTATCATGGAAAGCTATGTAGCACCCGACTTCTGTTCCAAATGTTTCAGATTCAAGAAATAAACACTTACCTTTCTTGCATGGGTGGAAGTTGAATCCAGCTATTAAATCGGGGGTCATACCGGCTGACAAAATTTGTACTATGTTTTCCTGTAAAAATATATTTGAGATACTTAAAACTTATCCCATTGCTGATTTGCACATTTTTCTCAGTTTTTAGATAAAGTATCTCTGTGGTCAAGTTTAATAGACAAAGATTAATTAGAGTGACTCCCTTATACAGCAAGAAAGGGGAGATGTCACAGGAATGGACATGCCTCCTCAGATGTAGTCCCTTGCTCTCTCTTTTCCTTTATTGTTTGTACAGGGGTCATGCTAATCTTCTCTGTATCATTCCAATTTTAGTATATGTGCTGCCAAAGTAAGCACTCCTTTTGTTTGTAGAATAAATTAAATTAAATTATAAATTAAATTAAATCAACCATAGTAAAAGCAAGTATGTTTGATAAACTGCCTTATATAATATCTCTGATTATTCTTTTGTTTTAAATTTCTTATATTTTTCTTTAATTTCTTTCTTAAAAATATTAAGGCATTTTTTAAAGTATAGTTCACAACAAAATTAAGAGGGAAATAAAATTTTTCCCATGTACCTCTGCCCTACACATGAGCAATTCCCTCAACATTAGAACCTGTCCTTCACCAATCCAAGAACCACAGTTTGGTCATTTTTGTCTCCCCATGGAAAGAACAGTAATCACTACAATCAGTTTTGTACTACATGTGTCATGTAAGCTCTATGTGTGCATTTGGGAAACACACAGTTGCTGTGATGTGTGCACAGTGAATTTGCTAAAATAGGAAGCAGGAGTTCTCTGAGCTGCTTAACCAGCTTATCCCCTCTGTTGAGCTTATGCAGCACATTAGCCCTTCCAAGGTATTAAAATGAATCCTATTTTGCATACATATTGACATCAAAGCAAGGAATGGAAGTAAAAGAAAACATTATATATTCCGTGTTGCACTACAAATGGGAATCACCTCACCCTTGAAGCCTTAACTCTAAAATGCTGCCTTTGTTTGCATATGTAACTAAACATTAGATAAGCCTACAAGACTTCCCCATAGGAGTAAACAGGTTTGTGTTTGTGTGTATGTGTGTGTGCTCACCTCACCTCACCCAATTATTAATTGAACAAATATATATTTAGCATCTAGTATGTGACTAGAGTGCTCTAGGCTCTGGTAATGTATTGATATAAAAGAAAGACAAGGTCCCTGTGCTTGTAAATGAATAAGCAATACAAATGACATCCAATAGAGATTAATGAAATAAGGAACAATCAGGGTTGGCATGATGGGGTAGAGGAGCTGGAGAGGCATAGTTGCTTGTTTGATGTGAGTATGTATATGTACAGTTCTGCAGAATAAGCTTCACAGGCAGCATGTCAGTGGTGAGTTCAAAGCTAGCAAGAATGCTTGGACAATTGGACAATGCTGGAGTGACGGTCAAGGTCAAAACACAGTGTGCCTTGTGGACTGCTGTCAGAGTTTTGCATTTTGTTTTAAGAAACCATCAAAGGTCTTTGAGCAGTGTTCTGATTTATCTATCCGGCTACTAGGTGAAGTCTGTAGAGGGGCCACTATGGAGGCAGGTAGAAATGGGAGGCTGTTGCAGTTAGGTTCACGTTGCTGGCACAAAGCACCCAACCAAGATCAGCTTGCGGGAAAGGGGGTTTATTTTGGCTTACAGACTAGAGGGGAAGCTCCATGATGGCAGGGGAAAATGATAGCATGAGCACAGGGTAGACCTTCTTGCCAACATTGGGTGGACAACAGCAACAGGAGAGTGTGCCAAACACTGGGAAGGGGAAACTGGCTATAATACCTGTGGTGGTGGAGATTTGGGAACTAATGCCTCCTCGAGGCAGTGTATTGCTGGGGGCGGGCTTATGAGTATTATAGTCAGTTTCCCCCTGCCAGTGTTTGGCACACTCTCCTGTTGCTAAGGTCCACTTTATGTTGGCCAGGGGGTGATGTCCACCCTCTGCTGATGCCATCGTTTTCCCCTGCCATCATGGAGCTTCCCCTTGAGTCTATAAACCAAAATAAATCCTTGATCAGGTGATTTACGCCAGCAACACAAATCTGACTGCAACAAATACCCATAAGCCCACCTCCAGCAATATACTGCCTCCAGGATTTAATTCCCAACTTTCCATCAGCTGGGAACCTAGCATTCAGAACACCTAAGTTTATGGGGGCACCTGAATCAAACCACCACAGAAGCCATGAGAAGCCAAGAAAAGAGCTGATAGTTGGAATGGAGATAGAGACAGTGAGATATGGTTGAATTTGAAATCTTGTGTAGGCTCAGCAATATAGCAGTTCTTGAGGGAATGGACATTGATATGAGAGAGAGTGAGCCATTAAGGATGGCTGTCAGGTTTTTATTTTGAGTTATTACTTGGAAGGTCAGACAATTTGCTGAGTTTAGGAAGATTAAGGAGGAATTGACTAGGGTACCAGGGAGGATGGCTACCAGCTCTATTTTGTATTCAACTTAAAGAGACCTATAGGTTATCAAATAGGAAGTACCTGGATAGCTCATATCAGAATAAGCCAACAGGCCCAAATTTTGGAGTCATTATGGAGAGTTAATTATTTAAATGCACATGACTGGAAGAAATCATTTCAGGAGAGAAGATGGAATTGTAAGATAGTGGGTATTAAGAATAACCTCTTAAAGCCAGGAGTGGTGGCGCACGCCTTTAATCCCAGCACTCGGGAGGCAGAGGTAGGAGGATCGCCATGAGTTTGAGGCCACCCTGAGACTACATAGTGAATTCCAGGTCAGCCTGGGCTACAGTGAGACCCTACCTCGAAAAAAAAAAAAAAAAAAAAAGAAAGAAAGAAAGAAAGAAAAAAAAAGAATAACCTCTTAGAAGAGAAGACAACAAGAAGGAACTGGCATCAATACAAGGAATAGCATAGTATCTTGAAACCAACTCAGATAATGTTTCAAAAAGAAGCAAACTATTGAGAATATGAAGGGCATTGATTACAATGACAGTGTTGCTTCAGTGAATGGGTGGTAATGAAAACCTTCTATTGGGACTACTCAGGAGAAACTAAGATATAAGGAAATGAAGGTAAGAAGATAGACAATGCTTCTCAGGACTTCTGCAATAAAAATATTACAGCTGAAAGGTGCAGCATTGAAATAGTGCTATGATGAATTAAAAATTAGTATTATTATTTTATTTTAGAGACAGTGAGAGCAAGAGAGAGTCAGAGGGAGAGAGGAAGAATTGGCATGCCAGGGCTTCAGCCACTGTAATTGAACTCCATATTGCCTGTGCCACCTAGTGGGCATGTGTGAATTTTCACTTGCCTCACTTTTGTGAGTCTGGCTAACGTGGGATCTGGAGAGTCAAATATGGTTCTTTAGGCTTTGCAGGCAAGCTCCTTAACTGCTAAGCCATCTCTCCAGCCTGCTATGATGAATTTTTAAGCTCAGAAATACTTAAAAGTCCTTGAGCAAACATGAAAACTATAGAAACATTAATAATTAAAAAATGGGATAACGATACTATGATGTGCACTGAACTGCTATTGGAAAGTCTTGTGCTGTAGGCTTGCTCTTCTGTTTGCACTGCTATTGAGAGGGGATCATGTCTTGAGTGTGCAACTTGCTAACTTCAGAGTTGAATGGGATAGTAGAAGGTAGGGACTAATTGGTGGAACTTGATCATCAGGGAGTGCCTTTGGATAGTGTGCCTTGCCTCTACTCCTACTCCCTGTCTGTGACCTGGGTACTGTGAGGGGAGCAGCTTTACTTCAGCATGTACTCCCCACCACAGGGCCATAAACAACAGAGTCAAGTGGCCATGGATCAAAACCTCTGAAACTGAGTTCAAATCAATCCCTCTTTCCTTAGTTTGATTTTTTCTGAGATATTCTGCAAACAATAGAAATCTGACATAAGTGTATAGCAATGGAAATAAGTGAATTGATTGATCACAAGATGAAGAATTGATTAATACACTAAGAAGCAAGGCTACCTCACTGAGAGTAAGGATAGGTGAGCTGGTTTGATTCAGGTGTCCCCCATAAACTTATGTGTGCTGAATGGAATTGGAGCCTTCTGGAGGGAGTGTGTTGTTGGGGGCAGACTTATGGGTGTTATAGCCAGCATCCACTTGTCAGTGTTTGGCACAGTCTCCTGCTGCTGTTGACACCTGATGTTGGCCAGGAGGTGATGTTCAGCCTCTGCTCATGCCAAGTTTTCCCCTGTCATCATGAAGCTTCCCCTCAAAGCTGTAAGCCAAAATAAATCTTTCCTCCTACCAGCTACTTTTTGTTGAGTGCTTTGTGTCAGCAATATGAAGCTAACATCAATAATAGGGATTTTGGAGAAGGAGGTATTTGAAGAGAGAAAAGTTAGAAAATAGATAGCTTGGAAGATGTACATGTGCTGACCATGGAAATTCATGGGGCTGATGAGAAGCAGCTAGGGTGACTGTGTGGTTTCCTTCTCTATGTTTAGTGGCTTAAGAGCAAAGAAGAGGTAGGCAGAGACTTGGGTTTAACCAGGACTATCATTGCTGACATTTTAGAAGGAGAGAGAGAGGAAGACAGAAGAAGGAGGGGGGAGGAGAAAGAGAATAAAGGAGGAGAGAGACGAGGAGAAAAGAGAGGAGACGATATATACATAACATCTAAACCTATGGATTGAAATTTTCACTCTTCCAGCTACTACATTAAAACCTGTTATACATTATCATGAGCTCTTTTATTCTTTATAAATTTTGGTGTTAATTAAAAGCAGTATTATAAAATAAAATTCTCATTTTTGTGTTTGTGTGTGTTTGCATTCATGTATATGTGTGTGGATATATGTGCATGTGTATATGCACATGTGTATGCTTATGTGGAGGACAGAGATTAATATTAGGTGTTCTTTTGATTGCTATCCACCTTATTTTTTGAGATAGGATCTCTAACTGAACCTGGAGCTCTCTAATTTGGCTAGACTGGTTGGCCATCAAGTCCCAGGAATCCTCTTGTCTCCAGCTCCTCAGAGCTGGGATAGGCATGTACTGCCACAGCTGCCTTTTTTTGCATAAGTGCTAGAGATTAAACTCAGCTCCTCAAGCTTATGTGGCAAGCACTTAGCTGACTGAGCCATATCCTCAGTCCTAATCCTATATTTTTGAGATGCTGAGTCCTTTCATAGTTTTTCTAAATTTTGAATGACAAAGTAGCCTTTGTGAATGAATTAAGCTACTTTCCATTTATGCAATATTGACTGAAATTAAGTCAATAATAATATAGAATATCAAGGGCAAAAGAATAGTTGTTTCCATTCTGGTTGACCAGATGCATGTGATATGTTTATATAAGAGACAATGTAATATAATTGTTAAGGAACAAGACTCTGTAATCAGATAGAACTGTACCAGAATCAATTACTTTCTTTTTGTAAACAGTATGTTCTATAGCATATAAGGTCTTTTACCTCTTCAGGCTTAGTCTCCTCAAAGTAAAATGAGCATCTATAAAACATGGCTCATAAGATACATCTGAGGATTAGGTGCAGGTGAGAGTTTAAAATTTCTTCTTAAAATAATGAGTACTTACCAAATGTTAACTAATGCTAGATATGTATGTTATGACTGGCCAGATGGATGGAATGCGAAGTTACACGGGAAGTTTCATGGAAACATGGTGGATCCATTTGATACATAGCCTAGATCCCCATATTAATCAGCTCCTAGCTGTAGGGTGCTCAGATAATCTTTTCACTGAACAGGCCACATCACCTTCTATACTTATCCTTCACCTGGGGATGATTTTAGACAATGACTGACATGATGTACTAAAGATTGCTTATTTGCCTCCAGTATAACCAGCTGTCTTCTGTTTAGGCAAGTCAAGCTAGTGGTTCATTAGCCTTTGCCAATATCTGTTCAATGACATCATATACCAAGTGAGTCAGGGACAGGCTAACTCAATCTTCTATCTGGCAGTTTCTAAATTCTGAAAAGGAATCTTACAGAAAGAAATAGCTGCCAGACCTGAGGTTAGTGGTGAAATGAATATACAATACTCAAAGCAGCTTTCTACTGGCTAAAGCAAAGAGAAGAGATATTAACGTAATTAACATTAGTGATAATTTTTTAATGTACACAATGCCTTAGCATTTTGGACTGATAATAACTTGTCATATGAATTTTCATACAGATTAAGCACACACAGTAAATGAACAATTGTAGGTTTTGATAGTCTTTCCTCCATAGCATGCTAAGGTTTCACACCCAATTGTTGTTTGCCTCTGAGGTGAGTGGACTGAAATCACCATAGTATAATGGCATAGTTTTATGGGGTACTGAATTAATTCAAAGATAAACTTTTGCTTCTCTGAACTAGAGGAGGAATTTTTTTAATTCTCCCCTAGCTCCCATCCAGTTTTCTCAGAAGTTTTTGATATGAAGTTGGACAACAAACAGATAATTGTGTGTGTGTGTGTGTGTGTGTGTGTGTGTGTGTGTGTCTGTGTGTTTTATGGGGTTAAGGCAAGGCTTGGATTGGGGATGCAGTTCAGTAATAGAGCTCTTGCCTAGCATGAACAAGGCTCTATGTTTAATTCCTTAGCATTGCAAAAATAATAAACAAATAAATAAATAAAGTTAGATGTCATGGCTCATTCCTATAATCCCAACATTTGGGAGGATAAGGTAGGAAGATCATTAGTTTGAGGCTAGTCTGGGATGAATAGGGAGATCCTATCTTAAATAAATGAAATCTCATAGCAATGGGAGGTTCATAAAGTTTGACATTTTGTTTTATTTTTATGAAAAGTGAGTTGTGGGCTGGAGGGATGGCTTAGCAGTTAAGGCATTTGTCTCTAAAGCCAAAGGACCCAGGTTCTATTCCCCAGGACCCAGGTTAGCCAGATGCACAAGAGGGCGCACACATCTGAGTTCGTTTGCAGTGGCTGGAAGCCTTGGTGTGTCCATTCTCTCTCTCTCTTCTCTCTCCCTCTCCCTCTTTCTCTGTCAAATAAATAAGTAAAATAACATAAAATAAATACAAAAACATTAAAAAAAGAAAAGTGAGTTGTGGCAAGGATGTTGGTTATTTTGACAGAGGCCTATCTCTGGTGGCCTTTTATTGCCATGCTTTAGTTTTAATCTGGCCTTCCCAAGAGTGTCCTACAGATTCCTTGCTCAGATAAACTCCATGGCTGTGCAGTGTGGTTATTTACAGACTCTTAACCCAGCCTAACCCTACTCAGAAAGGATAAATTAGAGTGAAAATGGTGGGTTATCTGTAGTTTTTCTATTATCATAACAAATCAATCATGGCAACAGTAAGCTAGAGGAACAATGTTAAATATCATGTTTGCTCCTTTTCAGAACCAGTTTTTCACAAAATCCCCAAAACTTGTTTTTTTCCAACACTGTAAATGTGATTCCACAAAACTACAGGTCTTGAGAAAAAAATATTTCAACCTCTCTTTAAAAACTACTATTAATGGGCAGCCTACATTGTTTTTCTTTAGGATTTTCTAGTGTGAGCAGATGTCAGAATTTTTCTATAATTTGCCTTCTTGCAGATGCTGAAGGAGAACATTCACAATAAAATACAGGTAATTTAAGCTGCACATTCTGGGTCTTTAAAGTAAAAATGTGTACCTGCAAGCTGTTTTTTGGTTTCTTAGTCATAATTGCCTCTGTTCCACAGAAGGCTACAACCACAATTCCTCTCTCACATACAAGCTTCCCAGAAATATCTTGATACTTTTGCATATCTACAAGGCACATTATACTCGTTTTGTTTGGCTTGGGAAATGAATTAAAAGGTTTCTTTTCTCTCATGGTAGATTTATGAGGTACTCTCAGCAATGGGGAGGGTGGGCGACAACCTATGGAAGAAGCACTCTCAAAAGCAAAAGTGACAGGCATGGTGGCGCACGCCTTTAGTCCCAGCACTCGGGAGGCAGAGGTAGCGGGATCACCGTGAGTTCAAGGCCACCCTGAGACTACATAATGAATTCCAGGTCAGCCTGGGCTAGAGTGAGACCCCACCTTGAAAACAAAACAAAACAAAACAAAACAAACAAACAAACCAAAAAAAAAAAAAGAAAAAAAGAAAGCAAACTGGTGAGTACAATGCATTTTTAGTCCTACCTGCTGCAAATAGGCTTTAGCTAGAATTACAGAACTAGAGAGAATGCTGAATTCTTGCAACTGTATTATCATATAGACTAAAATGGGAGGAAAGTGGTGGAGAAGGGGTGAGCTCTGAACAGATGCAGCTGACTCAGCTTTCCTCTGGGGACTTTGTGCTTATGCTTGCAACAATCCTCAGGGGATCGATAAGGAAAGGGGCTGGGCATCACTGTGAAGCCAGATCCCTAGAGAGTTGATGAGTGAATGCTCTGTTACAAATGTACTCAGATAGCTCCATGAGTGACCCTCCCTACCACTGTCAGCCCAACCTCCTAACTACATCATGTATCTCTGTTACACAGAAATATATTTTCTATACTAACTATAATATGGATGGACACTAGTGCCTTTTTTTTTTTTTTTTTTTTTTTTTTTTTTTTTTTTTTTTTTTTTGGTTTTTCGAGGTAGGGTTTCACTCTAGCCCAGGGTGACCTGGAATTCACTATGGAGTCTCAGGGTGGCCTCGAACTCACGGTGATCCTCCTACCTCTGCCTCCCGAGTGCTGGGATTAAAGGCGTGCGCCACCACGCCCGGCTACTAGTGCCTTTTAGTATAGGCAGCCTTGTTCTTTAATGCTATGGTAGGGATGAGAGTCTTATCCAAGGCCCATGTGTATGAAGAAGGCATGGTGACAGTGTTGGGAGATGATGGAAGCTTTAGAAGGTTATCCTTTAGGGAGGTTCTTAGTTCACTAAGAACATGTCCCCAGAAAGTATTGTGGGATCATTCCCATCCCCTCTCACTTTCTGCTCCCACTCATGATGTGACTTTTTTGCTTCTACAGTCAATATCATCATGATGTTCCACTAGCTGCTCTCTCCATCAGATCTGAAACAATGCAGATACACAATTTGTACCTCACAAACTGAATTAAGTTGAACCTTTCTAGGTAAAGTTAGATGTTTTACAATGGCAACACAGAGCTAAGTACCTACAATTGAAGTTGCTCTAAGGGTTGAGGAGATATCTCAGTCAAGTAAAGTGCAAGCAGAAAGACCTGAAGTTAATTCCCAGGACCCATGTAAAAAATGTCAAACATGGTGACATGTGTCTATGATCCTTGTGCTGGAGAAGTGGACACAAGAGGAACCCTGGAGCTTGCTGGCCAGCCAGTCTAGCCTAATTGGTGAGTTTCAGCCAATGAGAGCCAGTGTTTCAAAAGACCAGATGATATTCCTGAGGATCACACTCAAGGCTGTCCTGTGGCCTCCACCTGTGCACTTGCACTCACATGAGCATGCACACACACACACACACACCACACACACACACACACATCTTTAAAAAAAAAGTAGAAGATTGGTTTGAGTTCTTCCATGAAGGTTTGATAGAATTCAGCTGAGAAGCCATCTGGTCCTGGACTCTTCTGTCTGGGGAGGTTTTTTATTACTTTTTCAATCTCAATGAGTGTGATAGGTTCATTTAGGAGATTAATCTGCTCTGAGTTTAGCTTTGATAGATAGTATGCATCCAGGAATTTATCCATCTCCTCCACATTAACCAGTTTTGTGGAGTAGAGATTTTTGAAATAAATCCTGATGATTCTCCCAATTTCACTTATGTCTGTTGTGATCTCTCCTTTTTCATTTTGTTAATTTGAAGCATCTCTTTTTTTCTTTTTTTGTTTGATCAAATTGGCTAGGGGTTTGTCAATCTTGTTTATTTTTTCAAAGAACCACCTCTTTGTTTTGTCAATTGTCTTAATTCTTTTCTTAGTTTCCAATTCATTAATTTCTGCTCTGATTTTAATTCTTTCTTTCCTTCTGGAGCTCTTAGGGTTGGATTTCTCTTGCTTTTCCAGTGCCTTTAGGTGGATGGTTAGGTTATTGATTTGGGATCTCTCTGTCTTTTTTATGAAGGCATTGAGTGCTATGAATTTGCCCCTGAGGATCGCCTTCATTGTGTACCATAGGTTTTGGTACAATGTGTGGTTCTCATCATCATTCATTTCTAGAAATTTTACAATTTTTTTTTATTTCATCCACTACCCATTTATTGTTTAAAAGTGTGCTGTTCAGTTTCCAGGTGCCATTGGGATTCTTGGTGGGTCTTTTGTTGTTAATTTCTAGCAATATAGCATTGTGATCTGATATCATGCAAGGAATTATGTCAATCTTCCTAAACATGTGGAGGCAGGCTTTGTGACCCAGTATATGATGTATTTTAGAGAATGTTCCATGGGCTGCTGAGAAGAATGTGTAGTCTGTGGATTTGGGATGGAAATTTCTGTAGATGTCCGTTAGGTCTAAGTGATCTATGGTTTTGTTGAGCTCTCTTACTTCCTTGTTGAGTTTCTGTTTGGATGATCTGTCTATTACTGATAATGAATGGTGTATTGAAGTCCCCAACTATGACAGTGTTGATGGTTATTTCTGTTTTATTGTCAAGTAGGTTTTGTTTTATGAACTGTGGTGCCCCTGTGTTTGGTGCATACAGATTTATGATTCTAATAGCCTCTTGATGGATCTTTCCCTTGATAAGTAGAAACTGGCCTTCTTTGTCTTTTTTGATTATTTTTGGTTTGAAGTCTATTTTATCCAATATTAATATAGCTACGCCTGCTTGTTTCTTATTCCCATTTTCTTCGAATATTGTTTTCCACCCTTTCACCCTGAGGAGATCTGTCTTTAGTGGTAAGGTGGGTTTCTTGAAGACAACAGATTGAGGGGTCTAGTTTTCTGATCCATCCTGTTAGCTTGTGTCTCTTGATGGGTGAAGTAAGGCCATTGATATTTAGGGTAATGACTGTGAGATTTGATTTGATTCCTGCCATATTGTGATTCTATACGTGGTTTGCAAAGTAGCACGATACAAAATCAATGCACAAAAATCAGTAGCCTTTCTATATGCAAATGACAAAGATACAGAAAAAGAAATAAGGGACATGGTCCCATTTTCAATAGAAACAAAAAAAATAAAATACCTTGGAATAGCGTTAACCAAGGAAGTGAAAGACCTATACAATGAAAACATAAAAACACTCAAAAAAGAAATTGAGGGGGACCTGAGAAAATGGAAAGACCTCCCATGCTCCTGGGTAGGCAGAATTAACATTGTGAAGATGGCAATCCTACCAAAGGCAATACACAGATTTAATGCCATTCCAATTAAAATTCCAAAGGTGTTCTTCACAGAGATAGAAAAAATGATCTCAAATTTCATATGTAAAGGCAGAAGGCCTTGCATATCCGAACATATCTTTCAGTAAAAGAAATACCTCTGGAGGCATCACCATACCTGATCTAAAGCTATATTACAAAGCCATAGTAATAAAAACAGCATGGTACTGGCATAAAAACAGGAGTATAGATCAATGGAATAGACTTGAGGACCCGGACTTTGAGTCAAGCAACTATAGCTACTTGATATTTGACAAAGGCCCTAACAATATAGGCTGGAAAAAAGACAGCATCTTCAAGAAATGGTGCTGGACAAACTGGATAACCATATGTAGGAAATTGAAACTTGATCCACACATTTTGCCATGCACTACACTCAAGTCCAAATGGATCAAAGACCTCAATATAAGACCAGAAACTCGACTACTACTGGAAGAAAATATAGGAAGTACTTTCCATGATATAGGAATTGGAAAAGACTTCTTGAACAAAACCCCAGTAGCTCATGATCTTAAACAGTCACTCAACCAATGGGATCACATGAAGCTGAAGAGTTTCTTTACAGACAAGCATACAATAAGCAAAGCCAACAGATTACCCACAGAATGGGAAAACATATCTGCTGGTTATCCAACTTACAGAGGCCTAATCTCTAGAATCTACAAAGAACTCAAAAATCTAAACAGTAAAGAGTCAAACAACCCACTCACAAAATGGGTCAAAGAGCTGAACAGGCAGTTCACAGAGGAAGAAATACAAATGGCAAACACACACTTAAGAAAATGTTCATCATCCCTAATCATCAAGGAAATGCAACTTAAAACAACAATGAGATTCCACCTTACCCCAGTAAGGATAGCAAACATCAAACAATCAAAGGAAAATAAATGCTGGCGAGGATGTGCAGAAGTAGGAACATTCATCCCCTGTTCGTGGGAATGTAGGATGGTACAACCACTATGGAAAGAAATATGGAGACTTCTGAAAAAGCTGAGTATAGAGATACCAACAGACCCAGTTATTCCCTTACTGGGTATCTATCCTAAAACCTTCAAACCACATGCCAGAGACATTTGCACAACCATGTTTGAAGCTGCGCAATTCGTAACAGCTAAAAGCTGGAATCAACCCAGATGTCCATCACCAGCAGAATGGATAACTAAGATGTGGCATATCTACACAATGGAATTCTATACAGCAGTAAGAGAAAATGACACAATGAAATCTGCGGAAAAATGGTTGAACCTGGAACAGATCATTCTCAGTTAACTTACCCAATCACAGAAAAAAAATCACCACATAGTCTCACTCATCTACAGCACCTAACCTGAATCTACCCAAGATGCCATACATACCCAGCAAGCTCCTCGTGGACTAGACAATAGGATAGGTGGGGAGGGAGGGGAGGGGAAGGGAGGGGGTAGGAAACACAAATCTAGACCCAAACGGCAATGGTACCATAAAATTCTACATCCTCAAAAGCAGACCAAATGGATGAACCTTCACGAGGCCCTTAGAGGGAACACCTGAGCCACAAGACACTGCAGAGGGTATGATGAAGACTGACCTTAATCTTCTACAGCCTCTCTCCCTCTCTCTCTCTCTGTTCTCTCTATCTCTTTTATATTAGTTATCTTTTCCTTCCTTTTCTTAGTGGGCACTGACCTGTAACTCCCAGTACCAGCATGCAGCTATCATCCACAATGAGCTTTGGATCAGAGAGACCTACAAAGTTTCCTAAAAGAAAGACAGATTTTTCTCCAAGTACTTGATGACCCACCAAAGGTTAGTGGTAAGACCCTACTGCTGAAGACACCTTATGCGGTTGTCACATAAAATGGAATGGAATGGAATGGCATGGCTGGAAGCTGGAAGAGAGCCAGTCCCCAGACAGTGAGCATGTATACTGCCAGAAGGTGCTACATGGGCGACTGGGGGAAAATGACCAATATCTGTCCAAGCAACTCATGGTCTAACCTACTTAGCAGCAAATAACCTGTCGTGATGCTCACACAAGTGCAATAGTGGCACACAGCCATGGTAGGAAACCAACTGCTCTTAATTTGGCTAACTGATCCCCTCAGTGGTATGGGATCCATAGCTGGAGCTGGGAAACAAGTCAGAACCATGTCCAAACATAAGCCTGCTCTCCATTATCAAGCAACCACCAATCATGGGCTACAAGAGGGCCTAGACCTATTAAATTCTCTATAAAAAAGTAAGGGTTATCTCATTTGTCCTGGTGTTAACTCCCTCTCTGTTGGAGAATGTGCTTCTTTTTTTAGGTAGATATAGATCCTAAGGAGAGAACCACCCCACCATTCCTCAAAAGGGCCCTGGCTGAAACTAAGAACAACTGGCGAAACAAGCAAGGGTGCTGTTTTCTTGGTGAACCGGGTACCAGCACAAGGGTGAAGGAGATCAACACAGAGAAAAATCAACTCCTACCAAATCAGAGATCCAGAGACCCAGAGGCCCCCGAGCACCTCATCACTGAAGTAGACCAAAAATGAACCCAACATGGCTCAGGGAAATTTTGCGGAAGAGGGGCGGAAAGAATGTCAGAGCCACATGTTGGGTCATGATATGCAGACATTTATCCTACCCATAACTGTAGGCTAACTCCGAAATGCATGACCCATATCCTTCAACATGGGTAGGTAATGGATGAGCCTAAGAATGGTACAAATTGACTGTATTTGCTCAGTAGAAAACTAATTGATGAAAAAAAAAAAACTAAAAAAAAGTAGAAGGTTTTCAATAGTTACCATTTGGATTCCATTGGTCTTCTCCACCCAACACGAACAGGAAGTTTTCTACCTCTACAACGCAATGGTGGGCACTGTTGTATGGCATAACTGTAATCAAGAGGAAAAAAGACATATTAAAATTTCCATCTGAAAAAAAATTTCACCTGAGCATTTGTACCTCATTTTACCAGGCATTTGCTTCACCACAGTGTATATAAACTGTGAGACTTGATCAGCAGGAAGAACTCAGCACAGGCAGCAGAGGGGTTCCCACATCTGACGATTCATACCCAACTGGCTCACTGGTGTGCTCCCAACAGTTTCAAATCCACCCCTTTCTGATTAATTTTACATAAAGTTATTTCATGCGTTTGTGAAGAACAACCCGCCATGCAGCTTTTCATTCAAATTCTCCTCACCTGCCTGATGATGGGGGCCAGCATTCCTAAAGGAATGAGTGACACTCCCAAATGGTCAGGGCTGGCAGTCACTGCTTGGAAGAAGCAATCCTGAATATATGTGGAACCATTAACATGTTTGCCCAAACGTGGTTTTCTGGCAATGTTTCCACAAAGACTCATATTCTCAGAAGCCTTATATTCCACAGCTATGAGCAGGCTGAATTTCCATAAAGTTTTGTTTTTAAATTAAGGTCCTACTGATTTAATGCCTCCTACAAATGTATATGCCTAATTTCCTGCCCAATGTCATTAGCAGCACAATCACACATTTTCTATCTATTTGCACTGAAAGCTGTCAAGAACATCACACATACCATACCCACTCTCCTAGCTTCTCTCTGCTCCCTCTCCCTCTGTAGTGGCTAAGGAAGGGGTGTTATTCACATACCCACTAAAGCCAGACTTCTCTGTATTTACTGTTATGTGCACCTACTTTGGGGAGTCACCATGTACCAAATAGTATGCCACTGTCACCTTGTGTGCAGTACTAATCTCTGACATTATAAAAGCATAAGGTGAGTGTAGACACATACAGCATTAGTTATCATATCACATGCAATGATTGGGCCCAGTGACACCAGTAGGAAAAATGATGTCCTTGTTCAGCTCATCATATGGGCACCTTCAATCTAGGTGAGGACAAATGGGGAGGTGATGTGCCTGTTCAGGCAGGGAACTTATTGCTTGACACGGATCAATAGAGCACTTAAGAAACCAGTGCAGTGGGAAATCAATATGAGCCCCAGCCAACTTTTACTCTGCATTCTTCCTCTGATGCCAGGAGAGGGGGCAGGGAAGGAGAGACTCACATTTATTTTGGGTGATGTATATTTTATTTCATTTTGCTTTTATCTCTTTTTTTCCCTGAAAGCACTTATACTGCTATATATGCAAATCAAAATAATAAGGAAAAGGTATGCCTTTCGAGATTGAGAATACAGTAAAGCCTCTGACAGTAAATCAGATCACATAACTTATTCAAGGACCACAGGATTGTCAAAGAAGTTCTGAGCCATTAATTAATTAAGGTTTACTGTGAATATGCATTGTTTCTGAAGCCATGAATTGTATCAATGGATTTAAGTCACCTTGGGAATGTCCTTAGTCCAGCCCATCAATCCTCAGCTTTAACTCTTTGGAAAATGCTTTTAAATGTGTAGATCCTCTTCAAACCATGATTTCTTAAATTCATTCATCCCACATTCATTGAACCATTAAGGGTTAATATGTTTTGCAGTTTTTAAAAAATTAAATCACTATCATTTGAATTACAATGGTTGTTCCATGCTACCAAAAACTTAACTATACTGTTCCATGGTTTATTGTGAGTTACATGTGCTATCCCCATGTGTTGTGATGTATAATGATCAGTCCCCAGATAAGCATAAACATGTGCATTGTTAATTAATTATATGTGTCAGTTTACAGATGATATGGTGCAGAGATAAGAGGCTGGAAGCTACTATCCACTCATTCTATGACCACCATGCTTCATAAAGTTTCTTTAAGATTTTGGTTAGTTAAATGCATACATCTTAAAAATAATGAAAAAATGATATTTTCTTTTCTCTAACCATGAGTCCAGTTCCAAAATAAAACAAAATCTCTGAAAATATAACAACGATTGCATTTTATTCAAACCACTCAGTTGCTCCTATTCTGGCAGGCAGAAATGAACTGAAGTAAGTAATACATGATTGACTTCAGGCCTCTTTCTCATTTGATTACCCATTGATGTGCTTTATGCAAACAAATGAAACTACTGCTCTAAGTTAACTACAGAGTGCCTCAAAATAGGGGGAAAGAAGTCCTGAAAGTCTTAGTGAAAGGTTTCCAAAAGGTACTCTCACTTATTTACATATTTTTATCTTTTAAGACCTTGTATATACCATTTTTATTAGTTGAGCATTTTAGTATTTTAATTACTGAACTATTGTATTTTTTGAATTATTACTGGGATGCTAGAGGCTATAAACATGCATAAATTACTGTTGGAGATTATTCTGAAAGTAAAACACCCCAAATTTATTATGAAAAAAATCTATATTCAATGAATGTTTGAATTTTGCAAAAGTTCTAATTTCCTTGACTTCTGATTAAACTTGAAAGAAAGCAGAGCAAACAATCCATGAAAGGTCCTCAGCACTGAATTTACTTGCTCTCTTATAAATAACCCCAAAGGCACTCTTCTTTCCAGATCTCTCTAGAGGTGGGTACCTGCGGGCTCTCACAGCAGGTGGTGGAGGAGGTTGTACTTCAAGTTCAGGTACAGCCCAGTGCGCAGTTTTAGCGTGTCAGTCAGTGAGTTAGAGGGAAAGGGGAAAGAGAAGCTAATCAGGATGAAATGAGATTAAAGGCTGTCTAATTTTACAGCAACTGTGATCCATCAGCCACTGTGAAAGTGACAGTGGAAATGAATGATGAAGACAGACAGGTGGGGCTGTACATTTCACTGATTTATCCTCAAATGCACTGGGCCTTATTTTATTGAGTGAACATGACCACATTTATCAGGACTGTCATCTAAAGCCACTTCCCTCCATTTAAAAAGGTCACTTTACTCAGTGGGAATATGGGAGAGGTACTTTCAAATGAGATTTAAAATCGAATAACACATGTTTATAGGGCCCTTTGTGAGGATTCTCAACTTTTTAACAAAACTGGTAGTGCTAGAAGGAAAGGGGGGGAAAGGCCAGAAAATCAAAACTGAGAAACCTTTGGTCATCTGGGGGAGTACTTTCACTTTTCTAAGTTTGAAGCAGTTAGTACTGGTTGATTTTTTAAAATTTTATTTATTTTGCCTTACTCTTTCCAAGCACCTGAAATTTTAATCTATATTTAATATTTTTAATTAAGAAAGTTGGAATCAGGTAATACTATAAAACAATAAATGTAGAGAAGGATATGTCACAGTATTTACTATGCAAAATGACTAGTCATCACATGTGAAGTAGATGTTAGTATATTCTCCAAACTGAGTCTGCTACAATGAACTTCTAGACCTGTTAATTGTTTTCTCATAATTTAAACACCATATAAATCTCAGTCACATAAAGTCTTTCACTCCTCCTTGCAATAAAATATTGTGATACACACAGTTTCACTTGGTTGATATGAAAAGGTAGAATCAAATTCTCACAGTACTTTGTGTTGCCTTTCATAGTAATAACCACCATTTACCACTTACCACATTTACATAAGATAAATATGCAATTACGTTTCTATGTTTACCTGCATTATATCTTTGCAAAAAACAATACAGGTTTAGTTCTTACCACTCATTTGCTTCCATTCAGGCAAGAAGAAATTAAATGAATGGAATAATTCATTATATTAAGATACATGACAAATATATGGTAAAACATACTGGTATATGTCTACCTACATTTACTTACTGTATGTTCTCATTAAATATAATTAACTTTTAATCAGGTATCACCCATCCACTTTACTTCTAGAAGAAACACTGAGGCCTTAAGAAATCAAGTCACTTTGAAGGTCATACACAGCTAATGAATAGCAGAGATGGAATCCAAACACTAGAATATTTGAACCCCAATCCACGCTCCTATTCATTTCACTCTACTGATTTTCAATAGGTATGTTCAGCCAACCAGCAAATAATTACTGAGTACCTGAGTCTTCTATGAAATTGTTCCTGAAATTTTTATATAATTTTTATACTGATCATATTTTATATGTATATTTTCTCACTTGATACTTAAAGGGATCTTTAAATAAAGTGAGTAGATGCTACTTAAATTTTTCTGTAAATAGGCTACATTTTTATTTGGTCATATTAATTATACAAAGTTAAAGTTTTATTAGGACATTTCCATTTAGGCACATATTTACTTTGATTATACTTACTCCCTCTATTGCTCCTTCTTATTCTCCATCCTCTTCCCCTTCCATATCCCAGATAGCCACTTTACTTTCATGTTAATTCTTTTTCTCTAGATCCTAAATTTGAGGGAAAACATGTGATATTTGTCTTTCTGAGTCTGGCTTATTTTACTTAACACAATGATGTCCTGTTCCACTTATTTTTCTGAAAGTGACACCATTTCATTCTTTATGAATGGATAAAGTTACATATTCTCTTTTTCCATTCATGGACACCTAGGCTATTTCCACAACTTATCTGTCTTGAATAGAGCATTTACATGAGTGTGTAGATATTTCTATAATATGATGACTGACTTTTGGGGGGCATACATCCAAAAGTGGTAGAGCTGGCTCTTGTAGAAGTTCTATTTCATGGATGAGGGACAACCATACTGATTTCCATAGAGACTATACTAATTTGCATTTCCACCAACAGTGAATAAGGATTCCTCCACTCTTCCCCAACATCTTCACTAACATTTGTTCTCTGTTTTCTTGATGACAGCCATTCTGACTGAACTGAGATGGAGTCTCAGTGTCATTTTGATCTGCATTTCCCTGGTGGCTAGCGATGTTAAACATTTTTTTTTTCATGTGTTTATTGACTATTATATTTCTTCATTTGAAAAGTGGTTTTTCAGTTCATTTCCCCATTGAAACAGGGTATATTCTCTTGGTAGAGGTAAAAAAAAAATACTAAGCATATCAGCCAGTTATGGATAGGTAGAATATAGTGGAATAGGATTTTATTATTTTTGTTGTTAATTATTTTGACAGAGAAAAATAGGGAGAAAAAGAGAGAGAGAGAAAGAAAGAGACAGAGAGAGAGAGAGAGAAACTGGATGTGCCAGGGCCTTTAGAGGCTGCAAATGAACTCCAGAAGTGTGCACCCCTTTGTGCACATATGCGACATTGTGCACTTGCATCACTGTGTGTCTAGCTTACGTGGGATCTGGAGAATGGAACATAAGTTCTTAGGCTTCCCCAGCAAGCGCCTTAACCACTAAGCCATCTCTCTAGGCCTATTATTATTTTCAAATGAGTGTTATTTTTGCTATCAGGATATCACTATCAGGATATTGGGAGCTTTTGTTTTTCTATTTATGAAGACCTTATTCTACTGGAGATCTATATTACTCTGTAATATTACTGTATTGTAATATGATTTATCTCCAAGAAATTTTTCCTCCAGAAGAAAGAACATCTAAGAGAGAGGTTTTCATGAACATCCAAATGAGAGGTTGCTGGGAGCTATGTTGAGAATAGAGAATTGCTAATTAAATGGTTATTGAAGGTTTAAAGTTTACATATAACAGTTATGATGGGCTTGGTTTCCCATTGGCATGAATAATTGAGCCAAAAAACCTGTCCAATATTGCTGAAGACTCCACATGCTTGGGCTACACGGTCACTGAGAAATCTTGCTGGAGCTGAGCTGAAAACCTCCTCCATGTAGACCAGCTGACAGAAAGATGGAAAAAGTTATGCTACATGCAGCCCTATGGGAGAGAGAAGTCATCAGCGGAGATAAACAACAGTGGACACTGCAAGCCTTAAGTTTGGCCAGCCAGGCCAAATGAGCCTGTGGGTACAATAGTGGCATGTCTGTCATGGGGGAAACCAACTGCTCACTGCTTGGACTGGGGCCTGCTCCATGGGAGGGAATTCATGCCTTGTACTGAACACCTATGGTGGGGGAAGTCATGAGCCCTAAGGGTGTAACACCTGCTGGTGTCTTGCTAACTGCATATACTATGCTCACCAAACTGCTCCAGGAAGCATTTCTCTTAATGTTCATACCAATATATTAATGCTACTCTCACTTTTGAGTTAGAGAAGCTTCTCTTTTCAGATGGCAGGTGACCACTGGGATGACCCAAAAGACATCATAGTGCTGAGAAGAAATGACAGGGGAGTGTTCAACACTGAAACATCTCCATCACACCCTCTAAGGCTCGGGATCTATTGCAGAAGAGGTGGCAGAAAAAATGTAAGAGCCAAAGGAGGGGTAGGACTGCTTACAGTGCAGTCTTCCAGACACAAAATGGCCTGGATATCCATGACCTCACAATGACTGTACTACCTATACAAGACCCGCATTAATAGGAGGAAAAGATGATTACATCAAAATAAAAGAGAGGCTAACTGAGAGGGGTAGGGGATATGATGGAGAGTGGATTTGTGAAGGGGAAATAAAGAATGGAAGGCAATTATCATGGTTTATTGTCTATATTATGGAAGTTGTCAATAAAAAGTTTAAAAAAAAACATCCAAAATTGCATATTTTACAGATTTTTTTGAGGCAAGCCCAACAGACTGGCCTTTTTCATGAGAGAGAGAGAGAGGGAGAGAGAGAGAGAGAGAATTTTTAAGTAATCAAACAGTATGGTTAATATATAATCTGACTATTAAAGGTATGTAAGGGCTAGTGATATAGCTCGGTTGATAGAGTGTCTAGCATGATGAAGCCCTGAGTTCAATACCTAGTACCATATAAACTGGTGTGATTGCACATACCTATAATCCCAGAAAGATAATGAAAAGTTGAAGGTCATCCTCAGCTACATAGTGAGTGGGAAGACAGCCCAGGTAACATAAGACCCTGTCTCAAAATGAGCAAACAAAAAACAATATACAAACCCAGCAAGTTTCCTTCCTATTACTGAACCCTAGCCTCTCAATTTTCTATAATAGAGGATATCTCTATAACTGTGTTTTTGGATTTTCTTTCAAGAGATTACATAGATGAGAATTATGTATTTGTGGTACTGAGGATTGAACCTAGGGTATGGCACATGATAAGTAAGTACTCTATCATCAGGCTAAAACCAAGCCCGTTTTTAATGTGTGTTTGTGAATGAGCACATATGTGTGAGGGAAAATACATATACAAGTGTGTGTGCATGGAGGCCAGAGTACTTCAAATGTCAACCTCAAGAACGCCATACACAAGTGTTCTTTATTTGTGTGTGTGTGAGGGGTTGAGGTAGGATCTTCCTGTAGGCCAGGCTGACCTGGAATTCACTATGTAGTCTCAGGCTGGCCTTGAACTCACAGCCAGTCCTCCTACCTCTGCCTTCCAAGTGCTAGGATTAAAGTCATGTGATACCATGCCCAGCTAATTTTTTTAAAAAAATTCATTTATTTATTTGAGAAAGAAAGAGGGAGGGAGGGAGGGAGGGAGAGAGAGAGAGAGAGAGAGAGGCGCAAACCAGGGCCTCTAGCCACTGCAAATGAAATGCAAACACATCTGCCACCTTGTGTGCATCTAGCTTACATAGGTACTGGGGAATCAAACCTGGGTCCTTTGGCTTCAATAGGCAAGTGCCTTAACTGTTAAACCACCTCTCCAGCCCCAATGCTCCATTTTTAAAATATTTTATTTATTTATTTGAGAGAGAATCAGATACAAAAAGAAAAGCCAGGCACAGAGAGAGAGAGTGAGTATGGGATTGTCAGGGCCTCCTGCCACTGCAAACAAACTCCAGATGCATAAACTTTTTTATGTGTCTTGCTTTAACATGGATGCTGGGGGAACTGAACCTGGACAATTAGGCTTTTCAAACCAGCACTTTTAACCACCAAGACATCTCTTCAGCCCCTCATTTTTTGAAACAGGAGCTCTTATTGGCCTGCAGCTTACCAGTTAGGCTAGAGTGGCTGGCCAGTGAGCCTCAGGCATCTGCTTGCCTCTGCTTTCCCAACAGTGGGATTACACACAAGTGCCACCACATCTGGCCTTTCAATGTGGGTTCTAGGGATTGAGCTCAGGTCTTCATGCTTGAGAGGCAGGCACTATATATATATATATATATATATATATATATATATATATATATATATATACACATAGCCTCCCTCATTTTTGTTACTGTCAAAAACATTTTTACTGAGAATTTGACTACATAAACATACTATAGTTTGTTTGTATTCCCTTCTTATTCCCCCCCCCCCCGACTTTCCTCTTTCCAAGTAATCTTTTTCCGGTTGTGATGTCTCATTAATTTTTTCTTACTCTGGTCTCTATGTCAAAATGTTGAAGGCCATTTCATTTAAGATCTCACAGCAGCTGTTGTTATCTACTCAATATTGGGTCCATAAACATGCCATAATGGATTATGGAGGACAGCAAAAAATACATAAAATAAGAACTAGTTGGAAAAGAATAAGAGGTACGTGGAAGGGATATGGGTGAGCAGGGCCAAGGAAAATAATGAGAGGGCACAATGTTTTGTGATAGTTCTCCCCCCCCCACAACGCCAACATGTTTTTTTTTTTTCTGAGTCCATCAACATTTTGACATGGAGTTTGAAGGACAATAGGAAAGAGGCAACAAACCAGAAGAAAGATTACCTTGAAAGAGGAGGGTTCTTAGGGGATGGAGGTGTGTGAACAAGGACAAAAAAAAAAGGATAAAGGGATTGGAACTGGGCAAATTGCTCTATGTTTATATTTTAAAATTCTCAAAAGAAAAGAATGAGAAGAGATTTTGATCAAGATACATCATGAACATTTATGAAAATTATCTATAAAATTACATATTATGCAAAGGTTGTTGGGCTCAAAATTGTGCAGATTTTGTGAGGGTAATAACAACTGTGAGGTCATGAATACACCAGTCAGTTCATATCCTGAGGACAATGCCCCAGAGTATTCCTTCCCATCCTAGGTCACTTACATTCTTTTTGTTTCCTCTTCTGCAATGTTTCTTGAGCTTGGAGAGTGTGATAGAGTTGTCTGCTTTAGTGTTGCACTCTCAACATCCTCTTAGTTTCAACTTTGATGAGTTTTTTTCTTTAAATAATTTTATTTATTTGCAAGGAGAGAAAAAGAGGAAGAGCAAGAGAGACAGCAAGCATGGGAATGGGTGTGTCAGAGTCTAGTGCCACTGTAAATAAACACTGGACATGTGCCACTTTGTGCAGCTGGTTTACATGGGTACTAGGCAATTGTACCCAAGCCTTAAGGCTTTGCAAACAAGTGTTTTTAACCACTTAACAATCTCTCCAGCCCAGCTTTGATGAGTTTTGAGTCTGTTCAGTATCTAACACTGTCTTCATAGAGAAATTTCTCTGCCTACCACTAAGAAACGCACTAATATTCTTTCTTCCATCTCCTCTGCAATGCGCCCTGAACCCTGGTGGGTGTGATAGAAATGATTGGTCCAATGCTAAGCACTGGACTTTCACTTCTTGGCACATTGGTGAGTTTTTGCACTCATATTTTCCCTGGTATTCACTGGCTCTGCACCTCCCTGCTGGCTAGCTTCCATGGCACTGGAAAGTGCTATGCAGGATGCTTATGTAGAAAAGCTGTCAACAGTTTTAACAGGTAGTCAATCCTGCCTGCAAGCTACACAATCAGTAGTGAAGCAAGATATGTCCACTGGTGCAATAGTGGCATATCAGTCATGGGTCAACCATTGCTCTCTAACTGGATTTGAGATCCTCTCAGAGGAAGGTAATTCATGCCTGGTACTGAAAATTGAGACAAAAGCTGATGTCTTGGAAGGGTGTAGGCCCTAGGAGGAAACTACCACTGTTGTTTGGCTGAATGGATAAGTTGAGTCCATCAAATTGCCTTCTAAATGTATATGTCTATGCCCATTGATTAATAGTTTTTTTTTTTAATTTTTATCTTGAATCAGGGTCCCACTAAGTTGCTCAGGCTGGTCTTCAACTTGCTTACTTCCCCCTTCTGCCTCCCAGCAGCTGGAATCATAGACCTGCGCCATTGGTGAGGCATTTTCTTTAACATAAATAGAAGCAGCATGCGAGAGAGGCATTATTTAGTATCTTGCTTTTTTGCATTAAAGAATACATTCATTTTCTTCCTGTTGATCTCACATTTGTTGTGCATCTGCTCCATGCCAGACAGTGCTGCACTGGCTAGGAGGGACCTGAGGCACAGCATCAAGGACCATCCACTCAGAGGATGTATGTCGCACACATGTACACAAGTAACCAAGTCCTTTTGTTTCAAATGACAAGTGTAGTGAAAATAAATACATCAGGGTTGGGGTGAAGCAGTGACAAAGGTGACAAAGTGTGACAGAGGCCAGGAAGATGATTTTCTTCCTGGTGGATAAGTGGGTGACTTCCAGTTAGAGAAGTGACTGAAGTCAGTGAGTGAGGGTGCCATTTAGGAGTAGGAGCAACAAATACAAAAGCTGGAGATGGGAATGTCTTCAGAGCAACAAAAGCCCAGCACAGTGAACAGTGCTCCCACTAGGAAGGACTAGGAGGAAGATTTAGGGCAGGTTATCAAGATATTGGAGGGCGTGGTCAGGAGGTAACAGTACAACTGTCTTTACCACATTACTTTAAATGGTTGCACAGTGTGTTCTCTAATTTATCCCTTTCTTTGCAGATGGTAATTTTTTAATGTCTTCAGCAAGCATTTACTAAAACTCTCCTTATGTGCACACAATTTTCTGCTAACAATATAGCAGAGAATGAAGCAGACAATGTCTCTGCTTTCACAGAGTGTGTTTTTCCTACACGACAGATACAAAAGACGTAAACAAATACTTAACAAGAGGAAGCAAGCCAGGCGATATAAAGAGAAGTGAAATGGGATGTTGGGCTGAGGGAAGGGATTATTGCTCTAATTGGAGTGGACAGGGAAGGTCTTGCTAGGAAGCAGTATGTAAACTTGAATTATTTTTTATTTTTTATTTGTTTTATGCTTTTTCAAGGCAGGGTCTCACTCTAGCTCAGGCTGACCTGGAAATCACTCTGCAGTCTCAGGATGGCCTCGAATTTATGGCAATCCTCCTACCTCTACCTCCCGAATGCTGGGATTAAAAGCGTGTGACACCACACCCGGCTAAACTTGAATTTTAAGGGTAGAAAGAAGTCATCTTTTAAAATTCCTCTAAAGGGAAAAGGACCCATGTAGAAGTCCAGATGTGGGACTGAGCTGGCTGGGTCTGAGAAGCAGACAGAAAGCCCTGGGTGCTGAGCAACTAGGGGAAGGGATTATATCAGCAGGTAGCCGGAAGTTAGCAGAGGGGTCTTCATGTGCCAAGATGCTTTGTGGATTTTGTTCTAAGCATGATAGGGTATTAGAAGCAGGATGACAAAATCTAAGTTGGGTTACAAAAGCATGACTCAGTTACTATTATTGTGGAATGGATAACTGAGGGAAATTCTCCATGGCTCATCTGAGTGGTGATGGAGATTTGACAGGATGCAGTGAAGAGACATGTGCTGAAAATTGCTGCTACTGTTGACAGTACTGTACTGAGCATCCTTGGACTGACACAGCACACACTCAGGGAACTTGTGTGTGGAATGAATGTCTATGTATAATACTTCTCATTATTTGGTACATTGTATTCAATTTTTACATTTGTATCTTTGACAGCATGGCAGATGAACAATTGGTATCTAGCTACAATTTCAATTTGTAGTAATTTTCAAGGTAGGAGTTGACTGTCTTCTCATAAACTCAAAGTCCATTTGTATTCTGCACATTCTTTTGTTGAGTTTTGATTTCTTTATACATTTTATATTATATATAAATAGGTGATTTCTGTTTCTAGTTTTTTTTTCTTAGGGAGTTACCTAAAGAGTAAAACTAACTAATATCTTGGAAGTACAGTATTGCTAGAATATATATTTGTGAAACATTTACTCATTGAAGCAAATTATAATAGCAATTACATGCTTCTGAAAACAAATACAACCTGAAAGAGAGATACTTCACTTTAATAACATTGAATGAATATTCCCTTCCATGGGATCCTTGAAGGGTTTTCTAAAAAAAATGAAAAGAAAACCACAGTTTTTTCAATTTTATAGTAAACAAAATTAAAAAAAAAACACTATTATTTTAAAATGTACTAGTTAGTTTAATCCTACCATCCAAGCTTTTTCTAAAGATCTAACAAGTTGGCCAATGCATTTTGAGTTAGAAACAGAAAAGAAAACATCTTACACATTAACAGGTACTTGATCATTATTAGTGACTAAATAATCCATGGAAAGACTTTGCTAAACTTTTATGTTTGGATGGTACTACAGCTCTACCAATAAGTGGAAGTATTTTGCATATATGGGTGTAGTTTATTATAGACAGACTAGAAAAGTAAGCTTTCTAAAAATTTGTGTAGCCCAAACCCAGTGATCTAACAATACTTTCCCCATCACCCTCAACCTGTTCTGCACACAGTGAGCCAGGTTGTCACAGTTACTGGAGACAAGGTTATTTAAATGAATTCAATATGCAGAGATAGAAAAAAGTGCACATTTGTCAGGCTTGGGAGGCAAAAAGTTCTTTCTGTTGTGTGTGTATAGTATGTGGTAGTCATATATGTATGCAGTGTATGCACATGTGTATGCATATGTGGCAGAAGACAGAGGGTGACATTGGGTGCCCTCTACTATCACTGTTTTACTTTATTTCCATGATACAGGGTCTCTCATTGAGCCTGGAAATACCCATTTCTTGGGGTCATGCTGGCTGACCAGGTCGCCACAGCAACCCTCCTTTAGCACTGGGCATATGTGACATGTCCAGTTTTTTTTATGGTAGGTGCTAGAAATTTAACTCAGGTCCTCATACTTGAACAGTAAGCACTTTTATCTGTTGAACCATCTCCTCAGCCCCAAGAAAGTCTTTTCTCTTTCAAGTTCAAAGTTACATCTAAAGGAGTCAGCCTCACAATACATTTTCCCTTATCACCCCTCTGTGCTAATGATTAAAATAAATGCATGCCTTTACCACATCATTTTCAAAAAATATTTTTGTTTATTTATTTGAGAGAAAGAGAGGAATAGACAGAGACAGAATGGCTGCACCAGGGCCTCTTACCACTGCAAATGAACTTGACACATGTACCACTTTGTGCATCTGGCTTTATGTGGATACTGAGATATTGAACATGGGCAGCCAGGCTTCGCAAACAATAGCCTTTGACTGCTGACCCACTTCCCCAGCCCTACTATGTCACTTTTGAGTGATGCCACAGAGCATGAAAATCAGGTGCTTTTTGTTTGTCACAGGATTTTTGAGTTCCTTGAAGATAGCCTGTATCATGTATGCCGCTTTGTGCTTAGCAGAGAACACCCAGGATATGGGCCAGCCTTGGGAATCTCTCCAGATGTGCCTCACACAGTACTTTGAAATATCAATGGGAGATTTCTAGGTAAGACAGTGGCATAGTAGCCACACCAAAGAAGCTCAGGGAGGGAAATAAGCAGAAAAACAGCAAAACACACTCTTCTACTGTAAAGGGAAGGTGTGTAAGTTATTATAACCCACACCAGAGGAGGGACTCAAATCTTCTAGAAAGGAGGAAACTGGCCACAATCCCACTGAGGCTCCTGTGGCCTGATCCATATACCTGCCCACCCACCGGTCAGCACAGAGCTGCAGAAGCAGAAACCAGGTGGACAGATTTTCCACTTACATCAGCCTCCTTGCAAAGTCCAGAAACCTGTGGTGGAAGACAGCAGGGACCAGATGAGCAGCTGGTTAAGAACACAAACAGGACCAGCAGAGTAGCTCTGGTGCAACTCCAGGCATCCTGCACAGTGTCCCTTCCCCCAATCACCAATGCCTTGGTAAAACACAAGAGAACTCATTCACCCCTCTTCCTCCCCAGACCCCTGCTTCATGGGCATCCAGCACAGCCAATCAGAACACCAAACCCACAGCACAACAGAGAGGGATCGAGGTAGGCACTCAGCACTGGTGAGCTTGGAAACCATCCTAAAAGGTAATAGGGCCAAAGGCAGGTACATAGGCCTGCACTGGAAGTGCTAATCTCTTTCCATGTCAGGGCCTGACATGATGCTTCCTGATTTATAGGGCCTTTGTCTTTTTCTTCTGTGATTATTGGGGGCAGAATCCGACTTGGCCCCAGGCTGACGTGGAACCCATTTCAGCCCAAAAATCTCAGCCTCCCAGTTGACAGGATTAAGGGTGTGGGGCAACATATACCCTTAGGGACTTTGGCTTTATTATATTACCTGTTTGTTTTAATGCCCACTTTGGCATAAATACTCTGTGCTGGTTTTGATTGAATGTCTATATTGCTCAGTTGAATTTTAAAATTTGCCAGTAAATTCCTTCACCCACTCTATGAGAATACTTGAATAGCAGGTAAACTCAGCACCTAGGATCACTTCTGCTGTTTCTCTTGGAGTATAAGAGCTACACCTGGCACCTTAAACTCCTGTCCTAAAGATACTTAAAGTCAAATTTACATGGCTAAAAACACTTCAGACAATTAGAGCACACAAGCATCAAATTAACTCAAGATGCAAAAATCTCTACATTATAATACAGGAAACACAAAATGTCAAGACAATATAATCCCATCAAAAGATATAAATCTTGGGCTGGAGAGATGGCTTAGCAGTTAAGCGCTTGCCTGTGAAGCCTAAGGACCCCAGTTCAAGGCTCGATTCCCAGGATCCATGTTAGCCAGATGCACAAGGGGGTGCACATGTCTAGAGTTCATTCGCAGTGGCTGGAAGCCCTGGCGTGCTCATTCACTCTCTCTCTCACTGCCTCTTTCTCTCTCTGTTTGTCGCTCTCAAAAAATAAAAATAAACAAACAAAAATTTATATTAAAAAAGATATAAATCTTGAGCCGGGTGTGGTGCTGCAAGCCTTTAATCCCAACACTCGGGAGGCAGAGGTAGGAGGATCACCATGAGTTCGAGGCCACCCTGAGACTACATAGTGAATTCCAGGTCAGCCTGGATTAGAGTGAAACCCCACCTCAAAACTCCCCCCAAAAAGATATAAATCCATCAGAAATGACCACCAGAGAGACTGTTTTATATGAAATGTCTGAGAAAGATTTTTAAAAGAAACAAAATGAGTATATCTATGTTCAAAGAAATCCAAGAAGTCCAAGAAGAAAACAAAGGAATCAAAGAAGAAAACAAACTCATGAAGGAGAACACAGGAAACCAACTTAAGAAATAAAGAGGCCAAAGCCGGGTGTGGTGGTGCACGCCTTCAATCCCAGCACTGGGGAGGTGGAGGTTGGAGGATTACTGTGAGTTCAAGGCCACCCTGAGATTACACAGTGAATTCCAGGTCAGCCTGGGCTAGAGCGAGACCCTACCTCAAAAAAAAAAAAAAAAAAAAAAAAGAAAGAAAGAAAGAAAGAGAGAAAGAAAGAAAAAGAAAAAAAAAGAAGGAAAGAAAAGGAAAGGAAAGAAAAGAAAAGAAAAAAGAAAGAAGGAGGCCAATACAAGACATGAGGAGTAAGGAAATAGAAATAATGAAAAAATACTAATCAAAAACATTAGACAGGAAAAACAGAGTAAGTCAAATAGAAAATTCTGGGGAATGTCTCAACACTAGAATGGATCAAGGAAAGGACAGAATATTTCAACTAGAAGACCAGGTAGCAGATTCAATACAGTCCAAAAAAAGAAAAAGACAAACTAATAGGAAGGCACGAATGGGAATTTCAGGACATTTAGTACACTATGAAGAGATCAAACATAAAACATAATAGAAGGAATAGGGCATAATAGAAGGAGAAAAATTTCACTCCAGTGGCATAGCAGGTATTTTCAACAAAATCACAGAAGAAAACTTCCCTCAAATAGGGAAAGTGATGCCAATACAGATACAGGAAACCCATAGAATGCCAAACAGACAAAAATCAAGAAACAACCTGTCACTGTCACATTATAATTAAACTACAAGCACCCAAACCAAAGAAAATATACTGAAAGCAGTTAGAGAGAAAAATCAAGTCACATACAAAAGGCAACCTATCAAGATAACAGCAGATTACTTAACACAAACTTTAAAAACTAGAGGGGCTTGGAAGGATATAGTCCAAGTTTTGAAAGGTAACAACTGTCAACCAAGATCACATTATCCATCAAAGCTATCCTTGCACATTGATGGAAAAATAAGGACATTCCACAACAAAAACAGGTTACAGGAAAATACTTGAAAGGATCCTCCATGCTGAAGACAAAGAAAAGTACGCACATAAGGAAACAGGTAAAAATAAACCACACTCAAGTAATAGTTAATACAAAAGAATAAAGGAAGAACCAGAAGAACTACAAAACAAAAATGGCAAGAATAAATATATACCTTCCCATAATAACTCTTAATATCAATGGCCTCAATGCCCCAACAAAAAGAGACGGGTTTGCAGACTAGATTAAAAAGCAGGATCCTTCTATTTGTTGCTTCCAAAAAACTCACCTTTCCATAAAATATGGATATTACCTTAGGGTGAAAGGATGGGAAACGGTATTTCAAGTAAATGGGCCTAGAAAACAAACAGGTGTCACTGTCCTAATATTGGACAGGATAGACTTCAAACCAGCCATAGTTAGGAAAGATAAAGGTCATTTTATATTGATTAAAGGAACACTCCAAGAGGAGGACATTAATTCTAAACATATTTGCACTAACATGGGGCTCCCAATTTCATCAAACAAATGCTACTAGAATTAAGTTCACAGATAACACCAAACACAGTTGTAGTCAGTGACTTCAATACCCTTCATCAATTCAGTACTCTCATCAATTGACAGGTAATCCCAGCAAAAAATAAACAGAGAAGCATCTGTATTAAATGAGGTCATAGAACAAATGGACCTAACTGATATCTACAGGACATTTCATCCAAATGCCACAGAACACACATTCTTTTCAGCACCACATGGAACAGTCTGTAAAATAGACCATATATTAGGACACAAAGCAAACTTTAACAAATACAGGAAAATTGAAACAATTCCTTGCACTCGATCTTATCACAGTGAGATTAAACCACAAACCAATAGCAAGAAAAACTATAGAGTATACAGAAAAATCATGGAAACTAAATAATACACTGCTAAATGATGACTCAGTCAATGAAGAAATCAAGAAGGAAATTAAAAAATTCCTAGAATCAAATGATAATGAGAACACAACATACCAAAACCTTTGGGACACAATAAAGGCAATCCTAAAAGGGAAATTTATAGCTTTAAGTGCCTATATTAAGAAATTAGACAGGTTGCAAGTAAACAACATAATGCTTCACTTTAAGGCCTCAGAAAAAGAATGAGGGAAACCAAATATCAGTAGATGGGAAGAAATAATAAAGATTAGGACAGAAATTAATGAAACAGAAACAAACAAACAAACAAAAAACTAAAGAATCAATGAAACAAAGAGTTGGTTCTTTGAAAGGATAAACAAGATTGATAAGTGTTGCACTCAGGTTCACATTGCTGGTAGATATCACCCAAGAGCAGCTTCTGGGGAAAAGAGGTTTATTTTGGCCTACAGGCCTGAGAGGAAGCTCCACAATGGCAGGGGAAAATGATGGCATGAGCAGAGGGTGAACATCACCCCCTGGCCAACATAAGGTAGTCAACAGGAACAGGAGAGTGTGCCAAACACTGGCATGGGGAAACGGGCTATAACACCCATAAGCCTGCCCCCAACAATTCATTCCCTCCAGGAGGCATTAATTCCCAAATCTCCATCAGCTGGCAACCTAGCATTCAGAACACCTAAGTTTATGGGGGACACCTGAATCAAACCACCATATTCCACCCCTGGCCCCCATAAACTGATAACCATACATGATGTCAAATACAATGCATTCAGTCCAACTTTAAAAGTCCCCAGAGTTTTATCAATACTAATGACATTCAAACATTCCTATAGTCCAAGATTTTTGAACTGAGCCATAATGCCAAAAAAATAATCTCAAAAAACCTGCACAGAATAAACATTCACACTGCAAAAGATGTCATTGGGCATAGCAAAGAAATACTCAAGCAATACATGATTTAAACAGGGTAAACACCAAACTGTAGCTCCAAGTCCAACAACGCTAGCCAGTGACAAGTTTCCAAGTCCAATAACAAGTCTCTGGAGTTTCAATTCTGCCCCTCCAGCGAGGCTACTCACAGTCCTGGAAAACTTCATTGGGGCCTGCAGCTTTCCTTAGCAGCCATCTTTGGTCCTGGCATCTCCACTGGGTCTCCACTGCAATCCACGGTTCATCCTCTCGGCTCCATCCACTCTCCATGCAGGCATACAGCAAACCTGCTTCACACTGCCCATGGCCATTTCCAAAACACAAGACCATGTTGCAAACTCAATGACGCTCTCTTTCCTGCAGTTCTTATACTCCACAATACCAGGTAGGGTGCCAATTTGTTAATCCAGGGGGGAATAAAGCAGACTTTGAAAGAACAAGACACTCCTTGAGCACTCAGGCACCTTCAAAAGTCTACATTCTACCTATTGCCCCAGTGCAGGTCACCTGGCCCAATCTCAATAGTTGTTATCTCTCAAGCAACATGCAGGGAACGAGCAGCAGTTTAGGCTCAAAGATTTCATTTTTTCCGTGCCATATCCCTCTGCTCATACCAGTTCATTTCTAAGCAGTGACCCTGCACAACTTCTCAGGACACAGGCATAACAGCAAGCTTTTCACACAAACTTCTAGCCCAGTCCAGGCAAAGCTCGTTCTCACCTTTATAAGCCAAACCTCACAGTACATAGTTGTTACTGTATTCAGGTCTTTCAACTCTGTCCAAAATAGTCCATCAAGCTATACTTACAGCACTGCAAAGCATCTCTTAGGCCAAGGTTTCAAATCCTTCCACATTCCTCTTGAAAATCAGCTCCAAGAGGCCAAAGACACACAGTCAGGTGTGTAGCAGCAACCCCACTCCTCGGTACCACTTTACTGTTGCAGTCAGGTTTGTATTGCTGGTAGAAATCACCCAACCAAGAACAGCTTCTGGGAAAAAGAGGTTTATTTTGGCTTACAGGCTCAAGTGGAAGCTCCACGATGGCAGGGGAAAACAATGGCATGAGCAGAGGGTGGGCATCACTCCTGGCCAACATAGGTAGACAACAGGAAGAGGAGAGTGTGCCAAACACTGGTATGGGGAAACTGGCTATAACACCCATAAGCCCGCCCCCAACAATACACTCCCTCCAGGAGGCATTAATTCCCAAATGTCCATCAGCTGGCAACCTAGCATTCAGAACACCTAAGTTTATGGGGGACACCTGAATCAAACCACCACAAAGCCCTTAGCAAATCTGGCTAAAAGAAAGAGAGAAGAGACAGAAATCAATAAAATTAGAGATGAAAAGGCACCATTACAACAGATACCAAAGGAATTATAGCACTGAGAAGACATGATGGGGGAATATTCAGCATGGAAGCATCTCTATCACACCTTCCAAGGCTCAGGATCCATTGTAGATGAGGCGGCAGAAAGAATGTAAGAGCCAAAGAAGGGTAGGACTCCTTAGAACACACTCTTCCTGACACATAATGGCCTGGATATCCATGACCTTGCAGTGCCTGACACTACCTACACAAGACCATCATAATAGGAGGAAAAGATAATGACATCAAAATAAAAGAGAGACTGATTGAGAGAGGCAGGGGATATAATGGAGAGTGTAATTGTGAAAGGAAAAGTGGAGGAGGGAATTATCATGGTTTATTGTCTGTAATTATGAAAGTTGCCAATAATATAAAAGAGAAATATAGTGGATGAATGCTGCAGTGTGTAGAAAGAGAGACTATGCACTTCCCTGCTTCAGAAGGCATAACATATGATGGATCTCAGTGGATGTGAGGGGAAGTTATAAAGGAAGCAAATGGCAGAAAGGGTGAAACCTGTCCCGTATCAGAGTCCTATGATTTGGGGGAGACAACACCATGTGAAACACAAATGTCAACTTTAGGCAAAGGAGTTTTGTAAACTCTTCAAGGATTGGAGAGAGATTAAGGACTTCTATTAGTGATTTAAGCAGAACTGACATTCAGAATTTTATTTTTATTAGGACATTTTCACTAACATGTTCCCTACATGTAGTTGTATTACTACCGTATCAATTATTTTATTTTGGATATATCCTGCCATGCTAGTTTCAACTTAAATAATTTTTTAACCTTTGGGAAGCAAAACAGAAACTAATCTTTGTGAAAGAAAGCAGTAGTCCCTTTCAAGCAGTTTTATTTCTGTTCTGCTTTATATGGTGCAGTGTTTTATTAATTATTTATTTTTAGTTGCAACAGGCTCATGTATCTCTGGCTGGCCTCAAACTTGCTATATAGCTGGGGATAACCTTAAACTTCTGATGCTCCTGCCTCCACTTGAGTTTTGGGATTACGGGACCACCACCACTGTCAGTTTTTATGTGTTGTTGGGAACTAAATTCAGGGCCTCATACATGCCAGGCAAGCACTCACTGAGCTATATCTCCAGCCCCTAATATGTTTTATATTGACTTCCTTATTTCTAATTCTTGAAAATTGTAAATCAAAGAAACAAATTTTAAAACTAGTTCTAACCTATTTCCATTTTTTAATCAAACAAATTTCCTGAAATCTTGTATGAAATCTAATAATTTATACTCATTATTCTATAATTTATAGAACATCTTAAATCTCTGGACAATAGAATTTTTGCACACCATTTTCACAATACCACTTCCTTCATTTTGTGTATAAATGCTTGTATAGACACCAATAACATTGAACATATGTTCATTTTATTTTATTTTCTAAAATTAGACAGTGGATTATTCATATTAAAGAAAATTCTGATAAAGTTTTATAAGACATATAATTCTAGAGTACACAAAGTAATTCATTCAGTGTAAAGTATGAGTTAAATTGCTTCACTTTTGTATTGATATAACAGTTGTATACAATAAGATTGGTCTATTAATTACATACCAATAGTTGTAATACTTTATTAACAATTTTATACATGCATATAATAATTTTGGTCATAATTCCTTCCCTTCTTTTGTCCCCTTCTACTGAACTCCTTTCTTCCTAACTAGACCCTCTTCTACTTTAGTTACCCATCAGGGCATTGAATCTAGGGGTGGCTTTAGGAGGTTTCTGATACCATAGAAGTCAGGGAAACCTCAAAAGTATTTATTGGATAAAGTGTCAATTTAATATCTTCAATTTTTTATTTGAAGCCAAGCTTCTTGCTCTGGAATTTTTGCATTGCTGTTCATTGCTGTGCTCACCATTAGCTTCTGGAATATTCTGCTTCCCATTTTACAGTCAGAGTAAATATCTGCTTGCTGGGATTACAGAAGCCTGTATTTCAGCTTTTATGTGAGGTCTGAAGATTGAACTCTAGTACTCCAGCTTGAGCAGAGAGCACTTTATCCATTGAGTGATCTCTCAAGCCCCACATTTAATATCCTAAAATGACTGAGACTTCTGTGGAAACTTTCTAGGGTATATTCCACAGGGAGAGATGAGGCATCCAACAGAAAGGGTTTGAAAAAATCCTCAAAATTCAACTCAAAAACTCAAGTTGTTTTCTGTTGGTCTTGTAGCTGAAATGTGTTCTTAAACTGCTTATGGATTTCTGGCAAACACTGGAGAAGCATCACAGTGGAGGGATTATGAGTGGAATAAACAGGTCACATCTCCTGAGTATCAACTGGTACCCACCACTGCCCCATAGTAGGTGTTACAGCATTAATCAGAGTGAATGACACCATGACTCCTTTTATTTTCTAGGAAAACTCGCACTGTTTTTGACATAATAGTATAGACACATTTGAGACCATTTTCAAATAACAATACAATGGCATAGTCATTTAATCAAAGAAATTTAGAGGAAAGAGACTCATTGGGGCAGGGCTTAGGTAGGGATGTGCCTCTTCAATCTGCTATCTTCACAGGGTTCTTTGCTCGATTTTTAAAGTTGTCTTTTCTAGTTACCCCATGAAGTACTCTATTTCCTGGGCCCCAAAGCCAGGCATGTATGCATAGCAGTAGACACAGTGAGCAACTTGTTTAGAGATAGCACCTTAATTCAGCAGCCCCTTCTAAGGGTTGCCATGCCAGAATTAAAAGGAGACCTCTTTCTATTCTGTTCATTGATTCTGGAGCTGCCTGGACAATGGAGAAGTAGATCAGAGAAATGAAGGAGCTTCTGTCATGAACATCAATGAGACTGACATGCAGAGAATCCTATAGGGTTTATATTTCTATTTATATAACTTTCTAAGGCCAGCATTGATCCATTCTCCTCTTTATGCTTTTCCATGGACCTTGGCTATAGCATCTTTCTGTGTTACCTTGCTGTCATTCTGGTCCTCTTTTGGTTATCTTTCATGAGCAATCTAGAATGGTACTTTTTCTTTTCATTGGTATATATTAATTATACATGGTACTACATGTAGCATTAAGGGTATCTTCATAGAAGCATATTTCCCCATACTTTCATACCCACTGTCCTCTGCCCATTAGTCAGTCTCCTTCATTTCCCTAGACAGTTTCACTTCTACTTACACACACACACACACACGTGTGTGTGCACATGTGCACCTGATTTTATATTTCTATATGATTGCCAATGCAATCCCAATGTGGTTTTAACTTACATTTCTTTGACTTTTAATGAATTGCACATCTGTTCATATGTCTACTGGTCATTTGTACTTCATCTTTTGAGAACTCTCCATTTCATGAGCTCACTTCTTGATTGGGTTCATTTATTTTATTTTATTTTTTAATTCTTTGTATTTAAAATGATCTTTCTCAACCTGAGTCAACTGATAACATTCACTTCTATTCACTGCTTTCTTTATGCCTTTTATCATAGATGCACTTAAAAATTTTTGGAATAGCCCTCAAGGATCATATAGCCTGATGCCTGCCTAGCTGCCCAAACCGCTATATACTACTCTCCCTTACTGATGGTGTCCTAGCTGTGCTGGGTTCTCTATTCTCCCAAAACTTCTGACAATTTCCTGCTTCAGGGACTTAGCAATTCCTGTTCTTTCTGCCTCATGTGTTCTTCCTTTGTGTAGTCCAGTGATTTGCTCCATGCTTTAATTCATGCTATAAGGAATAACCTTTCCTAATAACCATCTACAAGGGGCATTTCTGTTGTTCTCACTCTTGAACTGCTTTGGTCTTCTTAATAGCATATGACTATCATAATTCAGTTTTACTATTTCTCTACTAATCATAACTTCTGCATAGACCAGACTGTCTTACCTGTTACTCAATCTCTAATGTAAAAAATGTTTTGTACTTAGTAGGTGCCCAATAAGTATTTGTCAAAACTGTGACAAAATGGTTTAAGTTATATTGAACTGAAGTTTATTATCTGCAACTAATACATTAAAATTTCAAATAGAGAAAGTAAGGCAAGTTTGCTAAGGTAAAGTAGTAATTCAATAAGTATGCAGTTTTAGCTATATTGGACTCAATTATTGGAGTTTTATGTACATTTTGTTTTTTAACATAAGAAACATGTATGTATGTTAAACACATGTTAAATACAGTGCCTTGTACATACTGAGCACATACTGAGCTATAGCCTCACCTCCGAGGAAGGTTTAATATCATTTAGCTGTGAGATTAGGATTCTGGATTTTATTCATCAATAAAATGTTGATGGGGCCACTGTGAGAATTTAATTAGACTGGAGAAATTTATGTAAAGCAAAAAGGATAGCTTTTTATTGTCTTCTGACTCTCATTCCTCCACCAGCTATTTTCACATTGTTTAATTTTATAAAGGACAAAACATCTCCAAACAAGCAATATTCTTTCACTTAAGACATTAACTACTTATGAAATGTATGCAATTATTGAATCATGGTTTTACTCTAGAATAGAACAAAATACAATTTCACTTACTGGGGCAAGAATATATGTTTTCAAGCAGGTGATCACATGGGTAGGAAAGATGAAGTAACATAGCGCAGGTCTCCAAATTTTCCAGTTAGACTGATGATATCAAAATGGCTTCAACTAAGTTCCTAATACATATTGCAACACAACAATAAGGAATTTATTTTAAAATATGTGAGATTTTGACTATGTGCTGTATAAAAAGCAGAAGACTGTAAGTATGGTAGTCTGATTATTAGAGGTTTGGGGAATTCCTGTCCATGCATCTGTGTGCACAAAAGCTTGATGTCTGGGGAAGTGTTACACAGCTTGGCAGGGTTGGAGTATAAAAGACACTTTAGGTAACAATGATATTTAAAGTGGAAAGTAATGAGGTTGGCTATTCTCTGTAGAGAGGCCTGAAAAGCACCAAGAAAGGAGTAAAGTCCGGACTGAGGGAACAGAGGATAGACCTTTAAATGTTGTTAACATTCTTCCATCCCAGGACTATGCTTCTGCTAAGACAAAACAAAGCACCATAATCTTAAAGTGCAGAAATTCAGCAAGCAAATCAAAGATCTAGAGGATAGAAGACGAAGGGTATAATGACACCTTCAGATGTCAGCTCAGAAAAGTAAAACATAGCCACAGGCAAAGACTAAAGGCAAAGGAGATAAGGGAGTGAGATGGAGAGAAAGAGTGAGTATGAAAGAGCAGCAGAGAGATAAAAGCAAAAGCACTAAGCACTAATAAACACACAACAATGGGTATGTGTAGTATTAGAGGACAGAGCAAGAAAAAGAATTTCATGTGATAAAGTGAAGAAAAAAGGCTGATAACTAGGAAACTGGATGTGGTAAACAAGAAAGTCATTGAGATATAACTTCTAATTCCATTTGAAGTTCCAAATTCACAAATGGGAAGCTATATCTTGTCTACCCTGCCACACACATTGCAACCCAACAAAGTCAGAATGGCTATTCAGCTCTTACATATTAATAAAATAGCTAATGAACTGTCCTCTTTTCTCATGAATACTATGTAAAGCAGCAAAGCCCAAAGCTGTCAGACTTGTCTCCTTTGCAGTATTGCTCATAGTTGGTATCATCCATACTTTTTCTTTTTAAAATATTTATTCACAAGCAGAGAGGGACAGAAGAAAAACAGAGAGAATAGGTACACCAAGACCTCTAGCCACTGCAAACAAACTCCAGATGCATGTGCATCTGGCTTATGTGGGCACTGGAGAATTGCACCTAGGTCCTTAGGCTTAGCAGACAAGTACCTTAACCACTGAGCCATCACTCCAGCCCTCCTTTATACTCTTATTTCTCTCATGATTTGTCATCTATTCCATAGCTTTTTTTAAATAGTAATTTCCTAATACACACACTTCAGCCTCTTAGCCCTTTCTAAACTCTTCATATTTGGTTAACAAAATCAAGTGCTAGTTCTACTCAATGTCATGTTATTACTCCACACAGCTGAAAGAGTCTGGAGAAATTATACTACTATCAGGGTCGATTTGATTGAGTTGAGAAACTTCTAGAAGAATAATAAAAGGAGTATACTGTTGGGTGTGTCTGTGAGGGAGTTTGCAGAGAGGAATCCCTAAGTGGATAAAACCCATCCTAAATGTGGGATTTACCATCCTACAAGATGGGGGACTAAGTGAGATAAAATGGGGGGGATGAGTGAGGAGGAGGGATAGGCAGAAGCCATACAGCTTAGGCATTCTATTTCTGCTTCAAGGCTACCATGAAGCTATGGTCTTTGCTCTATTGTGTCTAGCTGTGATGGACTGATATTTCCAAAACAATGAGCCACAAAACAAACAAAACCAAAAACTCTCTCTTCCCCTAAGTTGTTTAGCTCAGATTTTTGTCACAGTGATAAAATAGGAAAATAACCATTGTGTAAATAATTATTGGCCCTGGCTCAGGTTTCCTACCACATGATTTATAAATAAAGTTTTATTTGCCCACAGCAACTACCAGCCTATGGCAGTTTTGTACTGTAGAGGAAAACTTGAATAACTTCCAGGAAGACCTAATGGCCACAAGGGGTAAAATATTTACTATCTTGATCTTTAAGGAAAAAGCTGTTCACTTGTACCTTAAATAACTTTCACACCTTGTTCTCTTTCTTCAACTCTAACATTTGCCCCCTAGTTTACATTTAGCTGATAACCTTGCTTTGTATTTCACTATGAAGATAAAAACATTTAGAAAAGAACTCCCATTAGGCTTCCAGGCTTACACCCACAAAATTGTCTGTGTCTTTTTTTTTGTCATTATGGATGTTCATGTTTATTCCTAAACTCAAGCCCTTTATTGTGCATCAAATCCCATTTCTTCTCAACTACTCAAGGATATTTGTCCAGAATTTTATCATGTCTTGCATCATTAACTTCTGCTTTATCAGACCCCTCCTATCATCAGAGAAACATGATGTTATATTGCTCACCTTAAAAGAGGACATTTCTTGAATCAATATTCTTTTCTTCCTACCAATCTCATTTCTTTTCTTCTCTGCATAAATAATTCATCAAAAGCCTTAATTCAAAGTTTCCAATTTTCCCCACTATTTTCACTGCAACCCTTTTTAATTAGACATTTAGCTACATCATTCCCCTGAAACAGCTGTTGTTAAATTAACCTGAGTGTTGTAAAATCTAGTGTCCCTCCTGGATGCTCAGCTCACATGAGGAATTGAACACTGTTGGCCATTCCTTTGCATTTTCTCTGGTGTTCCTGGCTCTTAAACCTTGTTTGTTGCTCCTTGTGTCCTCATTTTGTAAATTTTGGCTTGTCTTTATGTCTTCTTTTACCTTCATCCACACTGGGGACTTTGGTGATTTTTCCATCCACATGGCAGTTTCACTTGGTTATATAGAACTCTCCATCTTACTGTGTCCCCAAGAACATCCCTTGACTTCCCCTTCAAACACTTTCCCTCATGAGCCATTATCAACTCTATCCTTGCACTTGCTCATGACAAAGACCCTTGGAGATACTAGATTTATCTCACCCTCCTGTATCATGCCTGATAAAATAACTTATTTCTACTTCTTAGGATATATGATACTTTTTAAGGCATTTTTCTTTGCTTATTCACAAATACATAAAATGGGTCATGGAATATATGCTTTTGTAATCTGTTTTTGGCCACTGTGAATATGTGATATGGTAAGCTATTTCAATTTTAATGAATATAGATCTTCATTATAGCTTTTATTAATGGTATGCTATGTTTTGGTATGGCTAATCTAATACTTATTTATCAGTTTCTTAATAGTCAAAAAGTTAGGTTCTAAATTTTTGTTGTTATAAACAATCAGTATTTTCAATCAGTGATTTTCTTTTAACAAAAGTGATTTTTTTTCCTTAGAACAAATTCTTTGTAGTGAATTTGTAGAAATAAAGACAATTGAGATCATGACATTTCTGAAAAATGTACTTTTAATATGATTTATCTTTGACATAAATACATGTAAATAAGCATGTTTTGCATATTCCTTGATGATATACTAATATTCATTGATGAAAATTATACAACAAATAAATTATCATTTAGTAATATTAATTACTAATTTGAAATAGCTGCCATGAATCCAGATTATGAAGAACACACTGTATATTCAATTAATAGAGAATGTGCTCAGAAATTATGGATTGAAACTATGAATTTACTCCCCAGCAACCACAGATTTGACAATGCTAATTTACAGTAGGAATCCACAAATGGACCCATTTCCTTCTTCACCCAAGTATCTCATTTCACGCTATAACAAAGTGTTTACTAGTAATATTAATCCTGGTACTAACCAGGCAACTCAAAACTTTCATTTAAGCAGAGTAATTATAGATATGTAGTTGAAATAAAGCAGGATTTCAACTGTGGGGCATTTAGTATCACTTCCTATCTTGAATCTTTTTGTGTGCCCAGAGGGCTTCCTTCCTAGAACTTGCAGCAACCACCTCAGCTTTTGTCAGGAACTTGGAGAAATATTGAACAAAAAAGCAAGTCTGTTAATTGCCAGGGCTACAGATACCCCTTATTACTCCTGTTCAAGCTAATTTCTTTGTTGTAATTCTGAACTGAGCCACTAGATGGTGGACGCTGTACTTTGCTCACTTCCAGAAGAAAAAGCATCAAGAACTATGCTCAGATATGACACTTCTAGGCCAACAAAAACAAACTAAGCTTCGCCAGTAAGGCAAAATTTAAGGGGATCTGGGATTTATTTGTTGATGCATATTTTTCTGGGTTGGACAATATTATCAATTGTTTTTGTACTCTTCCTAACACTGCAAATATTGGAGAAAAACCAAAACCAATCTCCAGTTTGTTAAATATCGACAACACTTTGCTTTCTGATTTCATAGTTTAATCCTGAAGGCAAAATAAGATAGCTTGTTTCCTCTTTTAAAATCCATATGGACATATTCTTAGAACATATATCCTAAGTTAAATTGTTAAAGATAGATTGTGTTGCGTGCGTGCACGTGTATGCATGTGGCTGTGTATGCTAGGCTAGCTGGCCCTCATACTTCTGTGGTTCTCATGTCTCCACCCACATCTTGCTATGTAGGTAGTCTGGGATTACAGACTCTTGCACTCTAACGTCCTGCTTTAGGTAGGTTCTAGGACCTCAACTCAGTGCTCATGCTTGCTAAGTAAGCACTTTATCCACAGAGCCATTTCTCCACCCCAAGGGTATACATTTTTTAAAATGGGTCAGATTTTCTACTATCTTGAAAGATCTGCAGGTAAATCCTGTGACATTTAAGTGCAAAGATATAGTGATCTAGAATTTATACTGCCATGCAGCCTATAAGCAACTTCGATGCATGTTTCAATATAAACTTTCTGTTGGGTGTGTATAGGCTTGGGCGAGTAGGTTTTTGGAATTCTTTTCTCTTTCTTTTCTTTCTTTCTTTCTTTCTTTCTTTCTTTCTTTCTTTCTTTCTTTCTTTCTTTCTTTCTTTCTTTCTTTCTTTCTTTCTTTCTTTCTTTCTTCGAGGTAGAGTCTCGCTCTAGCCCAGACTGACCTGTAATTCACTCTGTAGTCTCAGGTTGGCCTTGAACTCAGTGATCTTCTTACATCTGCAAGGGATTACCACACCTGGCTTATTTTTTATTTGATTTTTAGAGAATAATGTAAGAGTTAAACAACAATAGATTCAATTTATTTAAATAAAAAAATTACTTTAAGTTAAGAAGAAACATTTTAGAGAAGTTGACAAAATTAAATCTTACTCCTTGTCTGAATGTGGACTCTTCTCTTTGCACAAATATGCAGGCATTTGCTAGTGGATGATATGTGTTTACTAATGTTAGGATATCTTTTACTTTAGTTGAGTTCACTTTTTTATGTACTAAATTACCTTAGGTAAAAGATTAGACATTTTAAGGATGAAGGGATAACATCTCATCTTAAGGTGGCTTTCAGATTTTTTTTTGTCAGTAGACATACACTTAAATATAATCTCTTAAAAATAATTAATTGAACATATATTTTACTGTCTTGTCACTATAGTCCAGATCCATTATGAATCCTGTTTTAAGCTTCCCTATTGCAAACTGTAGCTAATTTTCTGTATCTTTAGTGGTGAAGGAAACCAAAATCAAGCCAATGAAAGCCTTTGAGCTGACAAGAGGTGAGCAAAGACCATTTCCACTGCATGATATTGTGACCAGATGCTTATAATTTATCTTCAATGAGAAAAATCTAAAACTTCTCTGAAATACTAAAAGACTTGACTGGTGCTTCTGCAAACAGATGCTAATTTTATGTTATCTGTCGGGAGCCATTGGGCTGGCCTCGAATCCATAGCACTGGGCTGTATGGCAGCAAGACTTTTGCACCTGCAAGTAAGCAAGATTATGTACATTCAGTGTTACTGACAAGAGCTGCCCATTCCTTAAACATTTATGCTTGTATTGCTGGGAACAGAGGGTTTGTTTTTCTCCCAACCTTGGAATAACCTTTTGTACTGAGAAGTGGTCGAGGTGCGTAACTCTGTAACAGAAAGAAGTTGTTTTGATAGAAACTTGTGTGAAGGTCATGGAATTTTTGTACATGGCCAAACTGTTTGCAAGAAGATATTAAAAAGTATTGCTGAGAAATAAACGGTGCTTCAGTCCTGGACTGGAGTCCTTGCTTTCATTCTTTCTCCTGTCTTTCTTTAATCCTCACTCCCCATCAGGCTCGAACCCTTTCAGCCAGCAGGCTCCGGCAGTTATCTTACTCTGAATTGTGTGCACCTGACATTTAGAAGTAATTTTAAGAGTTTTTTTTTATTAACTGAAAAATATTCCTTGTTATAGGATGGATGATGTCTATATTTTTAAAATATAGTTAATACATGATTATTCAATGACCAGTGATCTGGTTCATATATTCTACCATTATTAGTATTTCCTCTGGAGCTTCCTTTTTAGCCTGTCCTTTGATATTTTAATTCTTCAGAGAATGGAAAAAGTCACAGGGCAGTAGAAAATGCAAATAAATTGAAAATATATCAGCTATGAAAAATTGATTTTTATTTTGGTGGAAAGGGGATGGGATGACTAAGGTTAAAATCCTATAAATTGTGTGTATTTTTTTAAACCTGATTAGCTTTATTCGTCTCTTTCTTCATCTACCCTTGAAGGGCTTACCCTTGAAAGGCTAGTATTGATTCATTCCTTCATTCATCTGTTGACAGAACTTATGGAACCTACAACATGCTAGGTAATGGATAGATAAGACCAATTCCTTAGAAATCCACCTTGTCTTTATCCTGAGGGTGCATCTGCTTACATGCTAACTTCTGAATTTGTACGTCTAACCTCTTTTCTTCTGTGATATAAGCTCATAACTTCTAGTCATATCTGGATAAATTCCCTTGAATATCTTAGTCTGTTTCTCTCCCTTTTTTATTGACACATGCACCACATGTATTTCAAAGATCTCCAAAGTTGCAGGCACAAGGGGATTTATGATTGTGATAGATTTAAAGACCCTGATACATTCAGAGCTAACATACTCTCTCACCCTCTCACCATGCCTCTTCTCCTTGGTTTGCTTTTTTAATCAATGGTATCAGCTCAATTTGGCTACCCAAACCAGATGGCTTCTTACCTTCCACTGCCTAGCAGCTAGCAAATGATGTTTTAACTCTATGCAATTTATTCCAAATTCATTCTTTCAATGTTTCCATATCTATCACTGTAAATCAGGTTCTAGTTATCACCTGTCTGGATTATGCAACAAATGTTACCATGGCCCCAAACTCTGTTTCCAATTCATCCCAAATTAGCTCTCTAACTACAAATTTAATTATGTTATTTTCCTGCTCAACATATCTGGCAGACTCCCTACTGACTGCAAAAGAAGATCCAGTTGTCACATAATCTTTTACACGTGATCTCAACTCACCTTTCAGCAGTTCCAACTCCGCAGTTTTCTAAATTGAAATGCAATGTGACCTGCTGCCTCTGCTTAGGTTGTTCCCTCTTTGCCCAACACAGGAAGCACACATCATACTTGCGTGTTGCCTCTCAATGCACATAAGACTTTCCCATGAGACTTCTTTGAAGTAGGCAGTATTTTTCTCTGAAATTTAATGCTTAAAGAACTAAGGCTCCAAACACACTAATGATTTACCCAGCAAGCTAATTTTGCTTATTATTAGCAATAAAGCCCAGATACTAAATACCAGTTTCCAGCAGAACCAAACCAAATTAAATCCAAACAACAACAAAAATAGATGAGGATGAATGAAATAGATTTGAAATATAGGTTTCCATTAACATTTGGCATCACAGATCTTAATCTCAGGATTTCTTTTACACAGAAAGTCAATTTTTTTGTTTGTTTTTCAGGTTAGCCCAGGCTGACCTGGAATTCACTGTGTAGTCTCAGGGTGCCCTTGAACTCACTATGATCTCCTACCTCTGCCTTCTGAGTCCTTGGATTAAAAGTGTGCTCCGGGCTGGAGAGATGGCTTAGCAGTTAAGCGGTTGCCTGTGAAGCCTGAGGACCCCGGTTCGAGGCTCGATTCCCCAGGACCCATGTTAGCCAGATGCACAAGGGGGCGCACACGTCTGGAGTTCATTTGCAGTGGCTGGAGGCCCTGGCGCGCCCATTCTCTGTCTCTCTGTCTCTGTCTCTTTGTCTCTCTGTCTCTTTCTCTCTCCCTGCCTCTTTCTCTCTCTTTCGCACTCAAATAAATAAGAATAAACAACAAAACACTTTAAAAAAAAAAGTGTGCTCCACCATGCCCAGCCAATTTTTGAGTTCTATATATGTTTTGATTCATAACAATAATTTGGGTTTAAAATATAAACAACACTTTGTCCTTTTTTCAATCTGTGTACCTTTAGAGCGATATAGATATATCCAAGACACTGGCACAGTCTAGATTTCAGAACATTTTGCAGTAAATAGTGCCTACTAAATTCATCACAATATAACACATGCTATCCTATGATTTCCTAGAAACACACACTTTCAATGAATATTTAACTAAAGCCTGTTTTGTGAAATAATGGTAAGCATTTAATGAATAAGCCATAGGAAAGAACACATTTTAAAGCTTACTTAAATTTTGAACTTAAACAATAGGGCTGGGGAGATGTCTCAGGTTAAAGGTTCTTGATTGCAAAATCATCCAGCCTGGGTTCAACTCCCCAGTACTCATGTAAAGCCAGATGCAGAAAGTGGTGGTGCATACATTTAGAGTTGCACTGGCAAGAAAACCTGGTGAGCCCATAGTTCTATTTCTTTTTTCTTTTTTTCTTTTCTTTTCTTTTCTTTTCTTTCTTTTTTAAGATGCAGGGATGGCTCAACATATGCAAATTGATAAATGTAATACATTATATAAATGGACTAAAGGACAAAAAATCACATGATCATCTCATTAGATACAGAAAAATCATTTGACAAAATCCAACAACCTTTCATGATAAAAGTACTACAGAGATTGGGAATAGAAGAAACCTATCTCAACATGATAAAGGCTATTTATGACAAACCTATAGCCAACATAATACTAAATGGAGAAAAACTTGAACTTGAAGCTTTTCCACTAAAATCAGGAATAAGAAAAGGGTGTCTACTGTCCCCACTTTTATTTAATATAGTCCTGGAAATCTTAGCCATAGCAATAAGGCAAGAGACACACATAAAAGGGATACAAATTCGAAAGGAAGAGATCAAGTTATCATTATTTGCAGATGACATGATTCTATACATAAAGGACCCTAAAGATTCTACCAGCAAACTGTTAGAGCTGATAAACACCTATAGCCATGTAGCAGGACACAAAATAAACACACAGAAATCAGTAGCCTTCATATATGCTAACAATAAACACACAGAAGATGAAATCAGAGAAGCACTCCCATTCACAGTTGCATTAAAAAAAAAGTACCTTGGAGTGAAGGATTTCTCTCTCTCTTTCTATCTCTCTGATACCTGAATAAATAAATAAATAAATAATTTTAAATGCTTAAACTTGAACAAATATGATATAGGAGCCCGGGTGTGGTGGTTCACACCTTTAATCCCAGTACTCAGGAGGCAGAGGTAGGAGGACTACCATTTGTAGTAACTTTGAGGTTAGCCTGAGACTACAGAGTGAGTTCCTGGTCAGCCTGGGCCATATTGAGAAAAACAGCAGAAACAACAAAAAATATATCTCATAAATTCACTTATGAACCAAAAATCATGATGATTTAAAAATGGATATTTCGGGCTGGAGAGATGGCTTAGCGGTTAAGCGCTTGCCTGTGAAGCCTAAGGACCCCAGTTCGAGGCTCGATTCTCCAGGACCCACGTTAGCCAGATGCACAAGGGGGCGCACGCGTCTGGAGTTCATTTGCAGAGGCTGGAAGCCCTGGCGCGCCCATTCTCTCTCTTTCTCTCTATCTGCCTCTTCCTCTCTCTGTCACTCTCAAATAAATAAATAAAAACTGAACAAAAAAAATTAAAAAAAAATAAAAGGTTGATTTAGTTTAAAAATAAATAAATAAATAAAAATGGATATTTCTTTCATTGTTAACATTTTGAGACATCTCATATGTTACAAATGATTAGGGAGCTTGCTCTGTGGGTTAGGTACTTACCACACAAGCATGAAGACATGAGTTTATTTACTATGAGTTTATTCCTTATACTACTAATGAATGATTTTGATGAGTTACCTATCTACCATGTGAAACTTGCTAAAGGCACTCATTAGTTCTAGGAGGGTTTTTTCTTGCTTTAGATTAGTCCTATGTTTTCTACATAGATAGTTTGTGAAGAGGGAAGATTTGTCCTATTCAAAATATATCTTTACTTCCTTTCCTTGACTTATTACACTGCGTAGGACCATAGGAGTACTGAGAAGAGGATGATGGTTTTGTTTGGTTCTGATATTATAGGAAAAATGATCCGCATTACTTTTTAATTATTACATAGTCACATATGTGTTAAAATTTATAAAAGATGGGTCAGTGGTTAAAGGCAATTGCTTGCAGAACCTGGTGACCTGGGTACAATTTTCTAGTACCCACATTAAGCCAGGTGCACCAAAGGGCACATGCATCTGGATTTCATTTGCAGTGGAAGAAGGTCCTGGTGTACCCATCTCTCTCTCTCCCCCACTTTCTCCCTCACACTCTCTCAATAAAGTAAATAAATAAATAAAAATTCACATAAAAATACACTAAATCAATATTGGTTTAGATAGATTTTTTTAATTTAAAACACAATATCTCCAATATCATATTTATTGGCAAAAGAGAGAAATGGAATACATCTAGCAAACTATATATAAGCTTTCAGATCCTCAGCACCTATATAAAAACTGTGTGTGGTGGTATGCATATATAATCCCAATGCTAGGGATGCAGACAGGACAATCAATTCCTAGGGTTCACTTGCTAGCTAATCTAGTCAAATCAGTGAGATTCCAGTTCAGTGAGAGGCTCAGTATCAATCAAAAGGAGGTGTAATTGAAGAAGACACCAACATCTGCTTTTGGCCTCCACAAACTTGAACACACAGGTCTACATGTACTTCACACACATGTACACCTCTACACACATGTAAAATAATTTTAAAAGTGATTTGATGTAGACCCAACAAAAATTATCACATACGAATAAGACAAGAAGATGAAATGACTTTCATGTCAGTTCATTGATTGTCAGGGTGGCTTAAGCACTTCTTATTGTTTAGAGACTGCTCATTCAGTTCTTCAATAATTGCCACATGTAGCAGATATAGAGTGGCTATAAAGACAATAAACCTCCCACAATATCCTTGCTTCTAGTTTATGGAGGAAAGCAGATATTTAAACATCAGTGGTATAAAATGATAAGCTTTTCAATTAAGTGAAGGTATAGCATGTGACAATAGTATGAAGTGGGTCAGGCATTAGCCTGGTACTTGGATAAAATGATGTGTAACCTTGTGTGGTCTCTTAACAACCTCTACTTTTATCTTGGCCTATGGTGCTCTATAGAAAGGATTCATGTGGTTTCTGTGAAATTATGAAGTCCTTAGCAAAATAGGCTACATTTTACTTGTCTTCCAAATTCCTAGCACAAAGTATGATTGTATATAGATTATCAAGAACTGAGTTCAAGGTCAAATGGAGGTATTCAAGAGGTAGACAGAAACACAGTAGTGTGTCTTATGGGAAAGAGCTTGGAAGGAAATAGATCAGCACCAGCTAAATAAATGTGGTGGCAAAAGTAGAGTGTGTGTAGTAGGAATAATGCTAGAGATGATATTTCACCAAGACACTTGAAGGTACCCAAGGAATTGCATTTTTCTAGGAAGGTACATTTTCTGAGTAAGAAAATAATAGCCAGATAAACCTGACTCTCACTAAGATGAAGGATATGCAATCAGTACGACAAGTATAGAGCAATTCTTTCTGAACCAAGAGTCATGAGCAAACAAAACAACACTCTTCAAGATTCCCAGGCCTGTCCCACTAGGCTTCCTGTGTATATAATGATCATTACTCTCCTTTGCCTTGTGTTCTTCCTCTTCTCATTTGGAAACACAGATCTTTTAAGATCAATCTCTTTACACTGGTTTTATAAGTGGAAATATTCTAGAGAATGTCAAGATGGCAAACAGGTCAGAGGAAAAGTGCCATTTCAAACAAGGCAGGTTCTGGAAAGAGAAGGCCTGTCACTTCCATGTGTGCAGGGATGAACTAGTACTCTGAAAATGGCCACTTGTGGGCCATTCTAAAAGTTACATCTTCAGTTCCAAGCCTCTGGGCATTTAGATCACATAAGCTGGTTAGGGACAAGGGGCAAAATCCACACTTTAAATCCCGTCCAGTGGAAACCTGGTCATTTCCTGGTAGACTATAAAACAATGTCCACCTATGTGCATATCAGACAGGCTGGGGCATGTGGCAGATGTTGTCTTGATGCCTTGATGTCTCACATCATAAGAAAGTGTACAGAGAAGAAGGAATGTATCCCTAATGGGAACCATCTATTTAACGGCTAATACAAGGAAATTAATGACTTTAAAAGAAACATGATATTGTAGCCCTGTGAACCCAGATCTTAGGAAGCTGAGGCAAGACTATCGTAGTTGAGGCTAGAGTGAACTACATCTAGAAAGTTCCAGGCTAAACTGGGCTAAATAGTATAACTGTGTCCTATAAAACGACTTTAAAGGTTAGAGAGATGGTTCAATGGTAAGTGTACTTCTTGTGCAAGCACCACCTCAGGCAAAACTCCCTACCACAGGTGAGTGTAGGGCCACCACAAGGACAACATACACACACACACACACACACACACACACACACACTAGGCATACCACATTAGACACAAGAAAGCAAAAAACACGACTTTAAGTCAAATAGCACATGTTATTTCTCATATGTAGATCCTAGCTTCACAATTTTAGATTTGTATGTGATTTTGAGTCAGTAGTAGAAGCTAGCAAGCTGGAAAGGGGCCATTAGGTAGGGAGAAGAGCAATGGGCTGTAGCGGTGGGACTAGTAGATAGGTAAGTAGAGTGGCTCAATACTGGGGGTAGAAAGGTCTAAGTGAGGTCAAGGGAGGAGAATGAAGGACTGGAGGAGGAGGAAAGGTTAATCAAAACTAAAGTTATTATGAATAAGCCATATGAAAACCAACTTGCTTGTTAGCTAATTTAAAAAACCTAATTTTAAAAAAAAAGAATTTGGGCAGAAGTATACTAATGGAGTGGATAATGCTGTGTCCAGAAGCTATAGGTCATTATAGAAAATTGGCAGTGCCAGGGAGGGATACCTCTCAGTGAGTTATTAGTCAGGGAGGCGCCTGAGGCTTTCAAAACAATACAGGCTACTTCTTAAAAAATATTTTTATTTATTTGCAAGCAGAGACAGAATGAGTATGCCAGGGCCTCCCTGCTGCTGCAAATGAACCCCAGACACATGCAACACTGTGCATCTGGCTTTATATGGGTCTTTAGGCTTTTCAGGCAAACATCTTAACCACTGAGAAATCTCTCCAGTCCCACTACAGGATATTTTTAAGACTCTTGATTGCCCACCAGAATTACATGGTAAGACCCTATTGTGGGAGACACAACCTGCTTCTGTTGCATGACACTCGGATATCAAGCTGGAGCTGAGCTACTGACTGCAGTCATAGTACTGGAAACTGTTATGTAGCCTGCAGGGGGAGAAGCGTCATCCTGCGAGCTACATAATTGGCCAGCCAAGCAAGGTATGCCCACCAGTGCAATAGCGGCATTTCTATGATAGAGGTAACCAACTTCTTTCTGATTAGATTTGAAACTCACTCCATGGGAGGAAATTCATGTATGCTACTGAAATCCTAGTCAAAAAGCCTATGGCTGAAAAGGTCATAAGTCCTTGGAGGAAGCTACTACTGTTGTTTAGATATATTGTGTCTACCAAACTGCTCTCTAAATATTTATGTTTATGCCATATGTTAATGCTGCTCTCACTTTTGGCTAGAGAACCTTCTTTTTTTCAGATATCAGTGACTGCTGGTGTTGTGCCAAGTCCCCTGACCAGGAGCCAAGACCCCCGGTCACCCAGAGAACCGCCACAGAAGCCGAGACACTCGAATGTAAAAGCAACAGGTTTCTTTATTGCAAGCCTAGGCCTGGGCTCCATCCCTACAGTCTGGCACAGTGGTAGTGAGGTAGAGTGCCCCTTCCTTTTGGGGGAACGGGTTCATATAGGAATTCGAACAAAGAAGTAGGGGATAGATACATGATTGGTTGATTTAAACAGTTCTGATTGGCTTGGTGTTTCAGCGGGCAAAGTTGGGGGCAGGAGCTAGGGGAACTCCAGGCAGTTGAGGTAATCTCCATTGTGATGGGTTAAGTAAACAGTGGTACTTTACGACTTTTAGATTGCCAGGTTTATCTAAGCAGGTGGTCGGAGGCTCCGCCGTCCTTGAAATGGAGATTCCTCAGAAACTTTAGGGAGAAAGGCAGCAATTGAGCAAGCAAGCAAAGTTTACAGAAGCAGAGGTCAGCACATTAGCCGGCTAGTTCTCTATCTAAATCAGGCCTGAGCCTTTCTGCTTAAAATGGTTATATTTGGCCTTTCACTGGAAACACTCAAAACTCACTAATGTGCTGAGAAGACAGTGGAGTATTTAGCACTGAGAATCTCTATCACACCCTCCAGGTTTCAGGGAGCATTGTGGAAAGGGTGGCAGAAAGAATGTAAGAGCCAAATGACAAGGAAGAGTACTGTGGAATTCTGTCTTCCAGACACAAAGTAATAGTTGCATATATGACCTCACAGCAGCTGCTAATACTTGCACAAGACTTGCATACTGTGAGGGCAAATTATACATGACATTATAATAGAAGAGCTACTTGGAAAGAAGATGGTGTTCAGTACAGAAGAGGTAGAAGAAGGGGGGCAAAGGAGGGTGTGGGAGGGGATTATCATCAGGTGCATGGTGTATATGTTGTCAACAAAAGTTGAAAATAATTATAACTTTCAAAGTAGATTTTATTAAAGTTAGCAATACTTATTAAAAATGATTTATGTGGGTATCAACACTCACTGAGCATATTTGGACTTGAATCATGTGAAATTGATATTCCTATCAGATTTCTATTCTTTCAAAGGAAGGGTTCCTCTTCTGTGGTGCTAGGGATTGAACACAGGGCCTTGTGAACAGTAGGCAAGTGATCTACCATTGAGCCACATCCTGAGCACCCAACATTGATTCATTCTTATTCAATAGCTGATCAATCAAATTTTTGTTCAAATTCTTCCTTTTCACATGGCTGGTCTTCTTTACTTACCAATGTGTGGAAAAGAGGGTGTGAATGTTTAATTCTCTGATGTAAACAAGTTTGGGGAACTTGAAAAAAATCTCTCCCAACCCATGAACCCATTTACCTGCACATCTAAGGATGTCCACAAATACCCATGTGCCCTAAAAAATAATGTGTCTCTTCTTATGAATCCCTTGGCCCTGATCATCATGAACCTCTACTCTAGCCCATACACTCTCTTCAGATATACTCCTGCCTTTCTTTGATCAGAAACAGCCTCAATTATAAATTGACATAAACAACTATGTATGGCAAGAGGAAAACTTGGGAAAGGGGGTGATACTCTAGGAAGGCTGCACTCTGCTAATGAAGAAATGTCATCAGATACCAGCAGAGATCTATACCACTGACATCTGGGAGGCGTCAGGCTCTCTGAAAGTGCCACTTATATATTCTGGTAAAGGTGAAGTGAGCCACTAACGTTTTACTATATTATCATTATTGTGTACCTAGGACATTGCATTCATTTGGCAAAGAAAATCATGGTGGAGGGAAAAAAATAAAAATCAGATAAAAGTAAAAAAAAAAACATCAGAGGATAGCTCAATCGGCAAAACGTGCAATGTTTAAGCATGAAGACATAGTTAGATATCCAGAACACAGGTGAAAAAGCAAGGGTACGGGTAATGTGCTCTTGTAATTCCAGTGTTGGGAAAGTGGACATAGGTGAATCCCTGGGGTTCACTGGCTAGCCAATCTAGCCTACTGGATGATGAGAGACTGTCTCTAAAAAGATGGTCAAGCTGGAGAGATGGCTTAGTGAAGCCTAAGGACCGAGGTTCCATTTCCCAGTACCCACATAAGCCAGATGCACATACATTTGGAGTTCACTTGTAGAGGCTAGAGGGCCTGGTGTGCTCATTCTCTCTCTCTCTCTCTCTCTCTCTCTCTCTCTCTCAAATAAGTAAATATTAAAAAAAAAAAACAGGTGTATGGTATTCTTGAGAAACAACACCCAAGGCAGTCTCATGCACACACACATACACATATACCTATATAAATAAAAAAGTAAAACAGCAACTCAACTTAGGTTGTCATTCTTACTCTGGAGGATGGCCTGCTGATTACCAGTCATTTGTAAACCCAGTTCAATGCATGATAATATCATGTCACTTTTGCTACATCTTCCTACTCCAGTTTGTTTACTTGCTATGGTAATTTGGACCCAAAGAGAAAATCTAAAGCAGTTAAGATTTTCAGGAGCTGAGGTAAGTCAAAGTAGGTATTTCTGTTCCCAGGAATCTTTTAGTTTGGTATTTTCAATCATTGCTTTTGATCTCTAATATAATGTAGTATTTTCACAAATAATGCTCTGGTATCTTCTGACTGACCCTATAAAGCCATGCTGTCATCCATGACCCTGCTCTGCTCTGTGCTTCTAGGCACCAACAGGACTGGCCACATCTGTGGTTCCCTGAATGCTTCCAGCTCCAGGTACCTTCAGAAGACTAATGAAAGGAAGGGGTAAGTTCAGGATATTTAGGACCTCAGATTTCTTTTTCACGGTAATAGTGAAGGGCCTTCTACATATACTCCATACATCTGGTTCTGGTAACCTATGCTTTTCCTTGCCTTTCAAGCTTATGGGGTAATCATGACCAAAGTTACTAGGATTAGAAGGGGTGTGACATACACTATTCTTATGGTGGTCTTTTCTCTTGTTCACAACTCTCTAAGCAATTCTCTTTTTATGACAGGATGTCATCTGTTTCCTGTTTCCTGTTAGAACCTGGGTTGTAAACCACGAGTGTGCCTCAATTTTAATAGGGCACCATGGACTGTGCTGTTTTTAACCTCTGCATTATTTGTAAATAGGAAGTTACTATTTTGCATTCACTATGGTTGTGATTATTACTGTTTTATTTTATATTATTTTGATATTTTAAAGACAGAGTCTTGCTACATAGGTGTGGGTGGAATTCACTAAGTATACAATGTGGCCTTGAACTTGCAGTGATGCTCTTGCCTTTGCCTCTTGAGTGCTGGGATTACAGGTGTAAGGCACCCCACCCTGCCTGGCTGTGGTGATTTTAAAGCTTCTGATATATAAATTCTTTTCTAAATAGTTCAGTTGAAAAGAATATCATGTTAGAAGAGCTAAGAAAGTGTCAGCTATAGGTCAAAGGATTTCTAATAAGGTTTCATAGAATAATAAAATGAACACTAAACCAAATTAGGTCAAAAACAAAGGGTTTGAGTCACAAATTCATCAATTATTGTGTGGTCTTGATAACTCACTTAACTGCTCTGAATTTCAGTTTCCTCATGTCAAGTAACTATAGTAAATGGTGATCTATTTATCTTGGAGGGTCATTGGGGGTGTCCAATAAATAACAGCCTGGAAAGGGCTTTCCAACTATAAAGACATAACAATATTTTCTAGAGTGGCTTCGTGAGGGTAAGCCTAATCCAATAAACATGTAAACTTCCAATAGTTGTCCTAGCATGTACTTAATACCTGTCATCACTTATCCTTAAATTCCTAGGCACAAAAGAAAAGCAATGATGGTTTGAGGCTGGATCAGAAACCAGGTGCCTGGACTCATCCTCCATCTCTCCCATGGAGCAATCCTGGCCACATATTCCTTGACCCTGGTTCCTCATCAATAAGATGGGAAAATCATGATGCTGACCTCACATTAGTACTCTGAGTATTTAATGAGATGAAGGTGTGGAGCACAATGCCTCACACATTGTTACTCTGTGTTCTCTATTTGCACTTGCTTAAATGTTTTGGAGGCTGGGAGAACCACATGGGAACCACTACACATGGCTTTGAATTCAGGCCCTCATGCTTGTATAGCACTTTACCAACTGGGTGTTACCCCAGCTCCATTAATGAATTTTTCTGAGTTTTTCACATGCTTATACATAGAATGATGCTTATAATGTTCTTAACACAATGCTGGCCACACAATAAATATGCAATGTAAATATAACTATCATTTTGGTACTGCTAAAATAAAAATTATCCTTCTTACTTTTTTATCCTTTACTTTCACATATATAGTCCTCAGATAAACCTGGTTATGTAAGAGATATTTGCAAGTTCAGATACATAATAAGAAAAGCAGAAACAATCTGACTTCATATACTAAACTATTCAGCATGTCTTTCTTTGGAAAGTTGATGTCTGCTGGACCACCTCATGGCTATCAGCTAACATCTGCCTGCTTTTGGTACTCTTCTGTGGCCCTGGCTCAGCATGAGAAATATGATTCAACATTTGCCCCGTATGTGCTAGTGCCAGACATAGGGAAGCTAAGCTAATCAATGAAGCAGACACAATACATGTCCTTATGCTGCTGGCATAGAAAGTGTTTTGTTCCTATTCAGAACAGCATCTACCTCTCAAGTTAGAGAAGAAGCTCACAAGATTTCATGAGAGTGAGTAGAGAGAGTGTGTGAGTAAAGGTTGTGGGCTCTGAAACATTACCTGAGCTCAGATTGCAGCTGTGACTCAGTGTTGGACAAGTAAATTGACTGCTTTGTAGCTTGGACTTCTTCTTTAGAAAATGGGATTCATGGGGCTGAGAATATAGCTCAGTGGTCATAAGCATTTGCTTGCATGGCCTGATGGCCTGGTTCAAGCCTGCACATATGCTGGATGCAAAAAAGAAAGTATATAGGGTTCATTTGCACTAAAAGGCCCTGACACACTCTCTCTCATTCTCATTCTCCCCTCTCCTCACACACACACACAGACACAGACACATGTGAAAGTTGAAAAAAAATAAATAAAGAAAGAAAATGGGATGCATTGAACTCCCATCAGTGAGCTGGTGTGAAGACTTAGGCAGTGTAACATAGATTAACCATTACTGCATTATCATAAGCATTGTTTCACTACCAAGTTGAATGGTTGTGAATAAACCAGACATGTCCTTAGTCTAGAAGGCAGAGGTTTGCAAACTACAGCCTGCTGATCAAATTCAGTTCTTGGCCCATTTTGTCTATAAAGTTTTATTGGAACACAGTTGTGCCTATTTATTTATTGTTTATGCTGCTTTTTGTTATGATGATAAAGTTGAGTAGCTGCCACAGAGACCTTATGCAAAGTCCCAAATATTTGCTATTTGGCCCTTCACAGAAAAAAAAAAATGTTTGCTGACATCTGGATAATGACTGCTAACACATTTTTCTCAAATGCAAAAACTGGCACCAGAACTATTAATTCTGAGAAATATTTTACGTTCATACATTTGCATTTTTCCAGTTGCATATTATATTTTTCAAACAAGTGAGACAGACACCATCTGATGGTATTGCTATGGGCCTTCTCTGCTCCCATCAGTTCTGCTTAAGGAATCACCATGCTTGAAGATGATGCTATTGTCAGCAGAAGAGATGTCCTGTTAGCTATAGTAGTGTTAGTGAATTTGCATCATTCTGTAATCTCCTTCAATGGACTTTGGCTGTCAACAGTCATATTGCTTATAAGGTTGGGGTACAACATATGGCTGGCAATTTTCTTCTCTATAGGAAGACAGCTGAAGGCAACTGAGCTCTCATATTTGACTTTATGTATCCCATAAGAGAAACAGGCCTCAGCTATCAATTTGTAAATGCTTAAACTATATTCAGTAAAAGGAATAAATACCACTTAAAATATTCATTACATACATATATTATTTGATAATATATATACATTATATATATATATATATATATATATATGTGTGTGTGTGTGTGTGTGTGTGAGAGAGAGACTTTTTAAACAGAATATAGGAAGCTTAAAATCCTATAAAGAAGATTAAATTTATTCTGTATAGTTAAGGTGGTTGGCAGTAGTAACTTCCTGGTTTTTGTACTATACTCATACATACTCACACTTTCCAACTCAGGACTCTCATAGTTAATCTCTGGTTGTGAACTTGACAAGATTTAGCATTAACATGGAAACAAATCTCTTAGTATGTCTGTTAGGGATTTTCTAGATTAGATTGAAGTTGGAAGACCCACTCTAACTATGGGCAGCACCATTCCATGGGCTGGAGATACTGGACTCTATAAAAAGGAGAGCGTGCTAGCAGAGCCCATCATTCATCACTTTTTATTTCCTTACTGTGGACTGAATGTGACCAGATCCTGCTGCCATGTCTTCACCTTCATGAGAAGGACTCTAATCTGGAACTGTAAGTTGAAATAAAACATTCCTCACTTAAAATGATTTTAATCAAGTATTTTGTCCCAGCAATGAGAAAGTAACTTTTGATACTGAAGCTATCTGAATGAAGGCATGGAAGAATCCTCAGTGCTGAGATTAGTAGGTGAGCTGGACATTAGAGATACAGACCTGTGATGAAAACCAGCAAGAATTGCTTTCTAGATCACATCTAGAAATGTGTTTGTGTATATTTGTGATGAGCACAATATAGCACAAACTTCTGCAAATTCAACTATAAAACTGAAAGCAAACAACCATCACATGTCTCCTTAATTCATCTGCACATCCATCTTTTGATAATTATTCAGGTGAGGAAATTTTTTTGATAAGAATAAAGAATAAAAGGATGCTTTATCATTTAAAAAAATCATAAAAGCTCTACAGTTTGAGAGGCAATTTAATCCCATGAAATAGTTATGCACATACAAGAGCAGCTCCTGATATTTGGTAAAGTTAATGATTATAGTAATGAAAAACATCAAACAAATTTATGAGCAGAAAATAAAATTCTGAGATTTGCCAATATGTCAAAGCAAGAATACGTTTGTATTATTAATACATGAGGAAGATTTTCTTTAGAAATCATATCTTGGCACCCAGACCTTTCGGTCAGGATTTTTGTAAGGGAGGAACTGCATGTACACAGAAATCAGTGGTAGAAGTTATCAATCTTCTGGAAGTGATGAGGCTATCATGCTAAAATAACTTTCACTGGAAAATTATTTAATCCCATTTTCTTCCTTATTCCCTCCCTTTTCTCACCTCTCTTTTTATTTTTCTCTGCCTTTTCCTCCCTCTCTTTCTTCCTTCTTTCTTTTCTTTCTTCCTTTTTCCCTGTCCCTCTCTATTTTATGACTACATTTATTCTAGAAAAGCAATGACAGTATAACAAATACAAATGAACTAAAATAACTAACAACATCTATAACATTAGTAGAATAATGGATAAAATCCTACAGTCATCTCAACAGATACAGAAAAATGCATGGTAGAATCCATGGTCATATTCTTTTTTTTAATATTTTTTTAGCAAAGACAGTAGTGGGAAGTTTGATAACCAAGTCTGCCTGTATGTGACATTAGTATATTCTACTTCTACAGGGCATACCCAGTTCTAATCTCCATGAAGGCTGATATAGTCTAGTCTTAAAGCATTCAGTCATCTATTACCAGAGGAAAGAGAAATAGAAAGTGTATGGGGTATATAGCATTATGCAGTATATTAGGTATGGGCATTAACATTTACTTTCTGAGTGACCTTGAACAAGTTACTTCTTGGAACTGGGGTCACCATTTCTATGCCAGATGTATAAATAAGTTTAATGCCTACTGTTCTAGAGGGTTAAATTAAATGGATGAACTTAAGTAAAAGCGATTAGGAATTTTTCCTCTTAGGTGGGTCATATTTTCAGGTGCAATTGATTGTATCCTCAAGAAAAGAAAGTTCAAATCCTGCCAGGTGTGGTGGCACATGCCTTTAATCCCAGCACTTGGGAGGAAGAAGTAAATAAATTCGAGGCCACCCTGAGACTACATAGCGAATTCCAAATCAGCCTGGAATAAAGTGAGACCCTTTCTCAAAAACAAAACAAAACAAAACAAAAACAAAAACAAAAACAAAAAACTGAAAAAGAAAGAAGGGAAGAACAAATCCTTACACCGAGGACCTTTTCATGTGTCCTTATTTGGAAATATCTTTGATGATAAACCCAGAAAAAAGTAAGTGAAACTGGATAGGAGTAGGCAGTAGAATCAATGACAATTATGATTATAGTTGAAATGGAAAAAAAGAATCAGCTGTGTGTGAGTGATGCAGGGGTGAATTCCATGCAAGGATTCACCTGTGTGTGAGTGATGCAGGGACAATCCCATGCAAGGATTCACCTGTGTGGGAGTGATGCAGGGGATAATCCCATTCAAGAGAAGGCAGAGGTTGGTTGTTGATGTATAAACCATTGTGCACCAAAGATTGACAGGAGTCAGCAGGAGGTAGGAAGAGGCAAGGAAGGAACTAGTCCTCTTTTAAAATCTTTGCATACTAGCTTAGCCCTGCTGATTTATTTTCTAGCTTCCAGATCTGTGTGCAAATTAATTTTCATTGTTTTCGGGTACTTCATACATTATTATGGCAACCCTTGGAAATGAATACATCAGATAATCCAGATGAATATGTGGGAGTTCATGGAAAGAAATGAGAAGCAAAAAAGTGGAACCTTAGCACTCCAAAACATGTCTCACAGAGAGTTCACTTCATATCTTTAGATTTAAATATTTCATGGAGATTACTTGTTGATTTTATTGCCTCTAGGTGAATGAGTTTGGTAGGGTGCTAGGTGAGCCTTTTATCTGAACAGGATTTATTTAGGAGGCAAATATACAGGCTGCATAAAATAAATGAATATGTCCCGTTGTTATAATGTACATACACAACTCCATCCACTTAATTATCTAAATTACTTACTATCTGTAAATCAGAGAAGGATATCTATCATAGGCAGCTCTTTTAGACTGTAGTCTAAAATCAGTATGACCAAAAACTAGCCTGTATCCAAAGTGAGGCATCTGTAGCCTACTTTCCTTTGACCTGGTAGAGAATTCCTGGTATAGAATTAGTTAATATGTTGGTCTCTTAACTATGAAGGAGAAAAGTGCTGCAGAGCAACAAATGAGATCAAGAAATCCATAAGCTATGATTTCTCTCCTCTTCTTCAGATCTAATCATACAGATGAATAAACTACTATAAAATACAAAAAAAAAAACCCTAAAAACAATGACTGAATCTTTTTTTTTTTAATCTCATGTACTCTGTGTTCAGGTAGCAAGAAATTTAATTCTAGTCAGACCAGTCTCCTGTGATTTCTTTCCCTTCCATCTAAGATATTTTTAATGCTCAGAGGCATTCTAATGGGAAAGCATGTATTTGTGCCTGGGTTATACCCATCATCCTTACCATTACAACAAGACAAAAGCATTAAAGTAAAATTAATCATGTCAGAAGATTTTAGCAAAAACAAGTGAGACCATGCATTAAGCATCGTTTTGTCTAGTGTGAAGTCACGCTCTGATTAAAAACATATAATGAAAGTAAAAGTGATACATCATTGCCTTAACAGTAGGGTTTTCTGAAAGTGCTTCATGGTTCTCAACATAAAAATGTGGGAACATTTTAGTCTTTGAAGCTTGCAATGATTTTTGTTCTAGCTAAATAACTGGAATCTGATCTTAAATTTCTTATTTAATAAATTAAGATTTAATGACCAAACAAGGGTTACTAATTAGAATGCATGTTAAGGAGCAGCATGACAACTAGGAACATAGCAAGGAACATATCTGTTTCCTCTTTCACAAAAGCCTCTTTAATGGCGGCTAAGAAACCAGGCTCCTAAGATATCTTCTGTGAAGCTAGTTACAGCATTCAAAACACTCAAAGAACATTAAATGTGGAGATAGAGGGTCATACTTTCCTAGTAACTGGAATCATTTTGTGTAGCATACCAAAAACTCAGCATAGATTATCTATTCTAGCCAGCTGCATATTCATAACAGATATTTAGTTAATAAAATCATCATACATGGATTTGAAAAGAAACAGTTACCTCTTTATATCATCCTAGTTACTTCTTAGTATATAATGTAGGTCGACTTAAAATTCATTGCTATCCTCCTACCTCAGCTTTCCATATACTGTGATTATGACACTATTTGATGGAGACTTTGTATGTAATGAATACTCATCAAAATTATCTTTTTATTACTTTTCTTTGGTTATTTTGAAAGTTATGTCCATCTTTGTTTGAGACAGGTTCTCACCATGTAGCCTAAGAGGGACACAGACACTTAGTTCCCTTGCTTCAGCCTATCAAGTGCTGGAATTAGTGTTGTGCACTACCATACCTGGATCTCCATATTTTTATGAGGTCTTTCTGATTCTATAAGAAATGCAAATTTATATATTTTATATCTGCAGTTATACATACATTTGTGCAACTATATTATAGACATATATTGTTTGCCTCTAATACATGGTATAAGTAGTGAAGATTATATAAATTCAAATACATTGAAATTATTTGCAGAGAGCAAAAATCAGAAAATTCCACTCCCTAAGTATTATGATTATATCAGGAAAATATTTCTAAGTTTTCCTTTCATATAGAGGTATTTACTTTTTTGGAAGTGAATATTAGTCCAGATAATAGGTTCATCCTGAGCCTAACACTCATAGACATTATTCCACATACCTACATGCATAAAAGAATATTTCAATTAAGGAATAATAAATAAAGGAAGTTTCCCACTGAAACCTGATAGATACATAAATGCATATGGAGAACATTAGAGGGTGTGTGTGTGTGTGTATGTATGATAGAGACAGGGAGAGAGAGAAAGAGAGAAGAGAAGAGGAGAGAAGAGGAGAGAAGAGGAGAGAAGAGGAGAGAAGAGGAGAGAGAGGAGAGGAGAGGAGAGGAGAGGAGAGGAGAGGAGAGGAGAGGAGAGGAGAGGAGAGGAGAAGAGTGAGAGGTGGGGGCAAGAATACAGAAAAAGGTACCCTTGAAGTATATCAGGAAAAAGACATCATTCTTAATCATGATATTTCTTATTTCTCAAACATTAATGAACAAAAGAAAAGACTCAATCTTTAGTTTTCTCTGCTTGGTTATAAAAAGAATATAAATTAAGCTAAACAGAATAAATATTGATTGAGGAGCAATTACATTCTGTACATTGAACCTGGAGATTTATTTGTATTGTGTAATTCTCATAGTGACCCTGTGGAGTGAGCATGGTTATCTACAATTTGAAGTTGAGGAATAAAATAACAGAGAATAAGAAGAATGCCTAAGTTATTCAGTCAACAAATATCTGGAGGTGGATTTCAACTTGGATCCATCTATTACTAAAGATTTCATTCTATATACATGTGTTAGCATGTGTGTGTGTGTGTGTGTGTGTGTGTGTGTATACATGTGTGTGCAGAGTTTCATTCTGACAATATGCTTCTTATAAGACACATAAAATGTCAAGAAAGTTGCATTGAATTATGACTTGTCAGTGATTGTGTCTGTAAATCTTGTCACTTACACATCATAGTTTTCAATATAGTCCATGAATCTAACATATTCTTAATATCTAGGAGTCAATTTAATTTAACTTACCTATATTAGTTCTATTTTATGAATGTGATACTATGCCAAGAACATTGGATAGATTAGATTTTTATGGCTTACATGGGTCAGCATAGATTAAATCTTCTGCCTGGGATCATTGATTAATGGCACTTTGTGGACAGATGAATTGGTGCTGCACTGTTGTTAAAAATGAACAAATATGGGCCGGGACCTTGGTATAACAGTCCTCAGTGAAAGGAAGCAGATGCTCTCGAACATGAAAAGGCTGAGATCCAGGATAAGGAAGGACTTCCTTCTGATCAGCACAGGCTGGTCTTTGCTGGTACACTTTGACTACAACATTCAGAGTCCATCCTTGTGCTGAGACTTCGTGGTGCTAAGAAAAATACTGAGAAAGGAAGACATCTTAGCACCACTCCCAAGAATAAGAGGAAGAGATTAACGCTGGCTGGCCTGAAATACTATAAGGTGGATGGAAATGGCAAAATTAGTCACCTTTGTCAAAAGGGCCCTTCAGATGAATGTGGTGCTGGAGGTTCTATGGCTAAGCCACTTAGAAAGATATTGTTGTGGCAAGTGTTGTCTAATCACTGCTTCAGCAAACCAGAAAACAACTTGTTATGTATGAGTTAATAAAAGACATGAACTAACAGTAAAGACAAGAAGCAGCAGCAGAGCTCCTTAGAAAAATAGCTGATTCTGGTCCAGGGCAGGGCAAACACTGATGAGTTAGCAAATCTTGCTGGATTAGGAAGTAAAGAAATGCTCCAAGAAAGTCAGGCCTGGTGGCACACGCCTTTAATCCCAGCACTTAGGAGGCAGAGGTAGAAGGATTGGCATGAGTTTGAGGCCACCCTGAGCCTACATAGTGAATTCCAGGTCACCCAGTCAGCCAGGGCTAGAGCAAGACCCTACCTTGAAAAACCAATCAGAGAAACAAACAAAAAGCAATGCTCCAAGAATAAGAGAATGGGCATACCAAAGGAACAAAGGAACACATCTGAAGGAGCACCCACTAGCAAAAACAAACACCAAAACAAAAATGTAGGAAAAGATGATGACATCAACTGATTGAGAGGGGAAGGGGTATGATGGAGAGTGAAGCTTCAAAGGGGAAAGTAGGAGGGGAGAATTACCATGAGTTTTTATCTACAATTATGGAAGTTGTCAATAAAAAAATCAAATAAATTTTAAAAATCTAAAAAAAAAAATCCAGAGATGGCTGTTCTATTCCTTGCTCTGCTGTTAAGTCATTGTATGACACTGGGTATGACACCTCCTTTCATATCATTTAACAACCCAAATTATAAGCATGCCATAAAATCTCTTGGGTTGTACTCAGGTCTTTAACTACATTTCCTCTCACCTCTCCTCATTTTTTGAGTGCAAACATGCATATTTTTGAAGCATCTTTGCATTTACTTTAAATTAACCTGAGCAATTACACCTCACATCTTCCCTGGGCCTTTGCATTACTCCTATGCATCTTTTAATTCTCAGCTCAAATGCTACTTCCATGGTGATGTTTTCCAAGAGTGCTAAACTAGGTCGGGTTTTTCCACTCCGGGATTTTCTATATCTTATGCACTTCCATTGGAGCACCATCATGTTATGTTATATATGGATACCTAGGATTGCTGGTTAATGCTGGTTCCCAAGCCCACAACATTCTACATTACACCTCATGATGTTTGTCTTAGTTTGGCACAATCCATGTGACAGAGGAGATACTGATTACATTTGCTTAAAGAAGTAAATCAGTGTGTAAAATGAGAGGCTTGGAGCAAGAAGGTTAGTAAATCTTTCAGTATTTATATTTAAGATATTGCCAGCTTTATTCCCTTGCAACTCACCTAGGAATAATATGGAGCATATTTAAGCAGTGACTTTATTTATGACTCACACCTCCACACAACACTCAGTTGTATGTAATATTTGTACAAATGCTACTCTCTGTAGAATTACTAGGTTCAAGGAAAGTATAAGCCAGAAATAAGCAATATTTAGGCAAGAAGAGTGAGCTGGTTTTTGAAGCACCTTACTGTGTTGAAATGCAGTATTTAGAGTGACCACCACACATATTTTAAAAATCTATGAAAAATCCACTAATGCACTGGTGCACGAATACTCAGTAGCAAATAATTCAAGATATATAGCAATGTGCAGCCATGTATTTCAAATTAGAATTGAGCTCATTGAAGGTTAAATTAGATACTAACATATTTAAAAAGTCAAAACACAGTTCTTCCCCCTCCTTTGCTTTTGTCCAAGGCCATTGAAACAATTTCTCCATGAACTCAAATAAAAAGTCCCAAGCTATGAGACACCAACTGACATGTGATGATATAAAATCTTTAGATCACTATGCTTTCAGTAACATCAAAATCAAAAATTAGGAAAAATACCCATACTTAAAATTTTTATTTCTTTTTCTTTCTGTGGTACTGGGGGTACCAATTCAGGATCTTACTAGGTAAACATTCTTCCACTGAATGATAATCCTAGACCAAAATTCTTAATTCTTGAATTTACCTGGATAGTTCCTTGACATAGTCCTCTAGGCCTATCATGTACTAATGACCCTAAACCCAGACTCTCCTACAGCTAAAATTTATGTTTGTTTTGAAAATGATCTATATATATTGCATTTGGTATTCTAAGAGTTAGGCTTTTTTTCTTTACCTAAAAGGCTTTCCCAATCACAACTTTGCCAGCTTTATTCCCTTGCAACTCTTACCCATTTTTCTTGGAATTAAAGGTCACTTGTAAGAGAACTTCCTTTACCTCCCATGTGTAGATGAGGGGTCCAGTCTGTGCTCCCACTGTAACCTGGAATTTCTCTATGCATTCTGTAGTTCATTGTTTTATAGTGGCCTCCTTAGGTTACTGAAAGGAGAAATGATCTCATTCACATTCTACTTGACCATCCAACACAGAGCGGATATTTTATAACTGGGTTGCAAGTAAGTCTAACTTCTTCCCAGGAGTTTTCAAACTAATTCTTGAACTACATCATCCTCTCAGATTCTCCTACAAGGCAGTATGCACTATCTAAAAACTACTTTTTGGTCTAAGAGTAAAATAATATCAAATAATCTGTGGCTTTTAATTCTTGGTAACAAAGACAAAAATAAATAATGGAAAATAGCAGGTACATGATGCTTAATCAGACAACTGAGCTTGCATTTTATCTACTTTAAAAAAGATAATCATACGAAAGCAATTACACTTCTCTCTCCCAATAAATCTTCAAAGGAGAGAAGTAGGCTGGAATCAAGAAACAGAAGAACAAACTAAAGAACGCCAATGAGATATCAAAAAGCAAATTTATTATTCCTTGAATAAATAGCAATTAAACTATTCTCCATTCTCAGATATAGAATATTATTTAACACATGTTTACTTTGGCAAACAAATTCTGATACAGAGTTTGTTTTCTCATTGCTACTCATCTGACATTTGTGAAGAGTAAATTCTTTTTTTTATTTTCTCATTTTTTTATTAATATTTTCCATGATTAAAAAAATGCCATGGTAGTACCCTCCCCACCCCACTTTCCCCTTTGAAATTCCATTCTCCATCATATCCCCTCCCATCTCCATCTTTCTACTTACATATATACAATACCAACCTAATAAATGCCCTCCTCCCTTCCTTTCTCTTCCCTTTCTATCTCCTTTTTAACTTACTGGCCTCTGCTACTGAGGTTTTTCCTTCTCACACAGAAGCCCAATCATCTGTAGCTAGGATCCACATATGAGGGAGAACATGTGGCACTTGGCTTTCTGGGCCTGGGTTACCTCACTTAGTATAATCCTTTCCAGATCCATCCACTTTTCTGCAAATTTCATAACTTCATTTTTCTTTACCGCTGAGTAAAACTCCATTGTATAAATGTGCCATATCTTCATTATCCACTCATCAGTTGAGGGACATCTAGGCTGGTTCCATTTCCCAGCTATTACAAATTGAGCAGCGATAAACATGGTTGAGCACGTACTTCTATGGAAATGAGATGAGTCCTTAGGATATATGCCTAGGAGTGCTATAGCTGGGTCATATGGTAGATCAATCTTTAGCTGTTTTAGGAACCTCCACACTGATTTCCACAATGGCTGGACCAGATTGCATTCCCACCAACAGTGTAGAAGGGTTCCTCTTTTTCCACATCCCCGCCAACATTTATGATCATTTGTTTTCATGATGGTAGCCAATCTGACAGGAGTGAGATGGAATCTCAATGTAGTTTTAATCTGCATTTCCCTGATGACTAGTGACGTAGAACATTTTTTTTAGATGCTTATATGCCATTCGTAGTTCTTCTATTGAGAATTCTCTATTTAGCTCCATAGCCCATTTTTTGACTGGCTTGTTTGATTCCTTATTATTTAACTTCTTGAGTTCTTTGTATATCCTAGATATTAATCATCTATCAGATATATGGCTGGCGACGATTTTTTCCCATTCTGTAGGTTGCCTCTTTGCTTTAGTCACCGTGTCCTTTGCAGTGCAAAATCTTTGTAATTTCATGAGGTCCCAGTGGTGAATCTGTGGTTTTATTGCCTGAGCAATTGGGGTTGTATTCAGAAAGTCTTTGCCAAGACCAATATGTTGAAGGTTTTCCCCTACTTTTCCTCTAGCAGTTTCAGAGTTTCAGGTCTGATATTAAGGTCTTTAATCCATTTGGACTTAATTCTTGTGCATGGAGAGAGAGAAGAATCTATTTTCATCCTTCTACAGATATATATCCAGTTTTCCCAACACTATTTGCTAAAGAGGCTGTCTTTTCTCCAATGAGTATTTTTGGCATTTTTATCGAATATCAGGTGGCTATAGCTACCTGGAGTTACATTTGGGTCCTCTATTCTGTTCCATTGATGTACAAGTCTGCTTTTGTGCCAGTACCATGCTGTTTTTGTTACTATGGCTCTGTAGTATAGGTTAAAATCAGGTATGGTGATACCACCAGCCTTATTTTTGTTGCTCAGTATTATTTTAGATATTCGAGGAAGAGTAAATTATTGAAGCATATGTAGTTTATGATCTTTGTGACACTTTGTGACTCTATAAGAAATCTATGATAATTATCTCTGGGCCTCTTCTTGTGTGGGAGGGATCACAAGTGTCCTCTGGGCCCAGAAGAGAAAACCTAGGAAACTACTATATAACCATTACCTTTATTTTCTGTGATTGAAGAATGCAAGGTCCCTAAGTTCTTGTGGGATATAGGAAAGAGTTACAATTAGTTGAAGGAAGATGATTAAAATGAGTTTCCTCCCCCCTCTAGCAAAGGGAAGTTGAAATGGTCAAAAGCAAGAAGATGGATAAAGAAGTTGTGATACATGCTCAGAATGTAATTATGAAGAATAAAATTATGGCATTTGCAGGAAAATGGATGGAACTGAAGATGATTATGTTTATGTGAAATAAGGCAAACTTAGAAAGACAAATACCACATTTTTCTCCCCTATGGGTGTTGGGCTCTGAAAGGCCCAGGTGTGAGGCCTAGTGGAACTTCCTGAGCCTAGCTAAAGTTTGGTGATCTGCCTCTGGCCAGACGTGACTCAGCAAGACGCCTAATGGCTTCTTGCCTGCTACTTCCGCATGGGAGTTAGAATTATCATTTCAATAGTCACAGTTTACTATTGGTCCTTACCTTTCCCCACCATCCTAAAATCCCTGCCTTCGTCCCCAACATTATATAGGCAACTGCTCATAGCAATAAATCGAGTTCCTGCTTCAACAAGACTCCCGACTCAGTGTGGTTTTTCTCCGGTGGCCAGGAGAGGTCTGTGTCGTCGGACGCTCATCTCCTCCTCAACCCCTTGGGAGGAACCAGCAGGCCTGGTCCTTCCCTCGGCACTACCTGCCCCCACCGGCGGAGCCCGGCATATGGGACTCTGGCTAGCTAGTCTAGCTAAATTGTTGAGCTCCAGTGAGAGACATTGTCTCAAAGAATAAGCTGGACAATGACTGAGAAGATATCTAATGTCAATCTCTGGTCTACATACACACACACACACACACACACACTTATGTGTAAATGCAACCTCTTTCAGGAACATGCATACCAAACACATACAATATTATTTTTTAGTTAAAAAATAATATGCTAGTTTAGCTCTATCATTTTCCTAATATTATTAAAGAGAAAGTGTTCATTGGCATGTAGAAGAATAAATGGATATTCTGACATGTTTTTCCTTTCATTGCTCAATGTATGCAAGAGAAAAGCACACAGCAAGCAGGACTTCTTATCTAAAACAGAGGAGAAAGGAAACTTGCTTCCCAGAAATACCTGTACCCATCAGTAAAGACATCATCTAGTAGAAATAGGAGCAAGATAATCTATTCATCTATAAAGAGACTGTCAGTCTGGAGAGATGGCTTAGTGGTTACGGCAATTGTGTACAAAGCTTAAGGACCCAGGTTCAATTCCCAAGTACCCATGTAAAGGCAGTTGCACAAAGTGGCTCATGCATCTGGAGTTCATTTGCAGTGGTTAGATGCCCTGGCATATCTATCTATCTATCTATCTATCTATCTATCTATCTATCTATCTATCTACCTACCTATTATCTATCTATCATCTATCATTTATCTATCAATCATCTGCCTCTTTCTCTCAAATAAATAAAATAAAATTTAAAAACTGTTAAAGATAAATAAAATAAAAAGACTAATGGAAATATGAGTGAGATTGTGGGCTTCTTCTTGTTGTCCCACCACAAAAAGGTAAGGTGCTACTACATGTAATCTTCATGAAAACTTGGAGATGTATTATTCATACATCTCTCTATATATATTATTATTATTATTATTATTGGTTTTTCGAGGTAGGGTCTCACTGTAGCCCAGGCTGACCTGGAATTATTCACTATGTAGTCTCAGGGTGGCCTTGAACTCACAGTGATCCTCCTACCTCTGCCTCCTGAGTGCTGGGATTAAAGGCATGCGCTACCATGCCCGGCCTCATACATCTCTTCCAAAATGTACATGTGCCATGGGAATTGTTCTGTTGGATCATTGCATCAAGGATTTTGGGCCTGCAGAGAACAGAAGACTTATTTTTCTGCATAGGCCATTTTAGTACTATGTCTCCTATACTGCTTTCTAATAAGTTAAAAATGTAATGAGATGGGCTGGAGAGATGGCTTAGTGGTTAAGTGCTTGCCTGTGAAGCATAAGGATCCTGGTTCAAGGCTTGATTCCCCAGGACCCACGTAAGCCAGATGCACAAGGGGCACATGCGTCTGGCATTCGTTTGCAGTGGCTGGGGGCCGTGGAATGCTCATTCTCTCTTTCTCTGTCTGTCTGTCTGTCGCTCTCAAATAAAACAACAACAACAAAAATGCAATGGGAGACTGCATGCAGGAGTGAGGGACACAAGAAAGCAATACTGTAAATAAAAATAAGAGAAAAGGTGTCTCAGATGCACTTTTGTTATTAACAAGAAAGAGTATAGCAATGCCAAATACACTAAAGGTACACAGGACCTCACAAGTCATTTTTACATGTTATTTCTCAGTACTGTTTCAGAGAGAGGCTTCATAGCTTGGTCACTGTTTTCAAATATCAGTTCTTTAATGTGATACTAAATACTGTTCCAAACAGGAAAATAAAAATACCTTCTGTGGCAGCTGAAGAGATGCCTCAGCATAAGGCACTTGCTTGCAAGCCTGACAGACTGAGTTTAACCACCCAGGATCCACACCAAAGCTGTACACAAAGTGGCTCTTGCATCTGTGATCCCAATATGTGTATGGGGTCAATGAGAGGCAGAGCCAGAAGAGTCTGCAAGCTTGAGGGCCAGCTAGACTGGCACAGATGAAGTGGCTAAAACAAAATAACAAGGGAGACATCTCCAGCAGGCTCTCTTTCTCCGCTAGCAAATAGAAAAATAACAATATTTTAAAAACAGTCTTGGGGGCTGGATAGGTGACTTAGTGATTAAGGTGATTGCCTGTGAAGCCTAAGGACACAGGTTCAATTTCCCAGTACCCATGTAAAGCCAGATGCACAAGGTGGCACATGCCTATGGAGTTTTTTGCAGTGGCTAGAGGCCCTAGAATGCACATTATCTTTCTTTCAACCTGCCTCTTTCTCTCTCAAATAAATAAATAATTGTAGCTGGGCATGGTGGCACACACCTTTAATCCCAGCACTCGGGAGGCAGAGGTAGGAGGATTGCCGTGAGTTCGAGGCCACCCTGAGACTTCATAGTGCTTTCCAAGTCAGCCTGGGCTAGAGTGAGACCCTACCTCAAAAAAACCAAAAATAAATAAATAATTAAATAATTAATTGAAAATAGTCTTTTCAGTGACAGTAATTATTCCTTTTTGCTATTTTGGAGGATCAATCCACTGGTTGGCTCAGTTATTTTGTTTTGTTTTGTTTCATTTTTGCAGTGCTGGGGATTGAATCAGGAATTTATGCATGCTAAGCATGTGTTCTACTTGTGAGCTATATCCCCAACTCCTGAAATTTTTAATGTTACATAGAGGCACTCTGTCCTCTCATTGATCAATTTACTCTGTTCTACATTCCCCCTCATTTATTGTTCCTAGTCTGTTCAGTTTCTTTCTTTCTTTCTTTCTTTCTTTCTTTCTTTCTTTCTTTCTTTCTTTCTTTCTCTTTCTTTCTCCCTTTCTTTCCTTTCTTTCCTTTCTTTCCTTTCTTTCTTTCTTTCTTTCTTTCTTTCTTTCTTTCTTTCTTCCTTTCTTTCCTTTCTTTCCTTTCTTTCTTTCTTTCTTTCTTTCTTTCTTTCTTTCTTTCTTTCTTTCTTTCTTTCTTTCTTATTTGTAAGCAGAGAGAGATAGAGAGACAGATAGAGAGAGAATGGGTACTCCAGGGCCTCTAGACACGGCAAATGAACTCCAGATGCATGTGTCCCTTGGGCATCTGGCTTACGTGGGTCCTGGGGAATCGAACCTGGGTCCTTTGGCTTCACAGGCAAATACCTTAACCACTAAGCCATCCCTCAAGCCCCCTGTTCAGTTTATTTCTTTTGTAATATTTCCAAAATACTCTTACTTCTTTATTATTGTGTGTAAGTGGTGTGACTCCTGCTGGGAGTATCTATGGTTTTGGCTGGGCAGTGGTTTCTTTCAAAGATTAGCCAATCTGGAAGATGGTTAGAGAAATGTTTGTTCAAACTAAATGGGCTTAGAAGCTCTAGCCAATATCAGGTGTCAGATGCTTGTTGGTTCACTTGCTAGTTTATATGGAGACAGTCATTAAATTACAAAGCAGACCCTGAGCTAGAAGACTGTCTCCTCCCTTTGCATCCCTAAAATTCAGCATAGTACCCTTCTAGGCCCAAGAAATACCAGTGGAAAGTTCTGTAATTCTTAATGTTTCATTGGATAGGAGGAAATTTTGGATAATTTTGTATTCTGATGAGAGACGTTTCTTCCATGCATAAATTCATGGTCCAGATAACATGGAAGTTTGTCACTGATATGACTTGTTTCCTCAAATTTGGTTAAAAGAGATGTTTTCATTATAAAAGATTACAAACCAACAGGAATTGAGCCTCGACCACCCTGAGACTACATAGTGAATTCCTGTTCAGCCTGGGCTAGAGTGATACCTTACTTCAAAAAACCACAACAACCAAAAAGAAAGAATTAAACCTTAATAGTACTTGAACAAATGTGGAACATATGCTCTAAGTTGGGGCAATGAAATCATGGCTTAGCAAGAAATACCTTCATTTTTATATCTATATGTATGTATGGTATGATATGCATATTAATATATGTGTGGACATACATGTGTATAGGTGGTTACACATAAAGGTGGAGGCCAGAGGTTGACATTGGGTATCTTCCTCAATCACTATCCATCTAATTTTTGAGGCAGAGTCTCTATGGAGCACACAGGTTTGGTTAGCCTAGCTAGACCATGACTCCCAAAGATTCTTCTGTCGGACCCCTCAGCACTGAGGTGAAAAGTATTTTCTGTCACACCCAAATTTTTTGCATGGATGCTGGGGATCCAAATTCAGTTCTTCATGCTTGTATGGCAAGCATTTAACCCACTGAGCCATCTCTGCAGTCCCTAAATTTCTTTCATAAAATTACAAATCCCAGTGAAATGAAAAGTGTGAGTAAAGACTAGCTGTTTATTTCAGAGCTCTGTGTGTCTCAGTATGGTTCTAAAACTTTAAAGATGTTCTTACTGTAGGAACTTTTCTTTACTTATATGCTAATTTCTTTACTTTCTTCTGTTTTCTATCTTGTGAATTGAAAGTTGAAACAAACCGGACTTCCGGCCAAGATGGAGACCGCCTAGCTGCGCTGCAAATCCCGGGGAAAGAAAGGCAAGATATTAAGGGTATATAGTGGCTTTTAGGGGAGAGAAATCTGGGAGGGCACAGAGGTGGGGGAACAGGGAATCGCTGATCCCCTTGTGGGCGGGTAGGCACCCCTCGCCCCAAATAACCGCTGTGTTCAAAGCTCCACCCCTGCCGCTGCTGGTGCTCCGGAGCCCGCACGGCTGCCACCTCGTGCCGATCGTTCCCTGCGTGCGGAAGCTTAGACTGCTCCGCACCCTTGTCCACTCACCCACCTACTGAGTGTGCCCAGTCACACAGCAGCTGCCCCACAAGCTCAGATTGTATCTCTCGCTTGCGTCAGCTCAGGTGCCACCCCCTACCTGCCTGCCGCACCGGTGGGCCGCCATTGTCCTGTGGCGGGGGAGCGCAGACTGCTTCCGGCTCCCAGCGTTCCCAGCCAAAGTCTGGGCGGCTTCAGTGCTTGGTGCCTCAGTGCCACTCCTAGCTCGAACACAGGCAGCTGGGGCACATTACCGCTTGAGAACTCAAGCAAATTTGGCGCCCCTGCCAAGTAGTAGATAGGTGGCTTTGGCAAGTGAGATTGTTCCCTGCGTGTGAAAGCTTAGACTGCTCCGCGCTCTTGTCCACTCGCCCTCTGTCTGCCTGCGCGGCTGTCCAAAATTGTCCGGTGGCGGGGGAGCGCAGACTGTTTCCGGTTCCCAGGGTGCCCAACCAGAGTTCGGGCGGCATCAGTCCTTGGTGCCTCAGTGCCACTCCTAGTTTGAACGCAGGCAGCTTTGGCACATTACCGCTTGAGAACTCAGGCAACATTGGCGCCCCTGCCAGGCAGTAGATAGGCTGCTTTGGCAAGTGACAGCCAAAACCCAGGCTTCTTGGAAACACCCCCAGGCTGCATAAGATTCCCATTGTTCTTGAGCCCAGGCTGATACGCCCACTTATCTGCCCATACACTGTCATGGGCAGAACACAGCGCAAAAGAAATAACATGAAAAATCAAATGCAAGAAAATCCAATTAGATCACCCAGTCCCACAATGAATACATCTAACCAAAACATAGAAGAACCAATAGGACCAGAACACCAAATTGAAGCTATGAGCAATGCAACTCTAACCAACCTATTGGTAGAACTTGCAGGAAAGCAACAAAGGGCCGACAATCGTGTGGATGCTGCCATCACTAAACTAGAACTAATAGATAAGAAATTGGAAGGATTAGATAAGAAAATGGAAGTATTTCAAAGAGACTTAAGAGATTTGAGGGAGAGTGAAAAAAAAGAAGACCTTAAAAATCAGCTGGCCATGCTAAATGAAGACATAAAGAAATGCAAGGAGGAACTCCAAGAATCATCAAGAAAATCAGAAAATGATGTGAAAAGGGAGCTTGACAGAGGGATGGAAATTATACATAGAAAAATAATAGAAAATGCAAACTTAATTGAACAAGTCCAAAACTCACTAGAAGCTCTCAAGAATAGAGTCAGCCAAGTGGAGGATAGAAAGTCTGATCTGGAAGACAAGACGGAAGAAACAGTTAGAGAGTTCAAAAGTTTCAGTAAGTTTAAAAGCTCCAGTGAACAGAACATGAGGGAATTGTGGGATACAGTTAAACGTCCCAATATCAGGATCATTGGAATAACAGAAGGAGAAGAAATCCAGACCAAAGGCATGGAGAACTTATTTAACAAAATAATTGAAGAAAACTTCCCCAATCTCTTAAAAGAAAGGCCCATCAAGATACAAGAAGCCAATAGAACTCCAAACAGACTGGACCAAAGGAGAAACTCTCCAAGACATATTATCATTAAGACTCTAAACATTGACACCAAAGAGAAAATCCTAAAAGCAGCTAGGGAAACACAGCACACCACCTTCAGAGGTAACCCCATCAGAATTACTTCAGACTTCTCAATGGAAACCCTGAAAGCTAGAAGGGCCTGGAATGAAACACTGCAAAGTCTAAGAACCTATGGCTTCCAACCCAAACTACTCTACCCAGCAAAAGTATCCCTCATAATAGATGGTGAAAGGAAAACTTTCCATGACAAAACTCAGCTTTACAATTACATGAACACAAAACCAAACCTACAGAGAGTATTTCAGGAAATTCTCCACAGAGAAGAAAAAAATAATCAAACAAAATTGCCTACAAGAAGCAGATCACAACAACCAAACTCAGAGTAGGCACAAAAAACTTCAATGTCCATGAAAACTCCAACCCACATTTACCATCACAATATGGCAGGGATCAAATCAAATCTCACAGTCATTACCCTAAATATTAATGGCCTTAATTCACCCATCAAGAGACACAAGCTAACAGGATGGAACAAAAATTAGACCCCTCAATCTGTTGCCCTCAAGAAACCCACCTCACCATTAAAGACAGACATCTCCTCAGGGTGAAAGGGTGGAAAACAGTATTCCAAGCAAACGGGAATAAGAAACAAGCAGGTGTAGCTATATTAATATCGGATAAAATAGACTTCAAACCAAATATAATCAAAAAAGACGAAGAAGGCCACTTCCTACTTATCAAGTGAATGATCCATCAAGAGGATATTACAATCATAAATCTGTATGCACCAAACACAGGGGCACCACAGTTCATAAAACAAAACCTACTTGACAATAAAACAGAAATAACCACAAATACCATCATAGCTGGGGACTTCAATACACCATTATCAGTAATAGACAGATCATCCAAACAGAAACTCAACAGGGAAGTGAGAGAGCTCAACAAAACCATAGATCACTGAGACCTAACGGACATCTACAGAAGCTTCCATCCCAAATCCACAGATTACACATTCTTCTCAGGAGTCCATGGAACATTCTCTAAAATAGACCATATATTGGGTCACAAAGACTGCCTCCACATATTTAGGAAGATTGACATAATTCCCTGCATGATATCAGATCACAATGCTATATTGTTAGAAATCAACAACAAAAGACCCACGAAGAATCCCAATGGCACCTGGAAACTGAACAGCACACTTTTAAATAATGAATGGATAGTGGATGAAATAGAAACTGAAATTGCAAGTTTTCTGGAATTGAACGACAATGAGAACACATTGTACCAAAACTTATGGGACACAATGAAGGCAGTCGTCAGGGGAAAATTCATAGCACTCAATGCCTTCGTAAAAAAGACAGAAAGGTCCCAAATCAATAACCTAACCATCCACCTAAAGGCACTGGAAAAACAAGAAAAATCCAACCCAAAGAGCTTCAGAAGGAAAGAAATAATTAAAATCAGAGCAGAAATCAATGAATTGGAAACCAAGGAAACAATTAAGACAATTGACAAAACAAAGAGCTGGTTCTTTGAAAAAATAAACAAGATTGACAAACCCCTGGCCAATCTGATCAAACAAAAAAAGGTGAAGCTTCAAATTAACAAAATTCAAAATGAAAAAGGAGAGATCACAACAGACATAAGTGAAATTGGGAGAATCATCAGGACTTATTTCAAAAACCTCTACTCCACAAAACTGGATAATGTGGAGGAGATGGATAAATTCTTGGATGCATACCATCTACCAAAGCTAAACACAGAGCAGATTAATCACCTCAATCAACCCATCACACTCATGAAGATTGAAAAAGTAATAAAAAACCACCCAAAAAAGAAGAGCCCAGGACCAGATGGCTTCTCAGCTGAATTCTATCAAACCTTCATGGAAGAACTCAAACCAATCTTCCTCAAACTGTGCCACACAATTGATGTACAGGGAAAGCTACCCAACTACTTTTATGAAGCTAGCATCACCCTAATTCCAAAACCAGGCAGACATGCCACAAGAAAAGAAAACTACCGGCCTATTTCCCTGATGAATTTAGATGCAAAGATCCTAAAGAAAATCCTTGCAAACCGAATCCAACAACACATCAAAAGCATTATTCACCTTGACCAAGTGGGATTCATCCCAGGAACACAGGGGTGGTTCAACATACGGAAATCTGTCAATGTAATATACCACATAAACAAGGTTAAACATAAAAACCACATGATCATTTCGATAGATGGCCTTTGACAAGATTCAACATCACTTCATGTTCAAAACATTGGAGAGAGTTGGCATGGTTGGTTCATATCTTAACCTAATAAAGGCAATATACGAAGCTCCGAAGGCCCAAATAATACTTAATGGAGAGAGACTGGAGGAATTCCCATTAAGATCAGGAACAAGACAGGGTTGTCCACTCTCACCTCTGCTTTTCAATATAGTACTGGAAGTCCTAGCTCAAGCAATAAGACAGGAGAAGGAAATAAAAGGGATACAATTTGGAAAGGAATAAGTTAAGTTAGCTTTATTCGCTGATGACATGATTATATATGTAAGAGACCCACGAGACTCCATCCCAAAACTCCTGAAGGTGATTAACTCCTATAGCAAAATAGCAGGATACAAAATCAATGCACAAAAATCAGTAGCATTTCTTTATGCAAACGACAAAGATACAGAAAAAGAAATAAGGGACATAGTCCCATTTTCAATTGCAACAAAAAAAATAAAATACCTTGGAATAACGTTAACCAAGGAAGTGAAAGATCTATACAAGGAAAACATAAAAACACTCAAAAAATAAACTGAGGCCGACTTGAGAAAATGGAAAGACCTCCCATGTTCCCGGATAGGCAGAATTAACATTGTGAAGATGACAATCCTACCAAAGGCAATATACAGATTTAATGCAATTCCAATTAAAATCCCCACAGTGTTCTTCACAGAGATAGAAAAAATGATCTCAAATTTCATATGGAAAGGCAGAAGGCCTCCCATTTCCAAACATATCCTCAGCAAAAGAAATACTTCTGGAGGCATCACCATACCTGATCTAAAGCTATATTACAAAGCCATAGTAATAAAAACAGCATGGTACTGGCATAAAAAACAGGACTATAGATCAATGGAATAGACTTGAGGACCCGGACATTGGGTCAAGCAACTATAGCTACTTGATATTCGATAAAGGCCCAAACAATATAGGCTGGAAAAAAGACAGCATCTTCAACAAATGGTGCTGGACAAACTGGATAACCATATGCAGGAAACTGAAACTAGATCCACACATTTCCCCATGTACTACACTCAAGTCCAAATGGATCAAAGATCTCAATATAAGACAAGAACTTCGTATACTACTGGAAGAAAATTTAGGAAGTACTTTCCATGATATAGGAATGGAAAAAGACTTCCTGAACAAAACCCCAGTAGCTCATGAACTTAAACTGTCACTCAACCAATGGGATCACATGAAGCTGAAGAGTTTCTTTTCAGACAAGCAAACAATAAGCAAAGCCAATAGATCACCCACAGAATGGGAGAAAATATTTGTGGGTTATCCAACTGATAGAGGACTAATCTCTAGAATCTACAAAGAACTCAAAAATCTAAACAGTAAGAAGTCAAACACCCCACTCACAAAAAGGGGGAAAGAGCTGAACAGACAGTTTACAGAGGAAGAAACAGAAAAGGCAAACATACACCTAAGAAAATGTTCATCATCCCTAATCATCAGAGAAATGCAAATTAAAACAACTATGAGATTCCACCTTACCCCAATAAGGATAGCAAACATCAAAAAATCAAATAAAAATAAATGCTGGTGAGGATGTGGAGAAGTAGGAACACTCATCCACTGTTGGTGGGAATGTAGGATGGTACAACCACTTTGGAAAGCAATATGGAGACTTCTGAAAAAGCTGACTATAGAGATACGAACAGACCCCATTATTCCCTTACTGGGCATCTACCCTAAAACCTTCAAACCACAGGCTAGAGAGATTTGCTCAACCATGTTTATAGCAGCTCAATTTGCAATAGCTAAGTGCTGGAGTCAACCCAGATGTCCATCACTAGAAGAATGGATAACTAAATGTGGTATATCTACACAATGGAATTCTATACAGCAGTAAGAAAAAATGACACAATGAAATTTGAGGAAAAATGGCTGAACCTGGAACAGATCATTCTCAGTGAACTTACCCAATCACAGAAAAAAAAATCTCCACATAGTCTCACTCATCTACAGCACCTAACCTGAATCTGCCCAAGATACCTTACATCCCCAGCAAGCACTTCCTAGACTAGCCACTAGAATGGAAGGGGAGGGAGGGGAGGGCATCAAAGAGGTGGGAAACACAAATTAGACCCAAATGGCAATGGTACCATAATTTTCTACTTACTAAAAGACAGACCAAATGGCTGATCCTTCACCAGGCCCTTACAGAGAACACCTGAACCACAAGACACCAGAGAGGGTATGAACAAGTCTAACCTTAATCTTCTACATCTTCCCTCCCTCACTTCCCCTCTCCCTCTCTCTCTCTCTCTCTTTTATCTCTAACTCTTGTATATTAGTTATCTTTTTCCTCCTTTTCTTAGTGGGCACTGACATGTAACTCCCAGAACCAGCATGGGACTATCATCCACAATGAGCTTTTGCTCAGAGAGACCTACAAGGTTTCCTAAAAGACAGACAGATTTCTGTCAGAGTCCTTGATGACCCACCAAAGGCTAGTGATAAGACCCTACTGCTGAAGATACCTTATGTGATTGACATGCAAATTAGAATGGCATGGCTGGAAGTTGGAAGAGAGTCAGTCCCCAGACAGCGCGTCTAGTGCCAGAAGGTGCTACATGGGCGACTGGGGGAATATGACTAATATCTGTCGAAGCAACGCATGGTCTAACCTACTTAGCAGCAAATAACTTGTTGTGATGCCCACACAAGTGCAGTGGTGGCACACAGCCATGGTGGGGAACCAACTGCTCTCAATTCCACTAACTGATCCCCTCACTGGTATGAGACCCATAGCTGGAGCTGGGAAACAAGTCAGAACTATATCCAAACATAAACCTACTCTCCAATATCAAGTTACTGTCAATTGTGGGCTACAAGAGGGCCTACACCTATTAAATTCTCTATTAAAATAAGAAGGGTTATCTCATTTGTCCTGATGCTAACTTACTGTCCGTTGGAGAATCTGCTTCTCTTTTTCAGATAGATGTAGATCCTAAGGAGAGAGCCACCCCATCATACCACAAAACGGCCCCAGCTGAAACTAAGAACAACTGGCGAAACAAGCAAGGGCGCTGTTTTCCTGATGAACTGGATACCAGCACAAGGGGGAAGGAGATCAGCATAGAGAAAAATCAACTCATACCAAATCAGAGAGCCAGAGCCTCAGAGGCCCCCAACACCTCATCACTGAAGCAGACCCAACATGGCTCAGGGAAATTTTGCGGAAGAGGGGGCAGAAAGAATGTCAGAGCCACATGTTGGGTCATGATATGCAGAGACATTTAGCTTACCCATAACTGTGGGCTAACTCCACAATGCATGACCCGTATACCTCAACAAGGAGGGGCCAAGAGGAGGGGGTAGGTCATGGATGAGCCTAATAATGGTACCAAACTGATTGTAAAAAATAAAATTAAATTAAATTAAAATTAAAAAAAATTAAAAAAAAATAATAGGGAGAGTTGAAAGTAAGTGTCCAAACTTAATAAAGGGACAGTTTTCACCAGATTTATCAAGAATATGACAAAGAAGAAGGACTTTCCCATGATCTTTACTGCTACAGTTCAAATATTTTATTCCCCAAAGGCCCTCGTGTTAAACTGTCATTGTTGGAAGATGGAGGAACCTTGAAGATGTGAAGCCTAATGTAAGGAAGTTATTATGGATGTGCTCTTTAAGATGAGTTTGGACCCGGTCCAGTTCCATCTCCCTTTTTGATTCTGTGGTGCCATAAGGTGAATAGCTTCCCTGCCACATGATGTTCCCACCATAATGTACTCCCTCCCTATAGGTCCCAAAGTAATGTGTTGTCTAGCCATGGCCTGAAGCCTCTAAAACTTATGGCTTCAAATAAACTTTTCCTCTTTTAAAGTGATCTCAAGTAGTTTTTATCGTAATAAAAAGATAATACATTCACACACACACAAAAAAAAAGATGGTGACCACCTAACTGCGCTGCACATCCTGGGAAAGAAAGGGTTTGTTGGGTCTTTTAGGGGAGAGAAATCTCTAATAGATTGCCAGTGGGACGGCACAGAGTGGAAAAAACAGGGAATTGCTGATTCCCTCGCATATGGGTAGCCCACCCCTCCCCCCCCCCCCAAGCAGCTGCCTTACCCACAGTCCCAGCTTCAGGAAACTCTGGCATTTACTGTAGGAAAAGGGTCCCAGGCAAACATAGTTCCACTTGCCTCACTGCACAGGGGCGATCACCCTGCTACCCCTGCCCACAAGTGACAGTGGCCATGCTACGCATGCTGGCCCATTAGAGCTCAGGCTCCTTTGATCAATTTGCCCGCCAAATGGCACAGTGGTGCTGATCACTGCTTGTGGAAGCTTAGCGGGCTCTGCCCACTTGCTCAATTACTGCTCCGGCCACTGCACATTCACGTGCACCAGCCCCATTGCAACCCCCCACGCGAGCTCAGACTGTGTCTGTCGCTTGCACCAACTCAGGTGCCATCCCCTCCTTGTCTGCTGTGCGGCTGGCCACCATTGTCCTGTTGTAGGGGAGCACAGATTGCTTCCAGTGTTCTGCCATGCCAGTTTGGGCTGCTTCAGTGCTTGGTGCCTCAGTGTCCCTCCTAGAGCAAGTGCAGGCAGCTTTGGTGCATTACCGCATGAGAGCTCAGGAAACTTTGGCACGCTGGCCAGGCAGGAGTTCAGGTGGCTTTGGCAAGTGAGAGCCAAAGCCCAAGCTGCTTGGCAACTGCCTCAGGCTGCTTCAGAGTCCCATTGTGCTTGAGCCCAGGCTGGCCCACCCACCTATGTGCCCGTACACTGCAATGGGCAGACCAAAAGAGATAACATGAGAAATCAAATGGAAGAAAATCCAGTTAGATCACCTAGTACTACAATGAACATCTCTAATCAAAACATAGAAGAGTCATTAGGATCAGAACACCAAAATGAAGCTATGAGCAATGCAACCCTGACCAAGCTACTGGTAGAACTTGCAGAAAAGCAACAAAGGACCAATAATCATGTGGATGCTGCCATCACCAAACTAGACCTAATAGATAAGAAAATGGAAGGAGCTCAAAGACAGTTAAGAGATATGAGGGAGAGTGAAAAAAACAGAGGACCTCAAAAATCAGCTGGTGATGCTAAATGAATACATAAAGAAAAGCAAGGATGAATTCCAAGAAGCATCAAGAAAATCAGAAAATGATGTGAAAAGGAAGATTGACAGAGGGATGGAAATTATACATAGAAAAGTACGTAAACCTTATTGAACAAGTCCAAAACACTCTAGAAGCTCTCAAGAATAGAGTCAGCCTTGTGGAGGATAGAAACTCTGATCTGGAAGACAAGATGGAAGAAAGAGTTCGAGAGTTCAAAAATTTCAGTAAGTTCAAAAGTTTCTGTGAACAGAACATGAGGGAATTGTGGGATACACTTAAACGTCCCAATATCAGGATCATTGGAATACCAGAAGGAGAAGAAATTCAGACCAAAGGCATGGAGAACTTATTTACCAAAATAATTGAAGAAAACCTCCCCAGTCTCTTAAAGGAAAGGCCCATCAAGATACAAAAGCCAACAGAACTCCAAACAGACTGGACCAAAGGCGAAACTCTCCAAGACATATCGTCATTAAGACTCTAAACATTGACACCAAAGAGAAGATCCTAAAAGCAGCAAGGGAAAAACAGCACACCACTTTTAAAGGTAACCCCATCAGAATTATTCCAGACTTCTCAATGGAAACCCTGAAAGCCAGAAGGGCCTGGAATGAACCACTGCAAAGTCTAAGAACCTATGGCTTCCAACCCAAACTACTCTACTCAGAAAAAGTATCCCTAATAATAGATGGTGAAAGAAAAACTTTCCATGACAAGACTCAGCTTCACAATTACATGAAAACAAAACCAAACCTACAGAGAATATTTCAGGAAATTCTCCACAGAGAAGAAACAAATAATCAACTGCAAATGCCTACAAAAAGATGACAATAACCAAACTCACAGTAGGCACAAAAACTTCAAAGTCCATGAAACCACGAAACCATATATACCATCACAATATGGCTGAATATCCAACTGACAGAGACCTAATCTCTAGAATCTACAAAGAACTCAAAAATCTAAACAATAGAAAGTCAAACAACCCACTCACAAAATGGGGCAAAGGGCTCAACAGGCAGTTCACAGAGGAAGAAATGCAAATGGCAAACACACACTTAAGAAAATGTTCATCATCCCTAATCATCAGGGACATGAAAATTAAAACAACTATGAGATTCCACCTTACCCCAATAAGGATAGCAAACATCAAAATATCAAATGAAAATAAGTGCTGGTGAGGATGTGGAGAAGTAGGAGCACTCATCCACTGTTGGTGGGAATGTAAGATGGTACAACCACTTTGGAAATCAATATGGAGACTCCTGAAAAAGCTGAGTATAGAAATACCAACAGACCCAGTTATTCCCTTACTGGGCATCTACCCTAAAACCTTCAAACCACAGGTCTGAGAGATTTGCTCAACCATGTTTGTAGAGGCTCAATTCGTAATAGCTGAGAGCTGGAATCAACGTAGATGTCCATCACTAGAAGAATGGATAACTAAATGTGGTATATCTACACAATGGAATTCTATACAGCAGTAAGAGAAAATGACACAATGAAATTTGAGGAAAGATGGTTGAACCTGGAACAGATCATTCACAGTGAACTTACCCAATCACAGAAAAAAAAAAAAAAAGGAAAAATCACCACATAGTCTCACTCATCTATAGCACCTAACCTGAATCTACCAAGATGCCTTACATACACAGCAAGCATCTCATGGACTAGACAATAGGATGGGTGGGGAGGGAGGAGAGGGTAAGCGAGGGAGTGGGAAACACAAACCTAGACCCTAACGGCAATGGTACCATAAAACTGTACATCCTAAAAGGCAGACCAAATGGCTAAACCTTCACCAGGCCCTTAGAGGGAACACCGGAGCCACAAGACACAGGAATTGGTATGATGAAGACTGACCTTAATCTTCTACAGCTTCTCTCTCTCTCTGTTTCTCTTTTCTCTCTAACTCTTTTATATTAGTTATCTTTTTCTTCCTTTTCTTAGTGCACGTGGACCTGTAACTCCCAGTACCAGCATGAGGCTACCATCTACAATGAGCTTTTGATAAGAGAGACCTTCAAGGTTTCCTAAAAGAAAGACAGATTTCTGTCAGAGTATTTGATGACCCACCAAAGGTTACTGGTACGACCCTACTGCTGAAGACACCTTATGTGGTTGACAAGTAAAATGGAATGGCATGGCTGGAAGCTGGAAGTGAGTCAGTCCTCAGACAGTCAGCACGTCTAGTGCCAGAAGGTGCTACATCAGCGACTGGGGGAAAATGACCAATATCTGTCCAAGCAACTCATGGTCTAACCTACTTAGCAGCAAATAACCTGTTGTGATGCCCACACAAGTGCAATAGCGGCACACAGCCATGGTGGGAAACCAACTGCTCTTGATTTGGCTAACTGATCCCCTCAGTGGAACGGGACCCATAGCTGGAGCTGGGAAACAAGTCAGAACTATATTGAAACATAAGCCCGTTCTCCATTATCAAGCTACCACCAATCATGGGCTACAAGAGGGCCTACACCTATTAAATTCTATATAAAAAAGTAAGGGTTATCTCATTTGTCTGGTGCTAACTTACTCTCCATTGGAGAATCTGCTTCTCTTTTTCAGATAGATGTAGATCTTAAGCAGAGAGCTAGCCCATCATATGTCAAAATGGCCCCAGCTGAAACTAAGAACAACTGGCGAAACAAGCAAGGCTGTTTTCTTGGTGAACCGGGTACCAGCACAAGGGTGAAGGAGATCATCACAGAGAAAAATCAACTCCTACCAAAGCAGAGATCCAGAGTCCCAGAGGCCCCCGAGCACCTCATCCCTGAAGCAGACCAAAAATGAACCCAACATGGCTCAGGGAAATTTTGCAGAAGCAGGGGCGGGAAGAATGTCAGAGCCACATGTTGGGTCATGATATGCAGACATATTTATCCTACCCATAACTTGGGCTAACTCCAGAATGCATGACCCATGTACCTCAACAAGGAGGGCCTAAGGGGAGTGGGTAGGTCATGGATGAGCTTAATAATCGTACCGAATTGACTGTATTCACTGAATACAAAACTAATTAATAATAAAAAAGATTTTAAAAATTAAAAAAAGATATCAGCCTTGTGCTACCTTGATAGTGGTATGAAAGTAACAGCAGCGGACCTGCAATTTTCTGAGTGCATGCCATATTCTACAGATTTGTAAGTGCAATATTATTTAAAAACATCCAAATAACTTTGACAAAAACAAAACTAGGACCTAAAGATTTATAGGTTTTGCTCAAAACTCAGAGCTCTCTGTTTGAACCCAGGTTTCAAAGCTCTTGATTTTTTACTTCATCCATTTACACAGAGATTCAATCAGGCAGTGTGAAAACTTTAAATTAGGTGACTATATGTTGGGGACCATGAGTACTATTAAGGCATAATTAATAGATTCTTTTTTCATGCTCAAAAAATGTCCCAGTTTGTGCAATAAATCTGAGAATTAATCTATCTCTAAGCATAACTTAAAGTGAACACAAGACCTTCTATGGGTATTGTTCATAATGCTTTAATGAATCCTTTTCCTTCTACTAGAAGGCCTCAGATGATAAATACCAAATCAGAGGTGGCTTGGGGTATTTGGAAAAACAGGTGGCATTTGGAATGAATATCATCTATTAATTGGGTCTAAGCTCTTACTTTGCCTTGTGCTCTACCTTATGTCTTTCTTCCTGACAATCTTTTGTCCTTTTCTCTCTGTCTACTTTTTAGTATTGTTGATTCTTGTTTTACTTTAGTTTTAGTTCCTGGTGAATCTGAAAATGCAGTGTGATCATTTCTGAGATGTTGAAACCACTATCAATGGTATGTCCATCCAAAAGGGTATAAAAATCATTGTAGGACATCTCTAACTTAGTTTTTCTCTTCCTTCTTTGTCCTTAATCTTACTGTTTCTAGCCTACCAGCATTACTACAACCATAGTATAGTGGCATCCAGGGAGTTCTCTCGTTGCAGGGCCTGGACAATGCTACTGACTGTTTGGCTGGAGTAGGTAGCAACTCACATTATTAAGTCAGGCACCACCTTGCATGTCTTTGCTCTTCTAGCAAACTTGTCCTGTTTTGATTATTTTAAAGGGACTATCAGGAAAAGCAAAGGGAATGATTTTTTAAAAACAACAACAAAAAAAACCTAATAAAATAAGGAACTCCTTAAAAGACACAGTAAAAAAAAATCTTTCACTTCTGTTAATTTTAAATGTATGGCTTTGATTTATGGATCAAAATTGCTCATTTATTATTTTATCTATATAGCTCTGGGCAATTTTGACAGTGAAAATTTAGTTTTATTGACCAGTGCAGTAACTGTGCCCACGAGGGGACTAGTGCAGAGCCTACTGCACTCAAGAAACCATGATTCTGGATTCCATGACTGAGTCAGATTGGGAATCATAACCAATACAACAATAAGTTCCAAATCTCAGTGCCCAAGGCAAGAGGCTTGCTGTAAAACACAATCACCCTTCAAGGAGGTTAGGAGGTTGCCTGGGCTGGAAGTTTGCAGCCACAATTTAATACAGCTGGGTTAGGCTACAAATATATCTGTCCATCAAGATATGAAGCAGTTCCAGGAGGTCATTTCTGAAAAAAAAAAAAAACTGGTTCCCAGGACTAAATGGGGCAAGAATGCTTTAAAAAAGGAAATTAATGGTGATACAGAGATAACCAACTAGACTACTATTTGAATGTGAGAAAAAATGAGTGCTATTAAGTAACCTTTCAATTTTATGTCAACAACAAACTCTAATAGGGAGAATTCTGCTCCTTGTGCCCCATCCCCACCCATTCCAACACACACAGAAACACAAACCAGGACACTGATTTCAGGCCAGTGTTAATTTAGGACTATTCATCTACCAAATTGGTCACCCAGGCAATATTAATTTAGTCTTTTATTTTAAATCTTTCATGATATATAAACAAACCTCTACAGAGTAATAAACCAATAAACATCTAATTTGATGAACCATGTATTCCAATTCATCAAGACATTTCTAACCTGAAATAAATAGGTGAATACATAAATAAGTATACTTACTTGTGAGGATTTTCCAGGTCTTCTTTTCTTCATCATAATACTGCACCAGATTGCTGGGGAGCCTGTCCGGTCCAGGAGGCAGCCCTCCAACCAAAAGCAGCATTTTCTTGTTAGAGCGAATTCTTCACCCAGAACAAAAGAGGAGATAAATAACCACATTGTAGTAGTCTTTTTAGTGGCTACAAAATCATAACCATCAAAAGTCTCTCTTGCTTTTTGATTTCTATTTCATTCTTTCCTGTTCCTTCTCCCATTCAGAGCTCAACATTTTTTGAACAAAGTGGAAAAATGACCAGAAGAGCTGCATATCTCTATACTCATGGAATTATAATCTCCCTTTATGCAATTTGTTAGAGGTTCATTCTAGAACGACCTTTTTCTTATATTATCCCTTTAAATCATCACTCTTTACAGCTGAGTACACATGAAATGCTTTAGAGTTTTGCTAAGGTTAAGCATTAAAGTTGTATGTCAAAAATCATATTAGTCAAAAGCATTATTATAAGCCATTCTCCACTCAAAGAACCTTGAAAAAAATTAAGGTTATGCAGAGAGTTTGTGAGTCAACCCTAAAGTCACCCAAGGAACTTTATATACAAGTTGGGTACAATTGCGAGCACAGGAATAACTGGGGTGGGTTTTCCAGTTTGAGCTTGAAATTTTGTTTGTTTGTTTAATTTAGCTTAGACTTCTGTCTCTATCCTCATCCCCTCACTGTAGCTCACCCTCCCCTCCACTCTCCTCCTGTGCACCACTGGCAGTACAGCAGCACCAATTGGTAAAAACGAGACTGTGATGTTGTTGTGAGCCTCCCCAGAGTGGAGCCCTGCCAATGCTTGCCACTGATCCAGCGGCATGAACCTGCTCAACTGTGCAAAGTCACTCTAATTCCCTCCCTCTGTTTTTCTACCTTCTCCCCCAGGGGGCAACCAGTGAAAGGAGTGACTACCCACCCATCAAGAGCTGGCAATTCACTGCTATTAACCGTGACTATGATTCCCAGTCTGCCTGGCAGTTCCTGAGAACAGGCCTGCGATATCTCATATGCAGTAAAAGCTATAAGATGCACCCTGGCTGGCCCATATGACCTGATGGATGTACAATCCTCAGGAATAATAGTGGATTGAGTACACTTGCCATTGAAGCAGAGAGAGGAAGCCCAGACCCCCACAAGGGCCCTGCTGATTTAACAGTCACTTTACATATAATTGAACTTTTCATTTACCTGAAAGGCTCAAGTGGTGGTGGAAGAAACAGCACAACCATGATTGAACAGAAAAGTCAATAAATACAAAAGGGACCACAACCTACAATGTAGCTCTGAATCTTATAAGGACATATTTGGCCAATTCTGCTGAAAGGATGCTTGGAGAAATAGGCCTTATGGAACAGCCTTCTTTGTGGTTAAGAATCTAACACTCAGAGTGTTAACTTGATACAGTTAATGACATTTCCATAGAAAGGAAAGGAACAAGTGAATGCTTTTAATGAAACTCTTGTGTGACTTGGTAGAAAAAATACCTTCTGCAGAAGCTAAGCTGAAGAGATATTGATAGAGGGAGCTATGCTGATAAAATGACATGCAATTTACAGCTTGAAACATTAATTTTGTCATCCTGTGGATATGGTTGAATAAAAATAAAAACAAACAAACCCAACTTTGTTAAATGGAATGCGTACTTGAACTGCATCGTTATGCCTTCTAGGACACCAGTTGGCCAACAAAAACAGAACATATAATACAAACAGCTCCACACATTGAGAATTTCATTGACTAGTGGATTTGTGAGACACATTAAAGAAAATCAATGCAGTAAGCACCTCTTTGTTTATTTGGAAGTAATACACATTCAATTCATGTGCCATATAATTTCATAAATGCATGGTCACAGGACTGATATATTGGTGTTCTTTTCAACTGCAGTTTTTAGTCCAAATAACCAACTATTCTATTTGTTTAAGAGAAGTCAGGATAAAAGCAGTGGTTTTTTTCAAGTTTTTGTAAGTTCACATATGTAAATAGCCTTGGTTATTGGAAGTTACATCCTATATCTAACATCACAAATGTTGAGAGTGCAGTGGGTGAGAGAGACCAGTATACACAGAACAAACACAGAGTAAAGGACTCTGGCAAATGATGCTTGTGACAAAAGCCAAGTGGCTAAACAGTTTAAATGTCAAGTAAACCTAAGTGCTTTAAAATGGGTTTGGCCAAAGGATAAATGCATAGTTCAGGTACATCCATATGGTTATTATGTTCATTGATAAAGCTAGTTCCCTGAGCTACCTCACTGGTAGTAAGACCAATGGAGTATCTCTGTAGACAAGAGAAGGATCTTGAGTCTTTGTGTTCTCCACTTGAAAAGCCAGTCACATGTTCTCTAATAACTGAACTGAAACTTTCAACAGAGAAGGTACCTAATAGTTAGCAAGTGGTAACTACTTCCACCCTTACCAACGACAACATGATTAACAATGAAAGATTGCATACATGAAAGATAAACCCCAATCCATCCAGGCCTCCGTAAGGGATGCAGTGAAATATTCCATGGAAGAAAAGAAATTCCAACTTGTTCTTATTGGTTGTGTGTTTTCAAGCTAGGGGCAGTATTCTGAATGCATTATGCATGGATTTCTTGTGAGTAAAGACACGTTCCAAATCGTTTGCACTGTTATATTTAAATTGTCATTCATTCAATTTGTCTCTAAAGCTAGTTACACAATTTTCCAACCCATTATTAATATTATTTAATTCTAAATAAAACTTAAAGCTCTACTTTGTGAAGGAAGACCACACAAAACTCAAAAATAAGAAGCTTAAGAGAAGCTGCATTCAACAGAAGAAAGAACACAGAAAATGCCAAAACATATCAAAGTGTTTATCTCACCATTTTTTGATAGTATACTGACTCTCAAACAAACCAAAGTGGTAGATCTAATTGCATTTTAGAGTGGTGAGAAAGTTCCCGTATTTATTATAGGAAAACACATTTGGACATGACATAAAGCTATGTATAACTTTCTGGATCCAAAGAAAGGCAACTAATAGAAATGACTCCACATTTTATATTGCTTAAGAATGATACAAATGAGGGCTGGAAGGATGGCTTAGCAGTTAAGGTATTTGCCTGCAAAGTCAAAGGACGCAGGTTTGATTCCCTAGGACCCACATTAGCCATATGCACAAGGGGGCACATGTGTCTGGAATTCGTTTGCAGTGGCTGGGAGCCCTGGTGTGCCCATTCTCTCCTCTCTCTCTCTCTCTCTCTCTCTCTCTCTCTCTCTCTCCCTCTCTCTCACCCCTTTCTCTGTCAAATAAATAAATAAATAAAAAGAATTATACAAATGAGAAAAATCATCACATATTTTACTTTGATAAAAATATACCATCAACTATTCAATTACTTCTAGAAATTAATAAACATGAATAAATCCTGTGGAAAATATTTCATTCTTTATATAACATGCAATTATAATAGTGACACTGATAATAATGAATGTGTATTGGGTATTAAACCCCTGATTATCATGCTATCTATTTTTTGTATGTGAACTTCAATTAGAAAACACCTTTACAAAGATACATTGTAAGTTGAAAAAAAATTAATAGAATCTGAATCATAATTCTGAAAGGGTACCAATGATTTTTTTTTCTAAATAATTCAGGCAAAGCCCTACAGTCTTCATTTTAGGGTTACCAAAATCTACAAATGTCATTGACTTCAATCCTTGGAACTCCTCCATATGGCAATATGGCACTTTTTTTTAACCTAAGGAACCAGTTTAGTCATAATTAATTTACTTTTAATGTTTTTTAAGTATTCCTTTCATTCCTCACCTTAGTAGCACTATGACCAAAGCAGTATATTTAAAGGTTAAAAAACATAAAAAAGTTTAAGCAAAAAAGTAGAATATTTTAACAACATATTTAGATGCCTTTTATTTGAGTTTCTTAATTTCTATATCAAAAAATAAAAGATTAAAACGACATGAAATTTGAAGGGCTTCTGTGTTGCAGCTCAGTAACTGCCCAGCATTTACTATGTGTTCTCTCTCTCTCTCTCTCTCTCTCTCTCTCTCTCTCTCTCTCTCTGTGCATGTGTGTGCTCTTGGGCAGACCTGCTGTGGTTCAGGAAATGAATGACTGAAGGATGACCTAGCACTTCTGGGTATAAACAAATTTCTCATCATATCAAAGTGTGGTAAAGTCTCATTTATTTATATCTCAGTGATTTGGAACTTTCATAATTGGGAGAGAGGCCAGATGTTTATCTTTTCTGTGATATATGATGAAAAAGATATGATTCCCTAGATTGCAAGAGGAGTTTTCACCTGTTCAAAAATCAGCTGGTTTATAGGCATGTTAGAACTTCCTATATGCATTTGCACAAAAATTATTTTACAGATGCTAAATAATTCTAATATATATATAAAGCAAAGCAGTTGGCAATATTCTAAGAATTATTAGATAATAAAGTTTGAAGAGAACATTGTGACAATGTTGTTCAGTGGTCCTCAAGTATAGTCAATTTACCACGATCACTTGAGGGGATTAAATCTGTTTGTTCTTTACAGAGATTCTCAGTTCCAGTGTGAAGACTGGCTCCTTGTGATAAGGCCTTAAAAAACAAGTGTTTCAGAGCCTTCCCACTGAGTCTAACACAAAGCCAGACTAAAGTCCACCAACTTGGTCTAGTTCTTTACAGAGGTAGACATCTTTTGATGTTTTATAAGTAATCATTCTTAAGTATTTAGACATTTATAATGAAATAGACATGTCTACTCTCATTTGGAAAGTTGCTGGACAGTTGTGTTAATTCCCTATTTCTTATGCTGAGCTGGATAACATTTATAGGAATTCTAGAACACAGCTTCATAAATTATGGATTGTTATGCCTTATGGGAGAATTGATGTCAGGAGGGTCACAAAAAAAAATGGAACAGTAAAAAGTTCTTGAATGCACAGTGACCAAAACTCAATTAACAATCACTGTAATGAGTTCAAGGTGGTTATGGCAGCACTCACTCGTTGCATCACACGACTTCACTGTCACCTTTGTTCTGACATGCCACACTGCATGCCACCCTGCCACACAACACTAACGAACGCTGCCTGAAACACCTCAGCTCAGACTTACGCTGACTGTATGCTACGAATTGCAGTTTTACTATACATAGTTTTCTGATTTTATGGAAACATAATGGTTTAATTATAGAAAACAGAGAATATGTTCTTAGCATTATTCCTAAGCACACGTCAAATTAGTGTACCTTTAGATACTATTACATTAGGATATTTAATTTTGAAAAGTATTGCATTGTTCAGTTTCATTTAACAAAATTGTTAAATTAATTTTGGCTTGGGACTACAAAAAATTTTTTAACAATTTCTGAAATGGCCCTCACCATACTTCTGCCATTCTGTACTTATGTGTTTATGTAAAGCAGACTTCTTTGCATTTTAATTCCTGGTTAGGAGTAGTGTTCTGTTTATGTCACCACATGGTGAGAGGGGTTGGGTGTCAGAAGATAAAGTAAGCTCTTTCTGGTTGTCTCTTAAGAGGACCCTAAATCCATTGCAAACACCTTTATGACTTAATTATCTTCCAAGGCTCTATACCCAAATACTGTCACATGGGGAATTAGGATTTCACATATGAAATTTGAAGGTACAGGGACATAACAGTTTAATTCATCTAGTTCCTCTCCACAGGCTATAGGACTGGAGGGTTTTATAGCAATTTTACCAGACCTTTACCAAACCTGGGAAGCCCCCTGAGCTGAATCTGGTTTACATATGAAAAATATTTCTGGAGTTTGCATAGTAATCAATTGATAAATGATAGCTATTAATATTGTGCATAATTGTTAACCTTTCAAGGCACTTATTTGAAAATAATATCTGGAATTTTGGTGTTTTTATTGCTTCGTAGCCTTTCAGACTCCATATGTTACAATGTTTATAAACCACCATAATATTTACTGTGTAAGCAAGTTTAACAAAAATGTGAAAGCAATGGGTTTCCTCCAGCAGTACTGATCCAGGATTCCCTCATAAGTTTAACCTGCTCTCTCTCTCTCTTTCTCTCTTGTTATGAGCTTTCTCCATCAAGGCAGTCATTGAACCCAAGCCACTAAACCTTTAATGCATTCTTGATTTTCCTACTTTCTTACTAAGTTCTGTGGGCTTTGTAGTTGTGCTGCTTCTTGACTCTATTCATTCTAACCAAGTTGCTATCAGCCTGCATCTGTTAAGAGTAATTGTTCTAAGTAAGTAATAGTCCTGCATCAGTATCAAATCTCTGTGTTCCTGTACCAATGTAACTAGCTTTCAGATTTTTATGCTTGTGTGAGCATATATGTATGCTTGTTTATGTGTAAGTGTCTATATAAGTATGCATGTGTGTGTGGAAGCCAGAGGAAAAATTTCAGGTTTTATCCTCAGAATCAGCATCTATCTCTTTTGAGATAGGGTCTGTCAATGACCTGGAGATTACCAGTTAGGATAGGATAGCTAGTCAGTGAGACTGATCTCCAGGGATTCTCCTGCCTTACTATGTAGTCTTAGGGTGGCCTTGAACTCACGGTGATCCTCCTACTTCTGCCTCCCGAGTGCTGGGATTAAAGGCGTGCGCCACCACACCTGGCCATGTTTGGTGTTTTGCTTGGGTTCTATGGATCAAACTCAGCAGCAGGTTCTGGGGACCAAGTACTTTGCCCACAAGGCTATTTCCCCAGTCTCCACCTTCCATATTTTGTTAATGAATTCTAACAAAGCCTGACACAAAAGACCAATCTGAAAGATCAGCCTGAAAGAATTCCCCATTTCCTGTCATCTGTACAATGCACATTTCCCCACAGATTATAATGCCTCTGCTCTCTCTTCCTCTTTTTCTGTATCATAGATAAATTCCTTGTTTGAGATTCATTTTAGGGACAAGAGAGTTTATGAGTCAAGATGTGGAAAAAAGGAAATAAAAGAAAAGAAAGGAAAAGGAAAGAAAAAGTAAAGAGAGCAAGAAGAGGAACTCCAGATGGAAACTGTTTAGACCATAGGGAAAAATAGAAGGTCCTTAGGCTGGGCTAAGAGGTGGCTTCAAAAGCCAGCAAGCCTTCCAGAAACTTCCAGCCAGAATAGCATCCAGAGCTCCCCAAAGGAGAACTGTTATCCTTTTCTTAAAATTTTCCAGGGAAGTAAACTCCCTTGAGAATTTTTTCCAGCTGATTTGCTGTTGTATTTAGGTTTCTTTATCATAGCTGTTCTTGGTAATTACACAGAAGCTTTCATGGGAAGAGCCTTTAAATAGACCTGATAATGCCTCTCTGAGGTAGGTAAACACACAGTATCATTATCCCCATTTAACAGACCAAATAATAGAGGAAGGGGGCTTGGGCATCTTCTCTAGTATCTCCACATGAGTTTTATTCTCTCCATTTCACAGGGGAATATCCCTGGGGTTTTCTCCCACAACTCTTCAAGTGACTCAAATGTGGCTCTGTGAGCCTCAGGTTCCCATCCTCTTCCTCCCACCACCAGTCTGGCTATGTGTTGAGAAAACAATGATCTTTTTTTTTTTAATGGAAGGAACTATAGAGCTGTTTGGTCATACTATCATGACAACATATGCTAAAATAGTTTCTGACTGTAAAAGAAAGCAAAAAGACTTTGTACATAGTAGGTATCCACCAATACAGGTGTATGAATGAAGCTATGCTATGTTGAATTTAAAAAAAAAAAAAAGAGGGTTGGGGCTGGAGAGATGGATTAGCAGTTAAGGAGCTTTTCTATGAAACCTAACGACCCAGGTTTAGTTCGCCAGTACCTATGTAAGCCAGATGGACAAAGTAGTGCATATGTCTATAGCTAGAGGCCCTGGCATGCCCATTCTAGTTCTCTATCTTCCTCTTTATCTCTCAAATACATAAAGAAATAAAAAAATTTAAAAGAGGGCTAGAGATATGGGTTAGTGGTTAAGGCACTTGCCCTGTGAAGCCTAAGGGCCCAGATTTGGTTCCCTAGTACCCACATAAGCCTGATGCACAGGGTAGGGGCATGCATCTGGAGTTCATTAGCAGTGGTTAGAGGCTCTGGCATGCCCATTCTCTCTATCTGCCTCCCCCACCCCCAGCCTATTTTGCCTCTCAAATAAAAATAAATAAAAATTATAAAAACAAAACAAATGAGTAAGAACAGTGGATATCACTTATTAAATAAGTGAAAGTCAGGAACATGATATACATGCCATATATTATTTTTTTAATATTTTTTAATTTTTTGTTTATTTTTATTTATTTATTTGAGAGCAACAGAGAGAGAGAGAAAGAGGCAGATAAAAAGAGAGAGAGAGAATGGGCGTGCCAGGGCCTCCAGCCACTGCAAATGAACTCCAGATGCGTGTGCCCTCTTATGCATCTGGCTAACGTGGGTCCTGGGGAATCGAGCCTCAAACCGGGGTCTTTAGGCTTCACAGGCAAGCTTTAAACACTAAGCCATCTCTCCAGCCCCATATAGTATTTTTTTGTCTTCAGTCAATTTTATTCTGTCATTTTCAAATACAATTTATTTAGTTGGTTCTCAACTCCCTCTCCTCATCCAGTATAGTAGATAGCTTCATAGTGCAGGGATGAACATCTAACCAAACATAGTTTTATGGAAGGAAGGGATTTATTTCAAGCTTACAGATCCAGAGGAAGTGCTATTAATGGTGAAAGAAGATGGCTCCAATTCATAAATCCAAGCAGAGACCATCATCATCCAGCAAATACCCAAGTGACTTTTCTTGGTGATTCTAATATGCAATACATATTAAGAATAATTGTTTAAGCAATTATATAATAATGGGCTTCATAGGTTTTTTATTTGTAATATGTCTTAAACTGTAATAATACCCAAACTATCCAGATACATTTACAAAGATTTATCAGGTACCATATAGAATAAGCTCACATCTTACCAAGAGCAGGTAAACCATACTTAGGGGAACTGTATAATGAATCAAAGCCAAGACTTCAAAATCAGGTGCTCTGAAAGTTGTCTTAGACCTCTGCCACTTTCTACATGTGTGGTCATGAAATCAGTACCTATAGTTTTGTTTTGTTGAAACAGAATCTCATTATGTGGTCTAAACTCATCTTAAACTTGTGATCCATCTGCCTCAGTCTCCTGAATGCTGGGATTATAGGCATGTTTGGCAAATATCAACATTTTTATTTGTAATAGCTTTGCACTTTGCATGTGTAGTTGGCAGTCTTCCTATATCTTTGCTGTTCACATCAGCCCTCTTTAGCTCACAGACATCTGCACAATTGTCTCCAACACATACTTACTCCAGAAAGCACATTCCCTTCAGCATGTAGATGTATAATTTATTTATGCTATTGCTTCTTTCTTCCAGACATCATATTGGTGCATTGGTTAACAACAACAGAGGCAGATAGGACACACAAAACAACTCAAGGTCTTTATCTGAGTCCATGAAATGTGGCCCCTCTCCTTGAACTAAATCACAAGTCTCAAGGCCAGGACAGATTTATTTTGAATTGGACACAGCTCCTGATACTTTATTTGAGGGCCTTTGCTTTATGGGGGACAATGGCTTCTAGCTAACTTTATATTCACTACATTTGTCCCTCTCTTCTCTGCCTCCCAGATGAAAGCTTCCTTTTGTAAAATGGAAGATATTTTTGTCAAGTACCTTCCTTGCTTTATCATCTATAATCCCTAGTTCTGCTATGTAGTATTTAGTGCTTTTTTTCTGAAGCTCTTCCACTGCAGAGAAAATAGCATGCCATTAATCCTCCTCACATTCCTGGGAGGAAGTTGCATGGCATATATTAGCTCTCAACCTCACACTCCCACCTGAAAGCAGGAAGCAGGCTCTCACTTCTCCTTAGCATGCACACTTGATACTGAACTTGCTGGTGAGAGCAACCAACATTTGTGTGATAGAAGAAAGCACTTCTCATGGCAGAGAGAAGTGGTTCTATAACCCAATGTGGCCTTGCAACAAAAGGAGACAAAGCATTTGCCGTCACCCTAGAAATGGACACCTAAGAAATGCCTGCACTTCAGACCCAAATAAAGCCCAATTATTAGAGTATGCGTCCTCTGGAGAACTAATATTATTACTGAGAATTTTCATTCTCCCTCACCCATTGGGCTGCTTTTGGGAGAAATGGCAGTGACTTCCTGACCTAAGGAAACTTTGGTACCTAGTACACAAGAAAGGGTGCAGAAAGACACAAGGTCATAGAATAATAATGCAAATTCAATTTTAAGATAAAGAATATCTTGATAAAGCAATGTTTCCAAGAGGCTGAGATGTGAATTAAAACAACTATTGTAACAAAATAGTATGCTGAAGAAAGAAGATTAACCATTCAAGAGAGACAAAGGTACAATGGTAGGTCACCCTGCATCATCTAGAGTCCATATTCCTCCATCAGTATAACTCCAGGGAGAGATTCCTTGTGGAAAACTCCAAAGTTGGCTCCAAGGCATTGCAGCCAGCCTCCTGCCAAGCAAGGCTCTTTCCAGTTGGAGAGTGGCCATGCAGGGAGACAGTGAGAAAAGTTAGTCAGTCATTGGGATGCTAAATCCAGGCTTTCCTTGAAATATTTATTGTCAGAAATAGATGTCTGTCTTTCAAGAAACCGAGTTATAGTGGATGCTATGTACAGAAGCCCAAACTTTGTTTCTAAGTGGGGGAGTAAATTCTATGATGCCATCCTAGTTCTAAGGTAAAAAGGAAGCTATTTTTATTTGGAGGTAGATCTGTCCCAAGGGAGTGAGGTTGGCATGGGTGGGTGTGCTGTGGAGAAAATGATGTGTGGCTTGTGGGATCCAGAGGAGGGACACCCTGCTGCTGTGGGTGAAATAGGAATCTCATCTTCTCTTTTCCTTTGCCTCCCAATGAGGAGCAGGTCTTTCAGTTCCATGCTGCTTGAGGAACCCCCTAGAGGTGATGAGACTAAAGAACACCCTAGCTAGAGGGCTGTGATGTCTAGGAGACCTTCTTCCCAAGTCTGCCTGAAAGTACCTCTGAAAGGCCTCACAGGTGTCTGAGACCCACTTAATCAACCATTCCACAGCAATTTTTTTCTTCAATTTTCAGATTTCTGACATGCATAAACAAATTACTTTGTCAAAGTTTACAGCATATCCAAAAACTGGATTGTTGGCACTTTTGTGCATAGCATGAATCATTCTGCAAATGCTCCAGGACAGAAGGCACCCAAATTTAATCACAAGGGAGTAAGTTTCCTAATGACCATTAATTTCAAAACTTTAGCTAGGACTCATGTCTCTTTCTTTTCATGTTAATTAGATTTCTTTTAATGCAAAGGTACAACAAATATTCTCCAAATGTATCCTGTAGTAAATTACTACTAGTAGTTTCTCCTGTCTTCTATAGGCAAATAGCAAATTGGAAAGCAGAAACAGAATATTTTATTACTGTTATTTTTCTGTGTGGTCTAATATTAACTGGAAGTAAAATCTCCTTGGATTCTTATAAATTCCCGGTACCGGCATCAGCCTACTTAGAATCTCTAAGGTGGCTTTGAGAAAGACATACATAGTTTAAAAGCTTTATGATTGATCCTTAAGAGAACTATGGGTTTCTACAGAGTATTTTTGGATGAGGAAGGAAGGTCTGCATTTTTTTTTCCATTGCTAGTCTTGCATCATTGGAAGAGACAGGAACATGTTTCTTAGCTGATCACTGTATAGCTGTCAGTGTACCTTTGTGTTCATAGTTCAAGTTGAAAGAGAACATTCCTGCTGCTTTCCTTACCTTGTTTTCTAATTTGCATGTCTTGGTTTGGCCTTTGTGATGAATTGAAAGATGTCTCCCCAAATGCATAGGTTAAAGTGCTAAACCCTAACATGACTATATTGTATATATACCTTTAAAAAGGCACACCCATACACATGTGTGCCCATATGTATACAAACACATGCATACAAACATCATCATATACATGCAAAGAAAAACAAACTATTATTTTTTGGAACTTAACCCATTGGTTTGACCCCACTATCTCTTTCCTTCACAGGGATACCTCCATTGGGCTGGAGTTTTTCTAGTCTATTTGCTGATGCAACTTTCCATTCCCCAACTATGGAGAAATTCCAAACCCTGATTTCATTTGAATTCATTAAAGGTGATGCTTAAATATTTCAGCTTGGCAGTGTCTCTTTTTTATCTTTCTCTGTCCTTCTAAAATCTGAATATGAGGAAGTCTGAGAAACACTTGAAGTTTTCCAGTATTCTACATGTTCTAAAAGGACTTCTGCCAAAGGTAGCATATGCTCTCTCAAGACAAAACCAAAAACAAACCCCACAAAACCCAACAAGTGTAACAAAGCCTGACTAATTTAGAAAGGTTAACTTGGAATCTGTTGGTGATATTTTCTAAAAACCATGAAGCCACCACTTACCTGTTCCCTTGAATATACAGATAAAGAAATCCTCATGTAAATTATTTATGCCTCCCCTTCAGAACTGATGGTAGAACAGAGTCATCACTGTTATCTAAGAGATGTAAATCTTTAACAGAAAGCAAAGTTATTTGTTCATAATAATTCAAATAAAATAGAAAATTTTCTGGCCAGAAACATAGAAATTAAACTCCCAAAGTGATTTGCTGGCCTTTCTTCCTGTGTGGTCACTCCCAGACTCAGTGAGTGAAGTGACAATACCTAATCTATTTAGCATAACAAGTTATTCCCTTACTGGGCATCTACCCTAAAACCTTCAAACCACAGACTAAAGAGATTTGCTCAACCATGTTTATAGCGGCTCAATTTGTAATAGCTAAGAGCAGGAATCAACCCAGATGTCCATCACTAGAAGAATGGATAACTAAGATGTGGTATATCTACACAATGGAATTCTATACAGCAGTAAGAAAAAATGACACAATGAAATTTGAGGAAAAATGGTTGAACCTGGAACAGATCATTCTCAGTGAACTTACCCAATCACAGAAAAAAAATCGCCACATAGTCTCACTCATCTACAGCACCTAACCTGAATCTACCGAAGATACCTTACATACCCAGCAAGCATCTCCTAGATTAGACACTAGGATGGAAGGGGAGGGAGGAGAGGGCATCAAAGGGGTGGGAAACACAAATCTAGACCCAAACGGCAATGGTACCATAATCTTCTACTTACTAAAAGACAGACCAAATGGCTGATCCTTCACCAGGCCCTGACAGGGAACACCTGAACCACAAGACACTGGAGAGGGTAAGATTAAGACTAACCTTAATCTCCCACACCTTCCCTCCCTCACTTCCCCTCTCCCTGTCTCTCTCTCTCTTATCTCTAACTCTTGTATATCAGTTATCTTTTTCCTCATTTTCTTAGTGGGCACTGACCTGTAACTCCAAGAACCAGCATGGGGCTATCATCCACAATGAGCTTTTGATCAGAGAGACCTACAAGGTTTCCTAAAAGACAGACAGATTTCTGTCAGAGTACTTGATGACCCACCAAAGGTTAGTGGTAAGACCCTACTGCTGAAGACACCTTGTGTGATTGACATGCAAATTAAAATGGCATGGCTGGAAGTTGGATGAGAGTCAGTCCCCAGACAGTCAGCGCGTCTAGTGCCAGAAGGTGCTACATGGGCGACTGGGGGAAATTGACCAATATCTATCGAAGCAACGCATGGTCTAACCTACTTAGCAGCAAATAACTTGTTGTGATGCCCACACAAGTGCAGTAGTGGCACACAGCCATGGTGGGGAACCAACTGCTCTCAATTTGGCTAACTGATCCCCTCACTGGTATGGGACCCATAGCTGGAGCTGGGAAACAAGTCAGAACCATATCCAAACATAAGCCCACTCGCCAATATCAAGCTACCATCAATTGTGGGCTACAAGAGGGCCTACACCTATTAAATTCTCTATAAAAAAAAAAAAGTAAGGGTTATCTCATTTGTCCTGGTGCTAACCTACTCTCCGTTGGAGAATCTGCTTCTCTTTTTCAGATAGATGTAGATCCTAAGGAGAGAGCCACCCCATCATACCTCAAAAGGGCCCCGGCTGAAACTAAGAAAAATTGGAGAAATAAGCAAGGGGGCTGTTTTCCTGATGAACCAGACACCAGCACAAGGGGGAAGGAGATCAAAACAGAGAAAAATCAACTCCCACCAAATCAGAGAGCCAGAGCCTCAGAGGCCCCCAACACCTCATCACTGAAGCAGACCAAAGATGAACCCAACATGGCTCAGGGAAATTTTGCGGAAGAGGGGGCAGAAAGAATGTCAGAATTACATGTTGGGTCATGATATGCAGAGACATTTAGCTTACCCATAACTGTGGGCTAACTCCACAATGCATGACCCATATACCTCAACAAGGAGGGGCCAAAGGGAGGGGGTAGGTCACGGATGAGCCTAATAATGGTACCAAACTGACTGTATTTGCTGAATACAGAACTGACTAATAAAAAAAAAAAATAGAGGCTTGGGAAGATAGCCCAGTGTTGGTAAAGTTCTTGCCATGCAAGTTTGAGGACCTAAATGTGGATCTCCAGAACCCATGAACATGACTGATGTGCATATCTGTAATCTCAGCCTTCCAACAGCAAGATAACAAAAGAATCCCAGAAGTTTGTGGGCCAGCCAGGCTGGCATTGGCAATAATGAACAAAGGATCCTACCTAAAATAAAGTGAAAGGTAAACAGATACTGGAGGTTGTCCTGTGACCTACACACACACACACACACACACACACACACACACACAGAGAGAGAGAGAGAGAGAGAGAGGAATAAGCAGCATTTAATTAAAAAGAGTAGAAGAAGTAATTTCTTGTCAATAGCTGCAGATTTTTTTTTGTCTCTGAAGAAAACTGCAGAAAGATTGTATTGAGGGACAGAGGAAGGTGCCCAAGTCACTGTAACAATGAATTTAGCTTTCCTGTGTCAGAATCTGCCTTGGTGATGTGTGTAGTGAAGCCCTTATCTGAGTCTCAGCCAAGACTGAAAATCTTGTGCTTTGCTGTTTCCTGCTGATCCCCACAAGGAACGCTTTTGTTTCACTATTAAACTGAGTTTCTAATTTTTAGTTTTGTTTTCTTTGACATATTTTTTTTATTCTGTAGTGATTATTGGGTGTTACCCCTATCTTGGCAGTCAAACCTTCCTTTTTCATTTTCCTAAACTAATTATTATATGAACATTATTGTGATAAATACCATATAGCCAAAGGATTTGAATAGATACTGATCCAAAAATTGGTCAGCAAGCCTACAAAAAGATGTTCAACATGATTAGACGATTAGCTAGCAGGGGCGTGCAAATCATGATGACATCGCACTTCATGCTCACCTGGACTGCTGAAAAAGAGGTAAATGCAGGCTAGGCTGTGGAAAAGTCTGAGCCTTGTTCACTGCTGGCGGGAATGTGAAATGGTGTACCTGCTTTGGAAACATCTGGCAGTTTCTCCAAAGGCTAACCATTTCTAATTGAGTTATCATATGAGCCGGTACTACAATGCATAGGTATAGATTCAAGAGACATGAAAACATATGTCCACACTAAAGTTTACATATGGATACTCATAGCAGCATAAGTCATAATAGCAGAGTGGGAACAACCCAAATGCCCATCAGCATTCACATAGTAGATTGCTATTCACCCACAAAAAACTAAAGTCCTATCAACATGCTACAACATGGGTATGTGAATATGCTATGCTGCAATAGAGAAGCCAATCAAAAAAATACTATGGCTGGGCATGGTGGTGCATGCCTTTAATCCCAGTATTTGGGAGGCAGAGGTAGGAGGGATAACCGTGAATTCAAGGCCACCCTGAAACTGCATAATGAATTCCAGAGCAGCTTGGACTAGAGTGAGTCCTACCTCGAACTCCCCCCCACCACCAAAAAATACTACTATGTATGCTGGGATTGGTGGTGCATACCTTTAATCCCAGCATTTGGGAAGCAGAGGTAGGAGGATTGCTGTGAGTTTGAGGCCAGTCTGAGACTACATAATGAGTTCCAGGTCAGGCTGGACTACAGCAAAGACCCTACCAAAAAAAAAAAACAAAAAACAAAAAAAAAACATATGATGTAATGTGTCATACTATTTTTAAATAATGCCCATAATAGATAAGTCAACAGAGACAGAACATAGATTGGTGGTTACGCAGGGCTAAGGGTGAGAGAGATACTAGTAATGGTTTTGAGGAATGAAGGCTCACTGCCAATTGGTGCCAACTTTAGAAAAGAGAGAGGAAATAGGGGGGTGACTAAAATCCCCTAAAATTGTGGTGATGTCTATGAACATAAGGCACCCATTAAATTACACACTTTAAATAGGCAAATTATACAGTGCATGCTACAACTGAGGGAGATTTGCTGTGAAATCTACCATCATTTCTCTAGCTTTCTGATTGATGCCAGAGATGGTCCAAGAGGATGGGACAGACTCCAGGACTACCAAGAGCACTAGACTTAACACACCCATGGAAAAAATGGACATAATGTAAGCATATCACAGAGGATGGAATAGCTAATGCTGTCATAGAAACATTGTCATTACCAGCACAATGCTGAAACTCAGCTGTGGCATCCATAGAATCGAGATCTTATCTTACAAGTGAAAAAAAAAAAAGGCAAATTCGACCTAAACAAAACTACTGTAAAATCAAAGTCACTGATTATTAAACATTCTTTGTTTAATAACATTTAATAACATTAAACATTATTTTTTATAGACAATGTTGTGTATGCTCTATTTGAGCATTCACATCTACACTGAGGTGGATAATATTATGTGCCTTTTATATGAAGGGAATCCAAAGCTAGGTTAAATAGTGATGGCTTATAAGTGGTTGAGGTGGGATTTGAACCCACATTTGTCTGACTTTTAGGTATTACTAAATACACATTACAGCTGCTTAAGATATTTGCATTATAACCTTGATCTTTTATTTGTCCTTCCCATTACATTCCTTTGCCTCCCCTCTTGTCATTTTTGGGTGAATGCTTGTGGAAACCTTAAGAGAGGGAGATTATAGAAATTGCCACTGACAATGATCGTACAGTTGCTACAGTAACCAATCCATCAATTTGGTATGTTCTACTGGGCACAAATGTCTGAATTAGTCATACACCCAGACTGGGATGCTTCATAGGAAACTGAAAGTGCTGAGGGTTAAGTGTCCATCTGATAATATGAAAATAATCTCTTTAAAGTTTCTTCCCCTAACTCCCTTATTTTATCTTCCCTTTTTGAACTCAGCCATTCTCCATAGAATAGTTAATTTTAAGGATGCTAAATATCCGGGCCAAACAGTAGTCTTCTGCTGTGTTCTAAACAGTATTTACAAATAAGACTATTTCCTTTTTGATAACAAGTTGACCCTCTCAACCCAGTAATTCCTCACTATGTTTTAGACTGTGAATGAACAGCAATCTTCTTCCCACCCACAGCTAAAATGGATCTTTATGGGATTAAAAAGTGTCTCAGAAAATGAAAAGCTAACAAACAACAGTATGCAGTTGGAACAGTTGGAAGGGCATTCACACATCATATCCATGCCTCCATCTCTGTACATTTTTCAACAATGCTTCTGTGTTTTCAAGGCTCCTTCTGAATTTTCAGATATTGATGCTTTTCTCTCTTCCTCCCTCTCTCCATTTCACTGGCCTTGCCTATCTTTAGAGGCACATAAAGCAAGGAAGTGAAACTGACTGTAATTCTTCAGTTCACTTCTCAACAGCCTCCAGTGAGCCAGTCTCCATAAGGTGGTCCTGCTGAGCTCTGAGAAGTTCAGAGTCCTTGTGCAGGTGCAGTTGCCAGCCCACTCAAAGGTGCTCTGGGAACTGAAAAGCCAGACTTAATGTAAGAGGTGCTGGAGTAGGAACATGTGTGATTAAAAAAATAACAACTTTTATTAAAAAGAATGTAAAAACTCATACCTAAATAGGTTATCATCTTCCCTCTGAGGGATTAAATATGTCATTGAGAGCCATCAGAGACTCTAATTTTCCCACTCATTGCTGGTATCCTTGACTTAACCTTTGAATCTCTTAAACGTCATTCTTAAAAAAATATATTTCTGTATGGTCAGAATTTACTGGATAGGCAAATATATATTCATGGAATATATATATATATGTATGTATGCATATATACATATATATTATATTCATGGAAATTCTGTTACTTACATCTTTTGAACTTCATTAAAATCATACTTTGAGACAGGATCTCATGTATTCCGGGATAACCTTGAACTTGCTATGTAATCAAGGATGATCTTGAACTTCTGATTGCCTTGCCCCCACCTCCTAGTAGCTGGAATTTTGATTCTGCACCACCACACCCAGTTTGGTCTATTAGGTGCTAGGCAAATGTACTACTAACTAAGCTATAAACCCAACCCTTATATCAATTTTAAAATTAAATGTCTTTTTTCTTCATTGATAGCTCATACTCACTGGTACTCTGGGAAATAGAACTATATTTATGAGCTCATTTTACTGAAGCAAAGTTCTATTAAAGTGGATCTAGAACACTCATTTCACTCATTCCAAAGGCATCAGTATTTCCATAAATGTTTCTTTTCTCAGTTCAACTAAAAGGCATGCTGATTTTTTCCACTGTAGAGTCTATCTCCATAGTGACTCATCCTCAGCAGGGTCCATAGCCTCTCCTGTGACTGAGGAGTCCCTTCAGCATCTCTAGATATTCACATGCTGTTTCAGTTCCTGGAAGGTGGCCAGATCTTTTTTTTGCCCCAGGGTTTTGTGTATGTTCTTCTCACAGGTTTGTTTCACCCAGTTGCATATTTTGGCTTTCCCCAAACCTGTTACCATGTACTCCCCAACTCATCTGTCAAGGGTAGCTTCTACATTGTCTGCAGAGAAAGGCATCTTTGGTTAAGGTACTAGTCTGCAGTTCCATGATGCCCCTGCCTGTGGTGCTTTTCTGTGTGACAGCCCATTGCTGGTGTGACTGACTGGAAATTGGTGTAATTCTTTGTCCTTCCTCTCTATTTTCCTTCCTTCCTTCCTCCCTCCCTTCCCTTTATTCTCTCTCTCCTTACATGAAGACAGAAATGTGTCCATGTTGTCAAATTGTCTACCTCAGAAAGCAACACACAGCTTGGCATGTTGCATACACTCAATGAAAATTTGTGGATATCCCTCAGCATAACTTTTTGTTAGTAGAAGGTTTCTTATACCTCACTTCATCTTCCCACTGTGGGTGTGGTACACTCCTGGACATGAGTTTAGAACCCAAGGTTATGAATGTCACCTTACTTCTCAGATCTGTTGCCAGGTCAAGTGGCACATGGAGTTAAGACAGTTTGCATAGAATCCAGTTATATTTTAATCTGTCACTGGCAAAACAGGCTACCACCTTTGAACTCAAACACTTCAGAAACTATTGCAGTCAGAAGTACAAGAACAAACTTCTCTTTAATGAGACATCTTATGAGCACCAAGTAGACATCTATAATTACTGAACTGAACATACAAGGTAAGGTAACATTATTAAATTTTCTTTGTAAATATAGTATTATTTTCCTTTGAGGACTAACATTTTTTTCTTTTTAATGAACTCTGTTGATAACTCTGTACAGGTGACATGTAGTGACTGAAATGTTTTTGATTTGTATTCATCTATCCAGTTAATACTGAACTCCTCATCTGTAGATTTTCTTACCCATCACCTCTATTGAGAGTTCTTGCCTTTTCCCTCTTATGATTTCTTAAAGACTTTCTTGTGTTTCATTGCTGCTGCTTTTGCTTGTTTTAGTTGCTTATGATATATTTCCCTTTCCATTGCCTCACTACTATAGGCTTTTTTTTTTCATACATTTCTGGTTTCCTTTCAATAATAGAGTTTTATCCCTATTTCCATCAATTTGTGAACAGATAAACCCTCATGGGATTTACAGTAAAATGAGCATATAGTGTCATCAACACACCTCTTGACCATATTAAAATACTGCTGCTTTCTTTTCCTTCTTTTTTTTTTTAAAAATGATTATTACTTAGTAACTCATACATTATGAAATATCTTGGAAGTTAGTGGAAAGGACATAATAAGTGAATGTGTTTTTCAAAATTCTAGAATGACATAATACATAAACATTTATGACATAACAATTGTTAAAATGATTTTCTTGAAACAAAAGATAAACAGAAGTTATTTCCAATGAGGGCAATATTATTTTATATTATTAAAATACACAGATATTTTATAGTTCTGGCTAGCACCTGTTGTATGAAGCATCTGAGAGTATCACTGGCATGAACAGCATTCTGTTGTCACAGAAGCAAAGCTCATATCATCTAGTACTTTACAGCACAGTAACCCTGAGGAAAATGACTTGTGGCTTGAATTCAAGCTTTCAGGTTTTGTTGTATTTTTATAGTTAAACTGGAAGTTCTTGTATTTATTTGAAATGTAGTGGCTCAGTCTATTATCAGTAAGCCCATGCCACAGTGAAAAATCTCAGTCTTACTTTTCCAGCCCTATTTGCGTTCAGCATGGTAGACCAGTTGTCTAGAATTCTGACTTTCTGGTATATTTTCCTCCTGCTTTTTCTTTGGGTGGTGTTGGTAGTTTTAATAGATGGTCCCCAATATATTCAGTATTTTATTAGTTTGTAGTTTGCATCTGCAGCCACCTGGCTGGAGGAAGTGTCACTACGTGGATCTTAGGGTCCAGCCTTAAGCTATGGTGGTGGGTTTTAGACTCCAATCTATAGATATGCAAAGTGTGCCTAGCTGGAGTTTCTGAAGTGTGCTGTGCTATGTGGCTTTTGGTTTTGGTCTTCTTTGCTTGTGCTCTCTCTCTCTCTGCTTGGACCTGTGAAGGCAGGCCAGTTTCTTCTGCCATTATGGAACTTACCCTGGATCTGTAAGCTTCAATAAATATCCCTTCCTCCATAACTGTGCCTGGTCTGGAATTTCATCTCAGCGAACCTGAAGCTGTCTGATACAGGTAGGTAATTGGAAGGCTTAGAATGTAGCAACTTTTAATCACTTTTGTGGTGAAACCAATATGAAGCCTGATTTTTGTAGAAGCCATGTCTATATGATTACTCTCCCAGTGATGAATAGTCCTAAATCAATATTATCCAGATGACTGGGCAAACTATCCTACTTTTCTTTTCTAGTTTTGTTTTTGGTGTGTGTGTTTACTATGTGTAGTGTGGTGAGTCTTTCTACATCTGTGTTTCTGTGGATGTGTATCATGCACATGTGTGTGGAGGCCAGCATGAAGCATAGAGTGTTCTCTGTTTTAGCTCTTCGGCTTTGTTTTCTTAACACAGAGTCTCTTGCACTGAACACAGATATGCTTTTTTTAGTCATACTGGTTGAAAAGTGATCCCCAGTGATTCTATAATCTGCCTCTCACAGGATTGGGGTTACAGGTGCTCATGGCCATGCCCCAGGTTTTACACAGAAGCTAGAGATTGAACTCAAGTTTGTGCAGCAATCACTTTTACCCATGAACCATCTCAATAGCCCTTATTTCAGTCTTTAAGTATTTAATTTCAATTAGTGATAGCTACTATTATACTGACAGACAACAGTTTGTGTGTGAGAGAAAGAAATCATCAGGAAAGATACCTCTATGTTATTTGATTTGGAGAAGGCAGAGAGAATCTGTATTCATACTCAATCTACTTGATTCAATAAATGCCAGCACTTCTGAATAATGGTAATCCTATTATTAGGTTTTGAGTCTACTATGCTTGGATTAAAAAATTAGTTCATTTATTGTTTGAATCAATCATACTATTTAGCTTTCTACGGCTAGTCTTAAATTACTAAGTCTTATTGTGGATATTTGAAATTTTAACATGTTATGGTAGAATTATTTTGTCTTGATTTCTCTCTCTAAGTTGAAAGAACAAGATTAATAAGAATTCTGTCCATTAGAATAAATGTCACTTTTTTCCGTGTGTGGGTTATTTATTTATTTATTTTTCTGCTGCTGCTGCTGCTGCTGCTGCTGTTGTTATTTGTTTGATTTGGCTTTCTGAGTCAGGGTCTTACTAGGTAGTCCTAGTGAGCTTGGTATTCACTATGTAGTTCATTCTGGCCTCAAAGTTACGGCAATACTTCTGCTTCAGTCTTCTGAGTGCTAGGAAGACAAGGGTGAGCCACCACATCTGGCTAGTTTTTGTGAATCTTATTCCCTAATGCAACCTAAGAGCCTAGACTAGAGGTGAGCAAACCATGAACTGATGAATCAGTTTGGTTCCCTGCTTATTTTTGCATACCTCCCAAACTGAGAATGGTTTTAATGTTTTTAAATAGGGTTAAATATAATTCTTCATGACATAAGTATTATATAAAGCTCATTTCCTACAAATGCAACTTTACTGTGGCACAGTCACATTCTTCATTCACACAGTATCGACTCTCTTTGCACTATACAAAATGGTTACAACAAAGGCCTTGTGACCATAAAGACAACATAATTACTATTAGGCTTTTCATAGAAGAAAATTGATGACCCTTGGAACAATACCATTCTTTAAGTTCTTTAAAAGTCAAATACATTAACATTTAACTTTCACCACTTTTTCCTCCCTGCAAACATTAAGTCTACATGTAATGCTAAGATCGGTCACTTAACTGTAGTCGCTGGCATAGAGGGAATCAAGGTAAGGAGCAACACACTGTATGTGAGAACACAGACTCAAGTACCACACTGCCTGGTTTCTGCTGTGCAAACATTAGCCCAGTGTTTACCTCCTCTGTGCATTAATTTTTTCATCTATAAAATGAAGCTAGGGCTGGGGAGATGTTTACCAGTTAAGGTATTTGCCTACAAAGCCAAAGGATCCAGGTTTGATTCACCAGAACCCAAGTTATACAGATGCACAATGTGACCCATGTGTCTGGAGTTTGTTTGCAGCCTCTGGAGGCCCTGACATGCCCATTCTCTCTATCTACTTCTTTCTCCTTCCCTCCCTCTTTTCTCTCTCTCAAATAAATGAATTGAAAAAAGCCTTGGGATTCTTTAAAATAATTAAGCTAATGGTGAGATGATAAGAATTAATGTTTGTAAAGTGGAACATTATTTGGTATAAGTAGTTGTAAGATCACACTTTTTTTATGACATAGTCTCGCTTTGTAGCTGAGGCTGGACTCAAACTCACCATCTTCCTGCCTGTGCTTCCTAAATGCTGAAATTACAGGTGTGAGCCACCATCCTAAGTTAATATATTTTGGCTGTGTTTATCACTTAAGAAAATACAAATATTTATAAGTAAGTTGAGTTAACTGAATCTCAACATGTTCATTAATAGAAAAAGTACAAGCATGAGATAATATTTGAAGATATACACTTTTGTCAGCAAGTCCTCTAGGTGGAAAAATGCATTAATATGTATTCTAATTGCATTTTGATTGTAGGATACAACTGTGTGGCTTCCATACCTGTGATATAATTTTCTAATCAATGGTCTTGTTTCAGAATATAAACAAATTGTATTCCACATGGTTGAGTAACTTCTGCTACAAAATCTAACAACCTAACAATTTCTAATCTGAGGGTATCAAATTGGCATAAAGGATGCATGGACAAGATCAGTTTGCTTTGTTAGGTTGTTGTTGGTGGTGGGTTTTTTTTTTTTTTTTTTTTTTGATTCTTTAGAAGAGAACCAATAAAAACACTGTCCTACATTAAAAGGGATTCTTTCCAAGCATCAAAGCCAGGGGTCAAACCTGTGTACTAGCAAATTTAATAGCTTTTTAGTCATTGAAAGACATTTTTGGAACAGATAATTGTTAGTACTACTGTTGTTTAATCAGGTTTTAACATTCATTTTTGAAAAATCTTTATACTATGTTAGAATAAAATCTTTGTGTGGCAGCCTTCTATCACCTATAAAATATAGTTTCTTGAAAGTATACTTCATTATGGGGCTCTAAAGGATGATGTTTACACTATATTATTATATTATATTATTATATATTATACTATATAATTATTTTCATTACTATTCTATTGTAGGGATTTACAAGAAGAAGGTCCACATTTTTGTGATGTAGAATAGCAACAAATATTGAGTAATGCATTGATGAAGGCCTGTCTTATTTTATAATCTTAATTCATACAGCTCTCAGTAAGTACTAATTTAGCTTACATTGTATAAACTGCAATGAAAATGTAGAAAAAAGTTATCATTCTGTCAAATTTGATTCACTTAGGATAATTACTAATTTATTTTTTAAAATTTCAAAATATAAATTAAAAAGAAACTTTCTGGTTGCTTAAGCTTATTTAGACTGTCAGATTTTTAGACTCTAAGTTGCAGATATGCACTATGCTATATGACCATGACTTGGACTATATGCCTTCAGCTACTTTTTAATGCTAACTATTACTGACAAAATCATGTTTTAAAATTAAATGTGCATGCTTGATGACTTTTCCAGAAACTTTTCTAATAAATTTATATTTTTCTTCAAGTAATAAAAATGTTTGGATTTTTAATAAAGCTTAAATAGTCAAGAAACAAGATTTTAAAATATCTTATGTATATATGTCCTTGGTATATACTTTAAAAATTCATACATTACCTGACAAGATAAAATTTACATATATGTAATCTGGAGCATAATGTTTCGATACATGTATTGTAATGTATAAAGATTAAATAAACTAAGTAATATGACAGTCATCTCACCTACTTATCTTTTTGGTAGTGAGAATGTTAAAATCTACAATCTCATCTTGAAGTATTCAATATTATTAACTATGTTCACCATGCCATGCCATTGGCTACTATAATTTAGCCCTCCTGACTGAAACTTTATATCCTTTAACTCTTGTCATCTTCAATTAATGGTGGATGCTTCTAAGGACAACATGACAAAACTTTCATTTTATTTATTGGCATAATGCTTAGTTTATTAAACAAATGGCATACTCAGAAATATTAACCAACAAGAGACAAAATATCTAACTTAGTTCATTGTAGAAAAAATAAAGACTGGATGCCTTGTTTTTCTAGATGACTGAAATTCAGAATTACTTAATCTTCTTTAAAATCATATTAGTCATGCTTAAATTATTATATTAATATGTCTACCTTCTATACATAAAACAAATTCTTTTAAATAGTGAATTCTTTCAGAGTTATTCTGCTGGATTGTGTTTTATACTCATTCTAACAGACTGGTCAATTTAAATTTTCCTTCTCTTCTCTGAGTAATGTTTTTATATTTGGACTCTGAAAACTACAGCTGAAGAAAAAGTAATAAAATAGAATACCTTTTAATTTAATTGTTTCTATAAAAGTGATGTAATCTAAAAACAATAAGCTAACATATTTGTTCTGATGCTGAACTACATATAAGGCTGAGAAAACATTTTTATATGATGATGATGATGCCATAGTTCCCAACTCACCTAATACTATTGGCTTCTCTACATTACAGTTAAGATCTTGTTGTTATTTTTGCATTTTTCTATGAAAATAAGACTTAAAATTGAAAATGCTATAGCTACTAATAATGGAACTATTTCCTTTCCTATACCTTCCTCCTCTAAGGGAAAATATCATTTGCTTCCTACTGCATAAGTATCAGATTCTTGTACCATCCATGACACTTGTAAGCATTTAGTGGCTAAACATCACTACATATCCTTCAAATGATGGCTCAGTGAAGCTGGAAGGGTCAAGGAGTCAGGCTGCCTGCTATCTTAGCCACTCATTAGGACAGAGCCAGCAGGCCATGGATGGTGTGCTGAATCTAGACAAAGGTGAGAAATGGAGTTTGCATTTTGGAAGTCAACTGTCCTACCATTGAATTCCAGTACACACTTCCTGAGAACAGTTCACTTAAGGTTCCTAATATTATTTACTACATCCAACTTACCAGTGTTTTCTTCCAAGTTACTCTTACAACAATTAAATCTTAGTCTTATGACCTCTCTGGTTTCTGAATTTATACTAAATTATACATTTTAAAATAATATAAAGGGTATGAGTATGTTAAAGATTACCCCAATATAGTCTAAATTCTTGACTCTAGGATATATACTAAATGAAGAACACTTCTAGGTCATATAAAAGTGATAATATTTAACACAAAAGTCTATTAATCACCTATGCCCATTGGTATGGTAACATTTGCCCCACATACTGAACTTGTTTTTGATCTTTAAACATATGATAATTTGTATATTTCCTGTTTTGATCTCACTTGGCCCCCTGTGCTCAGTGTTCCAGCACAAGGGGCTTTGGATTCTGATTCCTTGTCTTGTCTTGCTATTACCTATTCACACAGTATAAATGAACTCATCATTTAAATGATCAATTTACAGGCTTTGCTACAAGTTCAATATTTTTCACTGATGTAGCATTAGCACTAGTGCTGCCTAACAACTATAAAGACTATCTTATATTTCTTAAAACTTTGGTTACCTGGGTCTAGTAGAAACATAATGAAAAAAATTTCCAAACATGCAATCCCATAAGACTGCACAAAGCGGTTCCCATCTGTCAGTTATCATTCTGCATGGTGCTAAGACAGATGTTCCAACCAGGTCCTTTCCTCATGCAACACCTAGGGGTTAGGCTGTAGTCAGTAACCTGGCATCTGAAATTATGATATTTTACCATGAGAAACAGGAAATATTGTTTCTCTTTTTAAATGATAAAGAAACCCTTCAGTAGGGGCTCATTAACAAGGAACTTTAAAATTGGTGCCAATAAAACAAGATTGTCAACTTCAACATCCTTTCCATCTCAGCAAGAATTGATATTCTTGCTCCCTTTTGACAGGAAATGCTATTTGAAACAGAAACACAGACACATTCTAAATACCAACAAGGACACCAACAACTCCCAAACTTTGCTGTGACTCCTGCCAGGCACACACAGCGCCTTCTTTGTCTTAACTTTCAATTTTCAAAGCCCTCCTATAGTATATGAAGTTACCAGGCAAGATTCACTTCACCACCCTGAAACAGCTTTACTCTCCTTTTAAGACTGAAATTAAAAAAAAAAAAAAAAAAAAAAAAAAAGCTTCACTGCAAGATAGAAAGGTTTACTTGGACACACAATGCCAGCATTTCCAATAATCACCTGAATACCTTCTTCTTTAAAAGAGCAGACCTCAGTCACAAACTGAACCAAAACAAGAACTTGAGTGTGAGACAGAAAGATTGTAAGTTCTCTACTGGCACGCCAGGGCAATCCTGCTGGCCCAAGGCAGGAAAGAAGAGAGCGGAACATTACAGGGTCCTTCCCCTTGAGCAATCAATCCCATCTTGAGATCTGGAAAGAGGTCCACAGCTCCACTTCTGACTTCCTGAGCCTTGGGCCCCACCTGTTTCTCAGTTTCCACGGTCCACCTTCTTGATGTTTCTCACCTGGGGATTTTAGGAACCTGGGCTTTGGAGCACTTAAGGATGCTGCTAGGCCAAGTCTTCACTGACCTTTCAAAGACTGAAATCAACTTTGTCCACACAGTCTGAACTGTTTTGCAGTGTGCTGGAGCCTCCAGCCCAGCCCATACCTCTCTCCCCTCCTTCTTGCCCCCTCCCCTCCCTTCGGCCTCTGGGGCTCCCGGGCTCCCCCACCCCGCCCTGCTCTTTGTTGTCTCCTACCTGCTGGCCAGGCTCTGCCGGCAGTGCTGCCTGAAGGGCATCAGGTGGTAGTTCATGGCGTCCAAAAGCAGCTTCTGGCAGACCGGGTCAGTGCGCATGAAATCCACTGACTGAACCCTCTCCACCAGCTCCGGAGCCGGGATGAGCGCGAAGCGGAGGCGCTTCATGAGGTCGGGTGCGTACTGCATGCGGGTCTCGCGGTCGTGCTCCAGCCACAGCACGGACATCTGGAAAAGCGCCAGCTCCGATTCCACTGGGGGTGGCAGCGAGTCCAGCAAGGTGCGCATCTCCTCAAAGTTGAGCAGAAGCACATCCTCCACCAGGTACTTGTTGGCCAGCTTCTTGGTCTCCTCCAGGCCGTGCAGCGCGGCTATCTTGCACACCTGCTTGTAGTTCTGCACCGAGATCTGGTCGTTGAGGAACTGCACACAGAGCTTGGTAACCTGCGGGATGTGCAAGATCTTGCTGACCGACAGCACCTCCTCCACCGTGTCCAGGGAGAGGGTCACGTTGGCCGTGTAGAGGTACTCGAGCACCAGGCGCAGTCCGATGGACGAGCAGCCTTGCAGCACCAGATTGTTGATGGCTCTGGGGTTGGTCAGCAGCTTGTCGTCGGGGGAGGAGGAAGGAGTGCCGGGCTCCTCTGGTGGCGGCAGCGCCTGCTGGGGCTGCTGCTGCGGCGGCTGCTGCTGCTGGTCCTTGGGGGCTCCCAGGCCGTCCTGGCCGCCGACCCCTCCCCCAAGAGGGGGGTGATTGGAGAAGAGCGATCGGAAGTACTGTGAGCAGGAGGCCAGCACGGCCTTGTGGCAATGGAACTGCTGGCCCTGGGCCGTCAGGGTCACGTCGCAAAACAGCTGCTTCCTCCACAGCAGGTTGAGGCCGTGCAGCAGGTTGTCGCTGTGGCTGGGGTCGAAGGTGGAGGTCCTGTCCCCGGATCTGGACATGGCGAGCTGCCTCGGTGCACCTGGTTTTAAGCCCTCCTCCAACCTGGCAGACAGGGGTGGGGGGTGGGAGGGGAGCAGGGTGGTGGAGGGGTGTAGGGTGTGGCCGGGTGGGGAAGAGTGTGGAGGGAGGGGAGGGTAAAAAACAACAATCAAGGCTCTGTAAGGCGCCCTCCCTGAGCACAGGGACCGACCCTACCGGGAAGGTCTGAGGGCACAGGATCCCCGCTCCTCCAGAAGGCACCTTCTGTCTGGGGTCCAGGAGCCCTGCTATCTTTTACACACTTCGTCCCTTACTTTCCTAACCCGGGTTAGGCTCCTGGCCACCGCAAAGTGGAGGTCGGGGAGGAGACACCTCGTGGGCTCGTGTCCATGCCTGGCCGGATAAAGGGATAGGCCGGGAGAGGGAAGTCAGAGGTGGCCGAGAGCTCTGAGGCTACCGATGGCGGTGGTTCCAGGTCAACTAGTGCTCTAGTGCTCGAAGGTTTTCTTAGTTGGCCCAGTTTGGGGTGGGATGGGAAACGGGAGCAGGACGGGCGTGCGAGCGAGCGAGTATTAGCTCTCCAAGAACTGGGATTCCTTCGATTATCCGTGCGACCCCGAGAAACTCCGAGGCTCACAGTGTCAGGGAGGAAAGAAAGCCCTTTCTTCTCCCGGGAAAGTGCAGTGGAGCGCAGTGAGGACCCGCTCAGTGGACTCGGCCGAGGCGGGAGCTGTCCCTATCAATTCTAGCTCATTTCCCTCACCCTGGCCCTGCCTGCTTCCCTGCTTCGCAAACTGTTGGTTTCCCCGCCACCGCTCAGTTTTACTAATTTTCCAGAGACGCCTTCAAACCTGGCAGGAGAATCCGTGCACATCCCACCCGCTCCCCCTTCTCCTTCCACCTCTGGAATTTTGGAGCCAAGTTCAGGGATCCATCTCCCCCTCCACCGGCTGCACCCGGAAAACCAGGGGCCAAGGGGGGACTCCAGCCGGGGCTTGGAGCCAGACCTTGGAGGCCCGAGGGATTCATGTGGACTGCTCTCCCTCTCGGGCCCGAGGCGCACTAGATTCAACTCCAAGAACTAAGAGAAGTTCAAGTTAGTAGGCAGGTGTTGGGGGAGGGGCAAGAACTGGGGGGGGGGGAGTCCCCTGCGGGGTGTGTGTGAATGTCTGCTTCCTACTCAACAGGGGGACAGGCAGCCCACAGCCACCTCGCGATCCCCTTGGCACAGGCTCCAAAGGTCCTCTACTCGGCACCCCCACTCCCACTACCCTACAACTACTTCTGGAAAAAAGTCCGAGCCACCCGCGTGGCTGAGGAGGGCAGGGAGGGGGAGGAGAGGCGAAATTGACTTGCCCCGTTCCTTAACCTGTAATTGCACCTTCCAGGGCTGAACAAGAAGGGGCCCTCTGCCCGATCCCACTCGCGGGGGACCACCTCCGCCGCCGCGGCCACCGCCACCGCCACCGCTACTGTTGCCGCCCGGCTCCGGGGGACCCGCCGGACCTGCCCCTTCCGCTGCGGCTCACTCTGCCCTGCCTGGCGCCGCTCCTGGATCTCCGGCTTCGCCTAGCTAGCACACTGGGCTTCTCTCCACTCACTTGCCCATCCTGTTCCAGGTGGACCCTAACATGCCTCGCGCTCCCTCCCCGGCAGCACCCCCACCCACCCCCAAAGCCCGGGCTTGCGAGAAACATCCCAGAGTCCTAGCTGGAAGTGCCCAGGTCATACCTCTCTCTCGCTCCCCCCTCTTCGTTGTCTCGCCAAGTCCCCCCCCCCCCCGCCACGCCATCCTTTCCTAGCCCTCTTCCTTTTGGCTCTCCTTCTTTGCTTCGCAACACCCCCACATCTGTCTATTTCCTGCAGTGGGAGTTTTATTCTTTGAGAGCCTTTGCCTTATAACTACCCCCCACCCCTCTGCAAGTCTCCCTCTTCCCTCCAACAACCCAAAAGACAACAAAAATAGACACAAGGCCAGAAACTTACCTGCTGTCAGCCAGCTGCAAAGTCAGGGCTCACTTAAGCTCCCCCCCCAAAAATCAATTGTCCCTCCTTTTTAAAGGTTTTCTCTCTCCTTGGGAGGGGAACACACCTTCTGGCTCCCAACTCCAGGCAGTCACTCCTTACAATTTATTTTGTCGTACATCATTTGATCACTGTGAATTAGCAACAGCAAGAAAATGTAGGAGAGGGTGAAAAGAGAGAAAGAGACAGGGTGAGAGAGGAGAGAGAGGGGGAGAGAGAGAGAGAGAGGGAGCAGAGCTTTCTGCAAGAGAAGAAGAAGAAAAAATGTACGTGTGACAAATTATGCTACCAAGAAACAACACATCATTATCCTTGGGCCTGGGGCTCAGTGAGTCGTAACGAGAGTAATAGGAAATCCACGGTTGGGGAGAGAAACGGTCGTGCTTGGCCAGTAGAGAGAGACCATACAGGGGGATGGATGCTGGAGAGACTCGCAAAATTATGGCTCAAGGCTATTGTAAAAATTGTCGAGCGTAAATGACTGCGATTTCAAACATCTTTGGAAGAAAGAAGGGGAAAAAGCGAGCCCCCCTCCCTCCCTCTCCCTCTCTCTCCCTCTCTCCTCTCTTCTCTCTATAAAGAACCGTCAAGTTTTAGTGCGCATTGCTAATTAGTCAATTTCTCTCTGCCTTCACAGGCTGGCGACTTCGCTGCTGAGCTGAAACTGCTAATTTCTGTGACCAGCTTTTTTCTTAGCTGTGATCTGGATGAATGAGTAGCTGTCTCACAGAGATGACAAAAATAAACTCTAATCCCCCCAAAATTTCCACTACATCTTTCTCATGCATAGATTTATGATCTTCAAGCGCTCTGTGCAATATGCAAACTTTTTGTGCCTGTATATATGCTGTTGTTTCCAGCTTCCACTACATTGGTAAGCTGGCTTCCCCTCCCCCACACACTATGAAATGCAAACTGTCTTTGAAAGTATGCGAAGATGCCACTTTATCCTGCCTTGATATTTGGGGTCAGAAGCTGATTTGGAAGCTACTACTAGGCCTTGCCTAGCAAGTGAGTGGCTGAGAATATAAACCAGGGTTAGGGGAAGTGGAGTTGATGTGGGGATAGAGGCCAGCCCTCTGCTTTTACATGTTTCCTTGCACTATTCAGGCTTCATTATCTTGTTTGGAAACATATTTTTCCTTATCATTTTGTCTGGCTAGACAACTGCCTTTGCAGTTCTCTGTCAGCAATTCAGAAAAGAGTTCAGAAATCACATGTTTTTTTTTTCTTAGAGTATTATCATATTGCCAGATTTGTATTTCAATTAGGAGCCATTAATTTACAGAAGCTACAGGATGAAGTGTTCGGAGACCCAGCTGTAATGTAGCAAATGTAACCTTCCAACTTTGGAGCTCACCTGCTATGTAATATAAGGGTGATTACAGAGGCCTCACATTTGTGACCATGTACAGCATAAAAAGTGAACCTCAGCATACTTCTGGAATTTCAGCTGTACCAGACATTCATGAGCATGCCAGTAGAGGACATGTTCTCCAAACTTATCCCATGATGCATGCTTTACAGTTATACTGGAATTTCAGCTGTGCCAGATACTCATGAATGTGTTGGTAGATAAGTTCTCCAGACTTATCCCATGATATATATCTTATAGTCTTGAATCCTGGTTGGGTTGTCAGTCGGTCTGGTGGGGGAGGAGGGGACTCAAGAAAGAGAGATAGCCAGGCATGGTGGCACATGCCTTTAATCTCAGCACTGGGGAGGCAGAAGTAGGAGGATCACTGTGAGTTCAAGGCCACCCTGAGACTACATAGTGAATTCCAGGTCAGGCTGGGCTAGAACAAGACCCTCCCTTGAAAAACCAAAAAAAGAGAGAGAGGTTGAGAATTTGAGAATACTTGAATAAAATGAACATGAAAGATATCTACACATGAACTAAATTGAGTTTTCTTTGCAATAAACATATAATAACATGTATTCTAATTACTAAATTATACATAAGGGCACCCCAAATGGCTGTCTTTTTAACTTTCCCCTTTGACTTGTGAGAGATGGAAAGACACCTGCTCAAGGAGGAGGAAGTTCTGAGGTTCAAAAATAGGGAATTCCCCAACAAGAATGCTAACATTAGCATGTCTATGGATATTTACTCAAATAAATGAAGAAGGATGAAGCTGGAGCCCATACAAAGGGCCTTTTCTGCCAAGTTTATAGGATATCTGATAGTAAAACTTATTTATTCAGGTCCTGCTGAGATCCTGCATTCTCATATTCACACTTATAAAAGAAAAACTAAATACCTAGTATACGAATAGAAAATATTTCTGTTGTTATTGTTTAAAACCAGGGAAAGAAAGAAATAACATTGTCCAAATCATCTGATGCTGCTTTTTGTCTTTTTCTCTTTTCTTTTTGAATTTCTCTTACTTGGGCCTAGAAATGGAAAAGAGGAAGAGCATGTGACTGTAAGATAATGCCTTTTGAGATCCTGCATCATTTGTAGTTAAAGGTATCAAATATGTGGAGTGTTACCAGTTTCTCAGACATGGAAAGTACTTTCTCTAAATTATGATTCATGTTGGATTTTTATGAACTTTCAATAAGAATTTGAAACGAACTCCAAAGATGGGTAATATGATCACTCAAACTATTACTACACGCCAATTTTATCATAAAGATTAAAGCAAAATAATTCAAAATACCTTAGTCTTGAATTTTTTTTACTAATAGGCTATATTAATCATGAATTATAATAATTAATCTCTTATTGCCTCTAAGAAATATAAAAAACACTTTAGAATCCTAATTAGCTATGATTTTAATGTTTACTTGATACCTAAGGTAAGGAGAAGACAATGGGTGGGGACTTGTAATTCTAAAACAGGCACTAAGAGCTGGGCATGGTGGTGCATGCCTTTAGTCCCAGCACTTGGGAGGCAAAGGTAGGAGGATCGCTGTGAGTTCTAGGCTACCCTAAGAGTACATAGTGAATTCCAGGTCAGCCTCAGCCAGAGTGAGACAAAATTAAAAATAAAAAATAAAATAGGCATCGAATTGAAGTGGATTCATCTGTTTTTGTCTGCATTTTAAAATTACTTTATTTGATAATGTTTAAATTTTCAGAGAAAATTACAAATACAGTTCTTTTGTTGGCAACTAAAAAAGAGCATCTATTAAAAAATAATCCCTTCACAATCTGTGTACAAACTAGCCTGTATAACATGTAAACTTCATACCTAATATCTCGTACAGGCTTTGCCTGGAATTATTGCAGGACTCACAAATGATATGACACTATTTACAATAAATCCTGTTATGAAAGATTCATTTTGCAGCAATCAGATGCTAGCTACTAAGCGATTGCAAGTATTTGAATTTCATCTTACTTCACTGTTCAACATACAGAAATTGCATCGTGTGTTTGATCTGTCCTGCTGAGCACTACCAGCCTCATGCAACTCTGCCACTATTGTTTTTAAAATGGCAGGAAGAACGTGACTAGTCAAAAGCACTCAGCAGGGTAGATTTCACTTGGCAGAAAAGAAGCTAGAATTGTCTTCGAAGAAAAAACATGTAATCATGTAGTCATCGAATTCAAGCAATCTTCATACTTCGACAGAATTATCAAAATTACTCATCAATGGATCTGCATTTAAACTATGTACAGTGGAGAGATTTAGAAACTACTGCCACTGAGCAGTATACCCAAGCTCCTGCTGGCTCTGAGTGGTCTGGTCAATCTTGGTAGTGATAGAAATCCAGTCGTACCTTGGCTTCAGTTGCTCATAACCATCTCAGAACTAGATAAACTTAAGCTATAGAGAGGTTTTAGAAATGTTCAGGGGCCTAACCAGGAGGAACAGCCACACTGAAACTTTATTTTCCTGCCTTTTGACTTGTTGATTTATAAATGAGCATCCAATTGTATAAACATCAGAGTTGGGGGTGCCCTGTGTTTCTTTTAGTAAGTAAACACTACTTTACATGGGCTGACCTTTAAGTTTGCTGTCCTTGTAGAATTGATAAAGGGAGAAATCACCATTCCACATTATAAATGGGATAAAATTAAGTAAAGGAAGGCCATATAGCTTCCTCAAAACCAGGGAGTGGTGAAACCCAGGCACAACTAAGAGGTTTTTAGACATTTTTGTTTTTTTTATCTTGGGTAGATATGACCAGAGACATCATAAAGACCTCAAAACATGAAGCTTATTGAAGAACAAAAATATCCTTTCAAGTTAACAACAAAAGATAAGAAGTAATGCTATTGGTTAGTAGTCTAAAGCTCATACCCCTAAGACACTTATGATTAGGTTTTGTCCCACAGGGGTTTGGTTCTCTACATATGGAAACTTCACCTATTGTTTGTAATTTTGACTGAGATTTCTTTTCACTTTGGAATTTTTGAAGAAAACTTAAAGTAGGTTATCAACTACTATTGCTCATTGAGCTTGGTCTTGCTTGGTGTACATGAGTACAAGCCCATTAGATGTGTTTACTTAAGCTTCCTGATCATCCTATGAGAGAGTATACTGGATTGCAGAAATAACCCCAACTCTCTGCCTTTCCTTGTATGAACAGCTCATTATATTGTAGAATAACTGCATTTCCCATCAAGGGAGATCTATTTCCACTGTCCTTGAATGGGATTTGGCCTTGTTGCTTGTTTAAACCAATAGAATGCACCAGAAGTGATTTCATGTTAATTCTGAATCTAGACCTAGTTCAATTCTTTAGGAACCCTGACAACTGCCATGAGAAAACGCCCAGGCTGGCTTGGTGGAAGATGAAATTTCATAGGAACTAGACATGCCCCAGCTTACCTAGTAACTTTTAGACACAACAATGAGCCCAGGTAAGACAGGCTGAAGTGCTTATCCAAAGAAACCTGAGCTTCTATGCTAAGTCATTAATATTTGTCATGACTTTCTCTATAGTAAAATGTGCTGATAAAAGGTATTATCATTGTTTTACTAATGACAAAATGAAAGATTGGAAAGCATCATGAAATTTTAGAATCACACAGCTTTTAAAAGTTAAAATTGAAATTCAAACTATATAACCTTACTCCATGCATTCAGTATATATTGAGGAGGACTTATTATATGCCAAAGAACACACAAATATGGGGGATACCATCATAAATAAAATCATTCTGGACTGGAGAGATGGCTTAGCAGTTAAGGTGTTTGTCTGCAAAGTCCAAGGACCCATGTTCAACTCGATGTCCCATGTAAGCCAGACACACAAAGTGACACAAGCACATGCACACCAGTTGGCACATGCATCTAGAGTTCGATTGCAGTGGCTGCAGGCCCTAGCATACCAATGCTCTCTCTCTTTCTTTCTCTCTCTCTTGCTCTCACTCTCTCACATAAAAAAAAAAAAAAGCCAGTCTATTGGGCTTGCCTCATAAAAAATTGATCCTTGTCCTCATTCTAGTACAGGAGAAAGACAGGTAAATTAGACACAGTGAATAATTACTGTTGGTAATTACTCTAATAAATATAAGGAACTAATAAGCAGAAGAAAAACAGGTTGCTAACTTCCTTTTAATACTTATTATTTATGATACACTTTTGACATTTGTTATTTGCTCTTTTGGTAGTTGCTTATTTGGGAAATCTAGCTTATCACTGCAACTAAACTAACCTCTTTTAAGGGGAGAAATAATTCTGGTTTTCAAAATTCTCTATATTGCATAGCTCTGTAACTTGTCCAAAGTAGTAATTTAATGAATATGTATAATAATAAATATTATTAAAGGCAACTTTTCAAATTTATCACAGAAGTTAAGAAAGAATAAATAGAGGTGACATTTTACAATCAAAAGCAGGTTGAGGCATCTGACCAAAGTGGTATTAGCCAGTCTTCTGAGTATAGTGATCTGTCATACAATTATGAAAAACCTTATAATTCTGTGAAATTATGTAACATAGCAAATAGCTTGAGCAGACCTTTGTGAATGTTTCCTCAAATCTTTCCCCTATGGCAACCAACAAGTTCACTGAAATCTTGGAGAGTGGCTACTTTTATGGAAACAATAACTTTGTTACTAAGCTGAGCTATACTGCATTTCTGAACAAGAATTCCATGAAAGCATCCCTACCGTTTGAATCTTGGCTCCGACATGTTCTGTTTGTGTGACTTTTGGTGAATACCTTCTTTGTCCAGGTTTTTCCTCTGTTAATGGGATAATTACTGGACCTATCTTAAAGAATCTGATGATTTTGTTTTGAGAATATGGGTGAGATGTCTAAAACAGAGTCAGGCCCATAGTGAGTACCATGGAAATATTGTTAAATAAAAACTGATCATGATATGCAGAGACATTTAGTTTACCCATAACTGTGGGCTACCTCCACAATGCATGACCCGTATACCTCAACAAGAAGGGGCCAAGGTCACGGATGAGCCTAATAATGGTACCAAACTGACTGTATTTGCTGAATACAGAACTGACTAATAAAGAAAAAAAAAAAGAAAAAGAAAAAAAGAAAAAAAAGAAAGAAAAAAAAGACAAAAAAAAAAAAAACTGAACACACATAGCTAGAACAGTCTGTCTTAGTTTGCCTTAATTTTTTTTTAAGATTATGTCTCATGCTCAACAATTACTCAGAAGAAAAATTAATTCTACTTCTCTTTGGTTTGCAATAATTTTTGATGCTTGTATAGCAGTTACCTTACTGTTGCTGGGACAAAACACCTGTCTAGAAGCAGTTTATGGAAGGAAAGGGCTTATTTCAGCTTACCGTTTCCAGGAGGTTTCATCATAGCCAGGAGGAAAGCATGGCAAAGCAAGCAGTCAGGCAGTCATCCCATCTCCACAGCATCAGAAACGAAACGGTCTATCTACTGGCTTGGAGCTGGGCTATATAACCCGAAAACCCACCCCTAGCAACATACCTCTTCCAACAAGGCTCCACCTCCCAAAGGCTGCACAACCTTTCCAAATTACCATCAGCTTGGGACCGAACATTCAAAATACATGCAGGTAAGAGGGATATTTTACATTCACATCACTACAGTGATATTCCAAGGACAACTGATGACTTTTAATAAAAGCAATACTATTTTTGATTTTGTTATTCAGATGTTGCATGTTTCATTTTGTTTACTTATAGTTTTTAAAGCCATCACCTCTTTACCTTTGAGGAAACTAATATTTCATGAATGTTTTTGGTAATTGTGACTTTAAAATTAAGAATAATTATTACTAATGATGGGACACTTAATCTATTTCTGACTGAAAAGTAACTTTATGGTGACAGATGAAAGAGGATGTTTTATTGTGGCTTTGGTCTCTGCCATCACCTGTGCTCTAAACAGGACACTTTTTTTTTTTAAACTGATTTTGTCTCAGTTTTCCTGCATTTGGAGAGAGAATTTCCCTCATTTAATTACTATATATGGATGCACTGAAAAGAAGTGACTAGAATGAGTGTTCTCAAAATTACAATTTTGGTGACTTGTAAGATAAACTGAAAGTTTAGGCAGTAGAGAAAAAAATGTGGATTTATTTCCTCCTGAAAATAGCCCAGATGGTGGAGGCCAGATATATTTGCCCTGTCATCTTTGTGAAGGTAGGTCAGATAAAAACAATAAATTAAGAATGTGCAAATTTGTTGTGTGCATTTACATAAATTATGTATATTCTAAAATTAATTTACTATCAAAAGTTTTCAAAACTTGAAGTTTTGGAATGTATTTATTTTACTGTAAATGGGCCACATTCTGAATGCTCATTAAAGAAAAGTATGGAACTGTTTCTGTGTAAGCAAGACAGTGTATGAGTATCATAACAAGATATCTTCAAAATTTTCAAATTATTCTAACTAATTATCCAACTTCAAAATTTTCTTCTATTTATCACCGTGCCTTTTCTCTTCTGTGCTTATTTTCAAAACTGAATATATATACTGCACTGAGTATTCAAAAATATTTTTCATAGTGGGAAGCAACTATTAGAGTTTCTTGTTCTGATACTTATTGGGCAAATAATCAAACATTATGACATCAATGTGAGAATTCATCACCTTCACAAAAGTGCTAGATACATGGTGACCTGCTTAGGTTTTGGTTATTTGTTTATTTGTGCACTTGGCTTCTTTGGTATTTCTGCAACCCTCTTCAACTTTTTTTTCAGTATAAGCTTTTTTTTATATTATGCCTTATGCTTTTCACTATATCCTTTAAAATTTTCCATCCCACTCCTATTTTATTGATGGTTTTATAATGGCATACTTCATAGTATTTCAGTAAAGTGGTTAGAATTGTTCAAATTCTGTACTCAATACGGTCATGTCATTGGTGCATTATCTCCATGTTTGGATAAATTTGGGGAGTTGATGAATTAATGTGACAAAGAAGGAATTATGGCTAATACAACATAACAAATGTGAATTAGAACCTTTTTATTTTGTGTTTACATCTTATGGTGCTCAATTATAGAGCTCCATAAAACATGGGTTAGGTTAAGAGCTGATTTAAGTTTCTTGTGGAAATTTAAATTCTATGTGTAAGAGTATTTGGTCCTATTACATCATATTCTCTATGTGTTCATTTCCTTGGTTTTCTAACTATAGTCAAATGAAACCAAACTTTTCCAAGAAATGTTATAAACTCCTGTACTGTATGAAGTGTAGACCTTTAGATTTCTCATTTTTAAGAAAAACTTCCTATTATAACTGTTTTCACCTTCTGGAATTGTATATGTTATATATATAGATTGCATGTCTGAAGTGATTAAAATTCATCAGCTGAATCTCATCTGTACATGCTTACTTGCCCATTTTGTGAATATGTACTTTTGAGGTTTAAGGGGGAGATCCAAGAATAATGATCTTAAGTAATTACTTTAGCTTAGCAGGAAAAATTTTTTTTGTGTGTGTGTGTGTGTGTGTGTGTGTGTGTGTGTATTCTGTTATTATTGTCCCTAGGGTTAGTATGTGTCTGGATGGACAGATGTCAGTACATACCATGTTTATTTATTAAAGTATTATTGATACAAAATTTTATTTAATTTCTTCTAAACTGAAGAATATTTTAGATAAGCACAGGCATCTTAAAACAAATATGGATTTATAGGAAAACTGAGAATAAAATAACATCTCCATGTACCTAGTGCCTATTGTTATTGACACCTTCAGCTAGTATGGAGCATTTGTCAAAACTAAACAATATTAGCAAATTATGATTAGCTAACATCCATCTTTCAACTTTTAGTTACTATCCTTTTACATTATGGGACCCCACTAGCAGAGCACATTGCATTTATTTATCATTTGCTTAGCTTCCTTTGGACTATGATATGTCTCAGATTTTCTTTTCTTTCCTTTTTTTTGTTGTTGTTTTTTGTTTATTTTAGGTAGGGTTTCACTCTAGCTCAGGCTGACCTGGAATTCACTATGTAGTCTCAGGGTTGCCTTGAACTCACACTCACAGCAATCCTCCTACCTCCGCCTCCTGAGTACTGGGATTAAAGACATATGCCACCATGCCAGGCAGATTTTCTTTGGTTTTGATGATTTTGATGATTTGGGTCAGGTAATTTGTAGCATGATCCTCAACCTCTTCTCTGATATTTTCTTTACCATTTTACTGGGGTTATTGATTTTTGTGAAGACAATGGTGGTAAGGTTCCATTTTAATAATATTGGGATTCATGTGATCAATATTATTTATAAATATTGGTATTAAACTTGATCACTTGGTTGAGGTAGTATTTATTATGTTTTACCAAAATAAGGGCATTTTCTCTCTTTTTCACTCTCTCTCTCTCTCTTATTTTTTATTTCCTTTTTACTTCTTTCAAAAAATTCCTTATGCATAGCATACATTTAAAGAATGAAGATTTATGCTTTAGCTTTTTTTTGGGGGGGTGGGGGAGCTCAACATAAATTTACTGTAATTTATCTGAAAATAATATTTGTTTATTTATTATTTTAGTCATTTACACATATTGATATAGACTCACAGATATCTACTTTACACATTGTGCTACTTATTGTGATACTTACTTATGACTTCATTTATTTTCCAGCTCAAACTATTCCAGTACTGAGAGTTTTTATAATTGGCTTCTATATCCCTTTGATTTCCTCCTTCCCTTCTTTCCTTCCCTCCCTTTCCTTCTTCCCTTCCTTCCCTTCCCTGCCTTGCCCTGCCCTGCACTTCTCTCTTCTTCTCTCTCTCCCCCTCCCTTCCTTCTCTCTCTTTTTTAAAATTGATTCAACCACTCTTAGAATCAACCACTTCTCTGAGGAATATGGCATACTTTTATTCAGTAATGGTATCAGAAATGAATATCTAAGTATTAGGTATACTTACTTATTCTGGGGTGTTGTTTCTTTCAGATTTTCTGAGATGAAATATATGTGTGCTTACAAACTGTCTATAAATCTATTAATGGTTATATATACAGCTATTTATATCTATACTGAATTAAACATTGTCTCCAACTCAAATGTATTATTCAAATGCATATAAAATAAACTTTATCTTAAGGTAAGAGGTTTATTCTTTCTCTCTTTAATAAATAAATGATTATAGTTTTACACAAAAAGATAAGAGGTTTATATGGTGACAACATGAGTTGGTCCTCACTTCAACATCACATATACCAAAACTGGAAAAATACAGAAAAGATTTGCACGACAGCTGGGCAAAGTTGAAAACATAAGGAGAAGAAAACACAGGCAAAACAGTGTCCATCCCTACTTTTGAGTTAAGGAGACTATGGGCTTTCACTGTGCTCTCACAGGATGTAAACAAGTACTCTATGGAAGAATAAACCATGTCCTTTCATAACAATGTTCAGAGTTACTGTTTAGAAGAGTTTTTCTTCAAACACTTTTAGTATAACATGTAGGAAACTAACACTTTGCAATGGAAGTACAGTATCTTCAATAGCACAGGAGAGATAACCTATAACCTATAACCTTAATCCTATAACCTTAGAGATACCTCAAACATAATACTAATGGAAAGAAGCTATAAAAATCATCATCCCAGCCTGGCTTCATCTTGTCTATCGATCATCCCTCCTCTGAGAAAGTCAGTCATACCATGAGTTCAATGTTCAGTGGGTATAGAAGAAAAGAGATGTTAGGAATAGAAAAAAAAAAAAAGAACTGTAAAATCATTTCCATCATTCATGAGCATCCTAATGTCTGTCAATCCTAGTTTTCTCATTATTAAATGGGATAATAATAACCCCTACAAGGATTTATTTTTAGGAGCAGTGTAATGATTGAGATAGCCATGAGATATTCAAGTAATTTTTGAACTAATAATATGATGCAAAAGAGTGTTGCACCAGGGTTGGGGAAATGGCTTAGCAGTTAAGGCATTTGCCTGTGAAGCCTAAGGACCCCAGTTCAATTCCCCAGGACCCACATAAGCCAGATGCACAAGGGGGTGCATGCATCTGGAATTTACTTGCAGTGGCTGGAGGCTCTGACATGCCCATTCTCTCTCTCTCTCTCTCTCTCTCTCTCTCTCTCTCTTTCTCTCTCTCTCTCTCTTTCAAATAAATAAAATATTAAAAAAGAGTGTTGCATCATGGGAGGGACTCATATCCATGGGTAAGTGGAGTGGTACAGCCTAGTGCTCAGGAATGTGAACTTTAGAAAAATTTTTTTGCTAAAATCTCAACTACACCATTCAGTAGTTGTGCAAATCAAGGCAAGAGTTTTAATTGATTTGAGATTCAGTTATCTCATAGGTTAATTTATTATTCATTTATCTCATAATATTATTATGAGAATTTGATGAGAGAATGTCTCACAATTGGAAAACAGTATCAGTTTGGCAAATCCTATATAATTAATTGAAAAGAGAAATAAATCCAGTACTGTGTTTACCCTCCTTAGGTTTTAGCTTAATTATATAAACCAAAGTGAATGGGAAGGGAGACTGTATGGTTACTAATGTACTTTCCAAGTGGCATATGAGCTCCAGTTTATACTAGTGGATCTGTTAAAATCTCATAGAAACAGAGAGATGGTGCCTCCCAATTGAACTAGAAGGGGCCACAGATAACTATTTCAGTTGAGAAATCAGAGAGGGCTGTGCAATGGGAAGTTTCCTTGTTCATGTAGGCATTTTTCAAAGATTTGGGAATTTCTCTAGAAATGGTAGCATAGGGAAAATAAAATATTGTACTGTTGGCTGGAGAGATAGCTTAGTGGTTAAGGTACTTGACTACAAAGTCTGAGGACTCATGTTTGACTCTCCAGGTCCCACATAAGCCAGAGGCACAGTGACTCAAGCATGCAAAGTCACACATGTGCACAAGGGGGCACACATGTCTGGAATTCTATTGCAGTGGCTGGAGGCCCTGGTGCACCAATTCTCTCTCTATCTCTTTCTTTCACTCCCACATAAAAAAGAAATAAAATTAAAAAATATATACTGCAATAAGTAAAAAATACTATTTCTACTTTGACTTCTCTTCATATCAGGTAACATTGGAGGGTTGTGAACAATTTTGTGATGTGGCAAAAGATAAGTAGAATTACAAATTTAGTGTGGACTGATACTGTAGAATGTATTTGTCAAGTTTACAATGACTCCTATGTAGAGTTTATTGTTGTCAACTCCCACAACAGAATGTGTGGCTACTAGGAATATTCTCTTGCTGGACAGAAAAAAAATCTGATAAAAAGAAGTTTATTGAAGAAAAGGGTTTATTCTACCTTACAGTTTCAATTGGAAGTATCATCATGGCAAGAAAAGTATGGTATGAACAAGACAGCAGGGTATCATATCTTCTCACACCATCTGGGTGGAAGTAGTCTGAATAAGCTAACTCTGAACACTTAATGGCCTGGACTAATAATCTTCAAAGGTGTGTTCCCATTGACAAAGGTCCTCCAACAGTGTTCCACTTCTAAAAGACTTCACAACTTTCCATAATTGTCACCAGCTGGAGACCAAATATTCAAAATACAATGTTGAGGGACATTTTACATTGAAATCATCACACACACACACACCATGAAGACAAAAAAAGTGTAGGATAGAGAGCTATATGTTCTGAAACTAGGCTGTATATCACCATCATAAAACTCTGGAGAACACGGAAGCATTTGAAATGGTTCTTTCCATAAGAAAATGTGAAATCTTATTGTTCATATGAAAAGAAAGCTAAAAGTTTTGTCAAATCCATAAGTTTACCAATGTGAACCTGAAAGATATGCTACAAACTATTAATAACAAAAGAGAGATCAATCATGTTAGAAGAAAAATTAACTTCTCTGTTTAGTCTTTCTCCTAGGTATTGGTATTATAAAATAGTTTTCAGTGTATTATTGAAGAGGACATAGTCAAATTTCTAATAAAAGCATATTATAGACCTATGCCAGGTAGTTAATTATTTAGCATTTTTTCTTGTATTTTGTGGTTTGTTAAGGATAATTTTACCTTTTAACAGTTTGTGATGCTTAGCACCCATATGCCTATCTCACTTTTACTCCTTTTTAAAGGACACCACATCTGTAACAAATCACAGTGAAAGTAGATAGATTTTCTGATGCACAAAGACATAGCATTGTCATCTATCATGTGGTAGTTTGAATGGATGTCCCCCAATAGTTTCAGGAGCTTATTAAAGCTTTAGCTCTCCAGCAGCCTGGCTGGAGGAGGTTTCACTAGGGGCAGGCCTGATTTCTAGCCTTAGGTATGCAGAGCACTTGAGCTCTGTCTGGGCTTCCTGGAGTGTGCTTACTTATGGTGCTGGTGGTGGTATTTCCCTCTCTGCATGGACCTGTGAAAGGGGGCCAGCTTCTTCTGCCATTATGGGACTTCTGGTGCATCTGTAAGCTCTTTAAAATTTATTTATTTATTTATTTGCAAGCAGAGAGAGAGAGAGAGAGAGAGAGAGAGAAGAAAAACAGATTAGAGAGAGAATGGGCACACCAGGGCCTCTAGCCATTGCAAACAAACTCCAGATACATTTGCCCCTTGTGCATCAGGCTTACTTGGGTCCTGGGGAATTGAACCTGGGTCCTTTGGCTTCACAGGCAAATGCCTTAACTGTTAAGCCATGTTTCTAGCTTTAATAAATCCTGCATCTCCTATAAACTGTGCCTGGTTTGGAGGTTCACCCCAGCAACCTGAAGTTGACTGCAACATATCATCTACTATCTATCTATCTATCTATCTATCTATCTATCTATCTATTTGGCATCTATCACCAAGAACCTTCTTTTATGGAAAAAATAATTGAGTCTCTTGGAGTCATGCTTTCAGAGCTCTACCAATGATTTCCAAAATCCTTGGCTTTTAGGATTTCTTTCTCTGTGTACAGATCCCTCCTCTTCTGGCCTGAAACAGCCTGTGACTCTTGAGGGCACAGCTTATGACTTGGAGCCACTTAATCAATGGGTTTGCCCCTCTCGGGAATAGCAGACTTAGTTTGCTTGTTATAGATGTGTTGATATATAAACAAAATCCTGTATGCATTGAGTATTCATTTGTTTGACAAGACAGTTAATGTTATATATAATATAAATGGCTATAGGTTGACTTTAGAACAATCACTTTGAGTTTTGCATAGTGGAAAACTAGCAGTTCTAGAAAATTTGATCCATAAACATTCAGTTACTTATTATGGCTCTGAAAATGACTTAAACTTGGAAATTCTTCTAGTATGGGAACTCCTAGCCTGTTTTTTTGTTTTTTTTTTTTAATCTACAGATTCATAGCGACAACTCAGCCACCCTTATTCTACATTACTAATTGTCACATGATATCTACAATCAGAATGTCGAAGTGGATCTTGATTGTGACATGAATCTGCTGATAAAATGGAATGTATTAAAATACATATATATATATATATATACACATATATGTGCATACAAATATACATGCTTATATATCTATCTCTATGTATTTTCATATATGTAATACGTAATTAATACATACAAACTTAAGAATTACTTTATCCTACTTGGTGAATATCATCAGTTAAAATTAAATTTTAGCACTAACAGCTTTTAGAGAAAGAAAAATGTTCATGTCTCACATGACCAGTGTAGGTTCTTCTATTTAAGAACATTACACACATGCTTTTTCTGTGGCTTTATAATTTTCCAAAAAAGCATGGTGCCAGCTGGCAGATGCAAGCACTAACATTAAGCAACTAAAATATATTGTGTACCCTCTAAATATTTTGGAGAAAGCAGCATCAATCCCCAGAGCTCAACTTTCTATAGTGCTCCACTGCAAAACACAGTGTGAATGAGTGGAATACAGTATAGCCAAGGGCTTTTGAAGCCATCCTTAGCAGCCAGGTAGCAAATGCTAGCAAATAAAACTTGGCAGCAGAGCTGGCTAGGGTATACTTGGTAATTCTACCCTTTACCTGAGAGCGAGTCAGGTAGCTTTGTTAGGCAGTTAGGGTGGCCCCTGAAAGTAAAAGGGCATGAAGGCCTGCACTTGCTAGAGATCAAAGGATGATCTGACTTCTTTTAAAAATATTTTTACTTATTTATTTATCCCATCCCTGGGAGGGAGGTCTTTTTCTAGAATCCTGACAACATGGTTAGTCAAGCTGAGACCGCAGAACTTGGTATCATTGGCTGGCCTTCTCCTGAGAGAGGCACTAGCCCAGATCAATCACAGTCCCTCTGGATCACCTGAGCCAGAAGGTAGGGCCCACCACTATAAGGTTATTAATATATTTGCAAGGGGAGGGCAAGGTTTCTGGGCTACCTGATCACTGGTGAATCTTCAGCTTCTGCTGAGTTTCTCCTTATTTCTGCCTGCCTGGGTGGAAGTGTGGGGAGAGCCCCCTTCTTCCTACTTTCTACATGTGCTCTTTGCTCCTCCTGCTCTCCACATGGCAGATCTCTTTCTTTTCTGTCCTCACCATTGTTTTGACAGACCCACCACATAGGCTGTCAGGCCATGTGAGGGTATTTATTTTACTTTGTTCTGTACTTTCCTAAATAAATATAATAATTTAATAATTATCCTTCTCAGTCTTTTTTTCTCTTTTTTACTTTTTAATTAGTTTATGAACATAATTCGTGTGTAAACAGCACATGCTGGTACCATACTTGCCCTCATCCCTATCCACCCCGTCAGAAGGGACCCTCTTCATTGGGGATGCCATGGGGACTGTAGGTCTTATCTTATTCAATTCTTTGATTAAAAATGGACACAACCTAAGGTTTGGGGTTCAAGGACTTTCAAGAATGCCCAACACCCCACTTCATACCAATTGCAGACAATACCAAGCAGCTGTTATAGTCAGAAATTAAGCGGAAGCCATGCCTGTCTTCTGGTATCCTCTGTGGGTAGAGGTCGTCTTTTATAGCTCCTCCTCAATATTCCACTGAGAAGATCCACAGTTTTACTATAAAGGCCTAAGTGTATCTTAGATAATTTCTGAAGTTACGGCTTACTGTAAGCTTTTATGTACTTACTGTGCTGAATAAAATGAATTTAATACATGGAATATTTAATACATGGAATCACATTACCCTGAAAAGATCTCTGACGTTCTACAACCTACAAATATGTAACAAACAAAAGAATGCTTATAGACATTAATTTGTTAAGCCATTTTCCTAAAATACCTACAATACTTTCATATGAAACAGAAAAAAGTTATTAAAGATATGGCTTGCCAGAGAGTTACTTTGTCAAATCTCAAAAAATTGCATTATAGATTCCATACATGTATCAATATGAACAGCAGAGGACTATAAGCAGCTATGCATTTCCAGTTACTTGTTCTTTTATCCAAAGAGTAGCTTTTGTTTTCAAGAAAAATTCTATATCCTTTGTGAAGGCTTTCATGAAATATGGCTATACATTTATTTATCAAACTAAGTAGAAATAATTGAAACACTTAATATGCACAGTAATAGGGAAATGCATGAATAATTTCATTATTAATGTCTATTGATTACTTGTGTTTTCAAATAGGCAAGTGTAGCTGTTAGGATTCTTATGTAAATCCATGTGTGTATTTTGGCTTTACCTGCTTATTGACAAATTTACAATCTACATTATGGGCATTTTTATTGCTTTACACACTTATTTGATATGTGCATAACTAAGGTCAGTTTACAAACTGACTAATGTTTACTCAATTTGATTACTATGTTACATTTCTGAGTTTATTTTCCCTTTAGAAAATTAACTGTACAAGGAAGCCTTGTAAATCTTTACTTAAAAATTCCAAACTTTAGATTGATTTCAGCAGTGAGTTTGTATTGATCTCAAAAGCTTTGCGTTCCTAACTAAAAACTAATCTTTATTTCATCCTTTAGTGACTGCAGTCATAAATATGTTCATGCCTACCAGAGGAGAGTGGATTAATGGCTATTGTAGAATGGGGCTTCCAACTGGGCCTGGGAACCTTCACCTTTGGAGGACAATGTGAAGGCATTCACCCCTTGTCAGCTAGAATCTCTGGGTGTATTTTTTTGACATTTACCTGGGTGTTAAAGAGGAGGCAGAGCAGGGCCTGAGAATAAACTGCCAGAGATTGCACTTGGCTATGAATCACTCACTGTTAGATTGAAGGTGGTGCCTGGTCATGGCTGTTTCTGGCTACTGGAGTCACAGGAGGCATGGATTTGCCTTTCCACCCTGCCGTTTAGCTTAATTCCTCATCTAATGCTGGTATATTCTGAGGTACAGCCTCTTTAGACTATTTTCTATGGTAGAAAGTAAGAATTTCTTTTTCTTGGAATTCATAGCAAAAATTATTAGTTATTTTTCTCTTTCTGTTTACTGATGGGATATTAATTTTTACCTGGGTTTCTTTCTGAAAACTTAACATTCCCCCAGCTCCTCAGCTAGGTGAAAGAGGAGTCTTATGATGTGTCCTTCAAGGGCAGGGCTTTGCCCTTCTCTTTCTTCCAATTTGCTGCTTAGTTTGTGCCATTAGATCAAGAGAACAGAGACCATACTTGGGATGGATGATGGTTTGTGACCTGGAAGTAACCTTGAAATCACAATGGTTCTGGACTGTGTGGCTAGACCTGATTTACATTAGAGACTGGAACTTTGTATTCCATGCTGGAGAGGACCACTGATCACGTTAATTTATAGCTGAATGAAACTTCTAACTTGTGCAGACCTCCATTTAGGATGATAGAGTCATTTCAGATAATGCCAACCTTTCCTAGGTGTTAATATATCATAATATTTTATTTTTTTTGCAATATGTATGTGCATTTGTATGTATGTAGGTACATGTGCGTGTATGTATGTGTGTGTGTGTGTACCCCAGAGCTTGACACTGGGTGTCTTCTTAAATTTTTCTCCAACTGATTTTTAAAATATTTTATTTTTATTTATTTACTTGAGAGAGAGAGAGAAAGAGGCAAAAGGAGAGAGAGTGTGTATGCCAGGGCATCCAGCCACTGTAAATGAACTCCAGATGCATGCGCCCCCTTGTGTGTGCATCTGGCTTATGCTGTTCTTGGGGAGTCAAACCTGGGTCCTTTGGCAGGCAAGCACCTTAACCACTAAGCAATCTCTCCAACCCTCCAACTTATTTTTTGAGACAATGTCTGCCACTGAACCTAGAGTTGACCCATTCATCTAAACTAGCTAGTCAGCAAGTGTTAAAGACTTTCTTGTCTCCAGCTTCCTAAAATTGGGAGGCTGCATGCCACCATTCCTGTTTTTTCTTCTTTTCTTTTCTTTTTTTTACATGGGTGTTGAGGGTCCAAACTCAGGTCCTCATGCTTGCACTTTATGTCAGGCACTCTATGCACTGAGTAATCTCCCCAACTCCCAAGGTGTGAGTATTGGCTGTGCGAGTGAGAATTGTATCCATGCATGTAATGATTTGTTCAGTTTCTGTTGTCAGAGAAATCAGAAGTCACAAAGGCACTTCTGGTCTTGCTTTCAATTTCAGAAAGGTATATACATATGACTTTAATGGTTGTTCATACAAAAGTGATGAGTTTGTAGTGAGGTTCTAGGAGGGCTGCAGCTCCCCAAACAGCTGTGCAGGCAAGAATCTGGACTGTCTGTTCTAGCAATTGATCATTTACTGGTGCTTTCCATGCTCTATGAACTTAACCTTTATCAGACTTAAAGCTGGGACTGTTACATATGGATGAAATGCAGTGTCTTAAAGTTATTCCAAGCTTTCTTAAAGAGTTCATTTCACATTGAAGAAGAAAAGATTGTATTTCTTTTCTCCCAATAGTATTTTCATTTCTTTTTTTTAAAATTAAAATCCAATGTCATCAAGTCCTTATACTTGTGTTGAGAAGGTGCTTCTGACCCTTATACCCACATGAGACCAGATATTAAGTAAATCTGGCAAGGAGAGATCTCCATGTCCTCCTCTCGAGTATGCTGATATTATAGTCCTACATTGGTGCTTCCCTTTGTTTTCTTTTCTTCCTCATTCTGTTGTAAGTGCAGTTTACAAATTCCCCTGCTGCTGATGCAATTATGAGTGGTTTGGCAACAAGTTTACTTGAATAAGTTGTTTGCTTTGAAATTTCACATGCCAGAATCTAACATTGTTTTGGTTTTATTAGAACAGAGATCCTTAAAGTCCCTTTCCTCCATCCCCACACAATCAGTAATGACTGCATCTCAGAATTTGGAGAAATGCTGATTTTAGGACTCTCCCACATACCTACTGATATTGAAACTAAAGAGGTGGGGCTTAGCAATTTGTGTTTCATAAACATTCTAGGTGATTTTTATGATTGCTCACATTTGAAAATTATATTCTAGAGTCAGTTTAGTCCTATCTTCTAATCAACCTAGCAAAAATGCTTAAAAGTTAATTTTCTTTAATGTACCCACTCAAGTGAAATACTAGAGAGATTCCCAAATGTTAGCTACTGAACATTTAATTATATTACTTTTACCTCATCTATCATCAGTCTGCAAACAACTGGGTCAGGCAATATCATTACTCAATTTCAGCATTAAAATATATAGTACCTTAAGTCTGATAGCACTGTTTTCATTCTGCAATGTGCTGATACATAATATTTTTATTAGAAAATTTAAATATCCCATCAGTATCAGCACAGTTTAACTGCAGAAAAACACAGTAAACACAAGTAGTCACAGGGCAGTGTTTGGTTCTTTTCTTTGTCTATATATCTCAGTCTATCTTGCATCAAAAACTATACTTGGTAAAAGAAATATTACTTAATAACGAACACTTAAGGGCTAGAGAGATGCCTTAGTGGTTAAGATGCTTATCGGTGAAGCCGAAGGACCCAGGTTCAATTCCCCAGGACCCACGTAAGCCACATGCACAAGATGGTACATGCATCTGGAGTTCGTTTGCAGTGGCTGGAGGCCCTGCCATGCCCATCCTCTCTCTTTCTCTCTCCCTCCCTCTCTCTCTGTCTCAGATAAAAATAAATAATTTAAAAAATATTTTTAGAATGAACATATAAGTAAATAATATCTTAAGTGTGATTTACTAATGAGTTAGAGATAAAAATCTATGGAGTTATGAGCCAAACTTGCTGCCACATACAGAGAACTTTATGAAAAATGCTTAACTAGTCTATCTTTAAATTTGACACTATGACATTTGATAAAGGTTAGTATTGACTTACAGAAACACAACGAGAATTGACTTGTCTTCATTTTAATAAAACATTTGAATCCAAAGAGCTATTGGATCAAACTCATTAATTCAGTATTTTTCATGTTGCATTATTAAATACTATTAGATGGAGAACAGAATTTTCCAAGAATAGAGCTATAGCATTTAGGATTTGATTTAAATAACTCTTTAATGCATTTTTATTAAATCTCTAATATGAATTACGATATTACATTCCACCAGTTTACTAAATATAGCCTAAATAGTGTGAAATTTTTTATGTTAATATTAAGATATTCTTTGATGATGAGGGAAAATAAAGCAGCAAACCAGTAAATATCTAGCACTAGCTTAAGACTGTTTATTAAAGGCATTAACCAAGTGCTTTTGCAGAACTGTCATCCTAACCAAATGTTCCAGGGTTTGATAAGACTCTTCTCTCTCGTAGATCTGAGACTTAAAAAAAAAATCATCCTAAGACTCTTAATCTTTTTATAAGCTTTCCAAAAACATCAAATCCCAAAGTACAGTGTTTTGAAGCAAACTTCTGATAAAAACTTGGAGTATTTTCAATAAGAGTAACTTAAAATTAGATTCCCAGAGTGAGCTTGAGTGTAAAAGATTCAAACTTTGGATTCAGAAAACTGGTTTCAAGTTCCACCTCTGTGATTAACTAGCTCTCAGGCCAAATCATTCACTTCCACCAGCCTCAGTCTCCCCATCTGCAAATCAGAAATGCTGACACCTGCCCTTGTGACCATGAGACAGAGCTAAGGTGATGATCTCTCCACTTACTATCTGGCAAGTAGAGGTACAGAATAGTTCTTATAAATGGAAAGAAAATGAATGTAAACTAATAGATAAAACATAATAGGGTGTATAAATGCTATCTGATGTATTAGTTTCCCCTGGAATAAAAAAACACATGATTATAATGGAGGAATCTTTCTAAGCACATATTTGGATAAATTCAAATCAGTTTGATGACATGTCTTTCTGTAGCCAGGCATAGCTAAAGACTTGCACAATATTTGAGGAAATGCTTAGGTCCTCTACCAGTTCGTATGGGGGAAGTTACAAGTAATTTCCTAGAAGTTCAAAAGAAAAAAATGCTCTTGAATCCTGATGTGCTAAGAGATTAGGACCTAGAAAGGCACTTCCAAACATTCTGTATGTCATTAGTATGACCAGCAGGGAAGTGCATTTAAAAAAAAATTGGCACCTTTTTTATCATCATTAGGAATTTTTATTCCTTAGCAAAACAATCTAACAGCAAATGTAAATTATATGCATTTTTACATCAGGATTCTGCCACATTTGTATCTTGTCCCTCTAATGAGAGTACATCCTTACAGTAATCTTATTCAAAGAATAGGGTAGCTGTAACAGACAAAAGCATGGAGTCTGGGGCAGGGAGTGGCGTTTCCCACTCCAACATTTAAACTTCCCACCAGGATGAAACACCAGTTATTATCACAGAGCTCACTTTACTTTATGAATTGTAAGGCCTTGCAGTGCAATTCAGGTGAAGTCCCAACAAGTATTTTAAATAAATTACAATGACTTGATAATATTCAAATTGGAATTAGATATTTAATGTCTTCTTTATTGCAAAGATGATGTCCTTGACCTGAGGGACTGAGTTGTCTTCTAGGACCTTTGCATAAGGCTTGGGGACGTCTGCACCAGTGACACGAACAGCGGGAGCATCCAGGAAGTTGAATGCAGGGCCTTCCATTATCCTGGCACAAATTTCAGCTCCTACTCCGAACTGTGGCCAGCCTCCTTCCACAGTTACAAGATGGTTTGTCTTCATGACACTGTTTTCTATGGCTTCAATGTCCATTGGTATGATGGTTTGCATATTTATCACCTCACATTCAATGCCCTCTTTAGACAGAACAGTTGTAGCTTCTAAGCAATGGCCCACTGGTCTCGAATGGGAAACTACGGTTAAGTGTGTCCCTTGCCTTTCTACTTTAGCTTTTCCAATAGGAACCAGAAAATCTTCTGACTGTGCTTCTGCAGAAAGTTCAAATACAACTCCGTACATCAACTCATTCTCCAGCATTATCACTGGGTTGTTATCACGAATAGCTGACTTAATAAGTCCTTTTGCATCTTCTGAATTCCATGGGCTGACCACTTTCAAGCCTGGGCAGTGCCCATACCACACAGCAAAACACTGGGAGTGTTGGGCAGCTACACCTGCTGAGGCGCCATTGGTGCCCCTGATAACATGCCTGAAGGCTAAAAATTGGCACCTTTTATTTCATTTTTTTGTATGCATGTATGGTGGTATTGTTGTGTGTGTTTGTCATGTATACATGTATACTTGCAGATGCACTCAAAAGTTCTCAGGGGCCATAGGAAAATGTCAGATATCCTGCCTCTATCATTCATCTTTCTTAGCACAGAGCTGTATTGTTTTCGAATATTCCAGTGTTTCTCTGGTCTCTCCTTTCCACTGGACAGGGGTTACAGGTATGTGTGGCCATACCCATCTGTTTTTATGTGAGTCCTGAGGAATCAAACTCAGGAGGTCTCAGGTCTTCTTAGGCCCTCATGCTTGAAAGTACTGTTAATCACTGAGCCATCTCCCCAGCCCTGATTTAATAACTTTTATTTTTTAATTTTTAAGTGACTTGAAAACAAAATTTCAAAACTAAAGTTTGATCTTTTATTCTTTGAGAATATGCCTGTAGACATTATCTGCTTATTAGGGAGTTCAAAACTAAATTTAGAGATCCATCTACTTTATTTATTCATTCCATTTATTCATTGTTTAATTGTATCAAAGTAACTGATTTTGATGTTCTTCAGAACTTCTTTATAAATGTACCTTCAAACAATGACTTTGTGTAGACAATTCATGTCCTGTAAAATCCATCATTTTGTTTTAATTTTCATCCCTTTCTTCTTTCCTGTGGTAGTTTGAATAGATGGCCCCCATTATATTCAGGATGTTGCTAAAGTTTGTAATTTAGATCTTCAGAAACCTGGCTACAGTAGGTGTCACTGGGTGGATCTTAGGGTCCTAACCTAACATGTGGTGGTGAATTACTAATTCCAGTCTAATGATACGCAAGGTGTCTGAGTTCTGTCTAAGAAGATATGTAAAGTGTCTGAGTTCTGCCTGGAGTTTCTGAAGTGTGCTTGCTTGTTTTTTGGTTTTGGCTTGTGGCTTTTCTCTCTCTTTGTTTGGGTCTGTGAAAGCAAGCCAACTTCTTCTGCCATTACGGAATGTCTCCCTCTATCTTCAATAAATCCCTTCCTCCATAACTGTGCCTGGTTTGGAAGTTCATCTCAGTGATGTTGGGCTTACTACAATCCATCTCTTCTATTGTATTCTCCTCTTTTCTGCTTGTATGTCACATGTGTCCTTTTGCCTCTCTCCAACTTCCTATTTAACAAACCATGCTGGCAAAACTGGAGATCCACCAGCAGAAGATGGAATTAAATCCGTATCTTTCCTTAGTAAAAATAATTCAAAGTGGAGCAAAGTCCTTAATCTAAAAATCTATAAAACTAAAACTACTACAGGAAAACATAGGGCATACATTTCCAGATATAAGGCACAGAAAAGATATTTCTGAAAAGGACTCCAGGAACTAGCCCCAAGAATTAGCAAATGGGACTACATGAAATGAAAATATTTTTGTATAAGAAACAAACTCATCAGCAACACAAAACAGAAAGCCCATAAAATGGGAGAAAATATTTGCCAGCTATACCTCACATAGGGGATTTAACGACCAAAATTTATAAAGGACTTCAAAAATTAAACACAAAATAATTAAATAACTAATTACCAGTAGTGGGCTAACAAAATGAATGAACAGTTCACAAAAGAAGAAACACAATAGCCAGTAAGTGTTCAACATCTCTAGTCATCAAAGAAATGCAAATTAAATCTCTTTAGATACAATTTCACCTTAGTCAAAATGGTTAGCATCAAGAAAACTGACAACAAATACTGGTGAGGATATTTGGGAAAAGGAACTCTTATTTATTGCATAATTAAATCAGTCACTTTAGGGGAAACATTTTAATAGTTTTATGATTTGAACTCTCCAGTAAAAAATAGAATTTCAGAAAACTTGCATGTAACTATGAATTGTACTTACTTTCCTAAATGAGATTGGGATATTATTAATAGATGAGACATTTTGATATTATATGATGATATATGTCAACATTAAGAGACTTTAGAACCATTTAAAATTTGTTGTGACAATCTTTTCCCTCTCTCCCTCTTTCTTTTTTTCTTTCTTTATTTCCTTCTTTCCTTTCTTCTTTCCATTGGGACTTGAACCTAGGACCTCATGTATGTAAGGAAAATGCTCTATCTATATCCTCAGCCCTTAAGGCAATATTTTCTAAAAACTCATATTTTAATATAAAAAACTTTACAAAAAGAGAGGACTCATGAGCAAGATAGACTGAATTTTAATCTAAGAATATTAATGTTATTTCATAATGTGACTTTGTATCCCACATTGCACCTGATCTGTGCAATGAATGATAGAAACTATCACATGTTGAATTATCAGAAGATATGTCTGAAGTTATTGGAAGTGGTAATGCTCATGGCTTCTAACTAAAGTTCTGTGTTAATCTGGATTTTCCTTAGGTAGTTCTGCTACATACAAGAAGATATTAAAATTGTAAGAGTCTGAGAATCACTGAAGAAAGACCCCAGACTCCATTAGTACGTAAAAGCAAAGAGCGTTTATTCTGCAGAATCATCCAGCATGTGGGGGTCAACCATTCATACAAAATGGAGACCCTGAGAGGAGATTGCAGGCTCCTTTTAAGCACAGCTAGAGGAATTTTGGATGAGCCCCCAAGATGTTGTGCCAAGACCCCTGACCAGGAGCCAAGACCCCCGGTCACCCAGGAGTCACCCAGAGAACCACCACAGAAGCTGAGACATTCGAATGTAAAAGCAGCAGGTTTCTTTATGGCAAGCCGAGGCCTGGGCTCCGTCCACACAGTCCCGCACAGTGGTAGTGAGGGAGAGAGCCCCTTTCTTTTGGGGGAAGGGGTTCATATAGGAATTCAAACAAAGAAGTAGGAGATAGATACTTGATTGGTTGATTTAAACAGTTCTGATTGGCTTGGGGTTTCGGTGGGCAAAGTTGGAGGCAGGAGCTAGAGTTGGGGGAAGGAGCTAGGGGCACTACAGGCAGATGAGGTAATCTCTATTGTGGTCGGCTAAGCAAGCAGTGGTACATTATGACTTTTGATAGGTTTCTTATCTAAGCAGGTGGTTGGAGGCGGGAAGCCCCCCCCCCCCCCCCCCGCAGTGGAGTGTTTCTGGAATGCCCTTGTAGTGGAGAATCCTCAGAAACTTTAGGGGAAAGGCAGCAATTGAGAAAGCAAGCAAAGTTTACAGAAGCAAAGCTCAGCACATTAGCCTGCTAATTCTCTAAGTCAGGCCTGGGCCTTTTTACTTAAAATGGTTATATTTGGTCTAGCACCACTGTCCAGCCACTAAGTGAGGTCACAGAAGCCAGATGCAGCACGTTACTTCTCCTTGGTTTTTCAGTGGGCTTAGTCTGTTCTAACATGATTGGCTAACTTGAACAGTAACTGTACTTGTATTCTTTTGATTGGTCCTAAGGTTTTGGGGGGCTAGATCTAGGGGAATTTCAGGCAGGTTAGGTAAATTTTAAAATGATTGGCTAGGCAAACAGCAGTTACAGTTGTGCATCTCTGATTGGTTGGGGCAGAAGGCATGAAAGGGACATGTCTGGGCATGTCTGGGCATGTCCAGGAACGGACTCAGCCTCTGGGCGGCTATCTTTCCAGCCACATGTCAGGCAGGCCCTTTACAGAAGTCCTGCCTGCCTTTCCAGGAAACTAAAACTTAGGCCTAATTAGAGTGGCACCTTACTGAAGCCTGACATGGCATCAGTTTGGTCCCTTCATTCCCCCTTTGAATATGGCCTCATCTCAAATCCTTGAGATGTATCTGAAGGCTCCAAAGGTTGGTACTGTTGTCTTAGAACCATTAATTGTACTGTGGCTAAGCGATCCTTAACAAATTTGACCAAAGCATTAATGATACAAGGTCCACGGGTGAGGGCAAACAGTAAAAGAATAAGTGGACCAGTTAGGGCCAAAATTAAAGTCATTAACCATGGGGACAAATTGAACATGGACTCATACCATCCTTGAGATTGTTCTCTTTCCAATTTTCTTTCATGTAGTCTTTTTCTAAGTATGGCCATAGATTCTTTTATAAAACCAGAGTGATTCACATAGAAACAACATTCTTCCATTAAGGCAGTGCAGAGACCACCTTGTTGGAGGAATAGTAGGTCTAGCCCCCATCTGTTTTGCAGTACTACCTCAGCTAAGGATGAGAGAGAGTCTTGTAAGTGGGTGATTGATTTTTATAATTGTTCTAAATCTGCATCGATGGATGACCTTAGGTATTTATAGTTTTTGTCTTGAAGCACCAAAGCAGAGGTGCCAGTGCCTATTGTCCCAGCTAAACCAAGGACAGAAGAAAAGACAATAAAGCAGCAGTAATGATTTCTCATTTGTCCCATCCCATTGGCTCTAATTGTGAAGGAACGTCTTGGTTGGGGTTGTAGACCATTGGGGGAATCAGCTGTACTAATACACAGAAGTTTCCTGTTTGGTTAAGGACCTGGGTATGGATACAGGGGGTTAATCCTGTAGTACAAGCCCACCATCTATCTTCTGGGGGAATTAAGTACTGAGCTTGGTTAGATAGATGGGAGTAGGCTTGAGGAACCTGATCTCCAATGCAAAGCCTGTTCCCTGTCACTAACTGGAGGGTTAATTTTCCTTTTCCTGATTGTTGCCAATGGCAGGCTGTTGCCTGGAATAATTTTCTGGTACTGCTATGCCTTCATAGAAAGGAGGCTGTGGGTTGAGACACAACCAGCTGGCATCAGTAAGTTCAGGCTGAGAGGAGTTGAGGACCTTATAAGTTGCCTCCAATAGTTCCAGTGGCCCAATATTGAGTGGAGGGATGACATGAGCTGCTGGTTCAGTGTTGGGGAATGGCAATGGGGCTCTAGAAGTTTGAGGCTGTGGTTCTTTGAAGTGGGCTTTGAGGTGGGGCCAACACTGCTGGGCCCTAGGGGTTGGGGAGGGCCTATTGGATCAACTGCCAGTCTAATAGTGAATAGTACCAGGATCTGTCCCTGTAATGTATAGTTTAACTCCCCATGTCCTACCATAGGTCCAATTTTGAATCCTTTTTCTCTTCTCTGTAAATCTGATGGTTAGGGGGTTGCATTATTTTTTCTTATATGCCCCATTTTAAGGTGTTCTCCTGTATCTTTCCCACAGGTGCCCCCCCCCCTAGTGTAATTAAGTTTTTTCCTTTGCTAGAAGATGCCCATGTAAAGGTGCCAGTTATTTCACATCCCTAGGAAGTGCAGTAGAAATAGTCGGGGCCCCCACATCTAGATTTTGGCTTTTGTCAGGTCACTCCCAGGACAAACGTAGATAGTTAAGGCTCGATTTCATTACCTCCTAGCTGGGGGAGTGCATCCAAAAGAGGGAAAGAGTTGTTGGTCATTGGATTCCCATTCCCCTTCAAAGATACCAAATAAGTCTACCATGAGTTCTGGCCACTATGTATACAGTGGGCCAGCCAGGAGGTGGAGTTGATAACAGTCCTAGTGGTGGGGTTAGAGATTATCCAAGTGAGATTATAAGGCTCATGTGGGTTAAGGTGATGGGTGGGGGGGTGAGGCTAGTGGGGGATGGCCAGAGGTCTGAGCAACAAGAAAACATAATAAGAAACATAACCATAAACATCCCTAGCATCATTGTTGAGTCCCTAGCTTATGAATCCTCAGTTTTAGTGTATCCTGCAGGTGTGCAATGGCTCACCACAATCCTGTCTTCTCTTCAGGTGCATAGTTGTCCAGATCTGCATGTGGATCATCAGGCTTCATGTGTGTGTGATGTATCCTGATGGGGACACCATACACCTTGACAGCAGTTGGGGTGGTCAGGATCACGGTGAAGGGTCCCTTCCAACTGGGTTCAAGAGTCTCCTTTCAGTGTCTTTTGATGAGCACTAAATCTCCAGCCTGAACCTATGGGGTGTATGTGGAAGTGCCTTCTCATAGATGGCCTGCATCTGAGGCCAGAGATGTTCTTGCACCTGAAATAAAGCTTGTAAGGAGGAGAGGAATCTTTCATCATCAAATTCAGTTAACATTTCTGCTTTTATATTAGGCAACAAGGGTGGGGGCCTTGCATACATGATTTCAAAAGGGGTCAGCCCCATGGCATATGGGAAGTTTCAAACTCGGAAGAGGGCAAAGGGAAGGAGAGACACCCAGTCACTGCCAGTTTCAAGGATTAATTTATTTAGGGTCTTCTTTAGGGTCTGATTCATTCTTTCTACCTGTCCTGAACTCTGGGGATAATACACACAATGGAGTTTCCAATTTGTCCCCACAATTCTAACCATGGCCTGGTTTACCTGTGAGATGAAGGCTGGTCCATTGACTGACCCCAAAAGAACAGTTAAACCATACATTGGGATAATGCCACCCAATAGTTTCTTGGCCACAGATGTGGCAGTCTCATTCTTAGTTGGAAAAGCCTCAGTCCATCCTGAAAAGGTGTCTATAAATATTAGTAAATACATGTATCCATATATCCATATAAACCATGTTTTATCTCTGTAAAGTCAATTTCCCAATATACTCCTGGTCAGGTTCCTCTTTCCCTGATTCCTGACTGAGAAACTCTGACTTTTGCATTTACTGGGCGGCAGGCATGGCATCAGGCTATGGCTTCTGCTGCCTTTTGTCTCAAGTCAAAAACTTTAAGGTGGGCCGATCTAAGTAAGTCCTCAATCTTCTATTGTCCTAGGTGAGTACTCTGGTGTATTTGTCTGATGAGTTGGCTAGCAGAGGATGATCCTTCTATCAGGAGTCTTATACCATCCTTGTTCCTTATAGGCTGCCATGCAGGTCTTAATCCTCCATAGTTATGAATCAGTGTAGTTTTGTGTCTCTGGCAAGGTTGTCACCATCATTGGAGGCAATTTTGCCACCAGGGTAGTAGCAACCTGGAGGGCTGCCTCTTGTGCCATCTTGTCAGCCCTGTTGTTCCCTTTAAAAGTAGGATCCACCCCTTTCTGGTGACCAGGCAGTGCATGATTGCTATCTCTTTGGGGAGCCATATAGCCCACAAGAGGTCCAAAACTTCCTGTTTATTTTTAATGGTTTTAATGGTTTTTCCTTCTTTTGTCAATAATTCCCTTTCTTTATTAATGGCCCCATAAACATGTACCATTGCGAAAGCATAATGCCTATCAGTATAGATATTAAGTGTCTTTCATTGGCTCAGTTGCAAGGCCTTGGCCAGGGCTATAAATTCAGCTTTCTGGGCAGACATAACTGGAGGGAGGGCTTCTGACCATACAGTTGTTCCTTCCATTGTCACTGCAACTCCTGCATACTGGATATCATCCTTAAGGAAGCTGCTTCCATCTGTATACCACGTAAGCTCTGCCACTTTAAGGGGAATGTCCTTGAGATCTGGTCAGGTTCCTTGTAAACTGCCAAAGATCTCAGAGCAGTCATGTATGGTACTGTCCAGATCTGGGTCAGGTAACAGCGTTGTGGGATTGAGGGCCTGACTGGTGACAAATTGGACCCATGGGGATTTCAGAAGAAGAGCCTGATAATGAGTCAGTCTGGCATTGGTTAGCCACCTGTCAGGGGGCTGCTTCAGCACTCCTTCAATAGCATGAGGAGTAGTCACTCTCAGGGTTTGGCCCAAAGTCAGTTTATCTGAGTCTTTGACCAATAAGATGGTTGGCTGCTATTATTTGGAGGCATGGGAACCATCTTGTTGCCACTGGGTCTAACTTCTTTGATAGGTAAGCAATTGGCCTCTTCCAAGGGCTGACAATTTCAGTCAATACCTATTTAGCTATGCCTTTGTTTAAATCAATGTAAAGATGGAAAGGTTTGTGGATGTCTGGCAAAGCTAATGCTGGGACTTCAAGGAGGGCCTTTTTCTACTGGAGAAAGGCCTTTTCCCTTTCTGATATCCATTCAAAGGGATTTTCCTGTCCCCTTGTGGCCTCATAGAGAGGCTTGGCAATCTCTGTGAATCTGGGTATCCAGAGTCTACAAAACCCTGCCGATCCCAAGAACTCATGTACCTGTTGTTGGGTTTTGGGGTGGGTAATGTTGAGGATTGTCTCTTTGTGGGCTTGAGACAACAGGTGTTGTCACCCCTTGACTATGTACCCAAGGTAAGTTACTTCCCTCTGGCAGAGCTGTGCCTTTCTGGCTGAAACTCGGTATCCCATGCAGTCCAATTCTTTCAGCAAGACCTCTGTGGCTGAGTGGCAGGCTTCTTCATCTGAGGCTGATATAAGGAGGTCATCTACATACTGAAAGAGGGTTATTTTGTGATGGGCCTGGTGGTACTCACCCAGATCCTCATGGAGTGCCTCATCAAAGATGGTGGGTGAGGTTTTAAATCCTTGTGGCAATCTGGTCCAAGTCAATTGCCTGTTGAATCCACATTCTGGATTGCTCCGTTCAAAGGCAAACAGAGGTTGACTGGTAGGGGCCAGTGGCAAACTGAAGAATGGGTCCTTGAGGTCCAGCACCATATACACATTGCATTCAGGTGACAGAGTACTTAGAAGAGTGTACAGGTTCGGCACCATGGGGTGGATGTCCTCCACCCATTTATTAATTTCCCTCAAATCCTGCACAGGCTGGTAGTCATTGGAGTGGGGCTTCTTTACTGGAAGGAGAGGAGTATTCCATGCCGACTGACAAGGGACTAATATCCCTTGTTCCCAAAGTTGGTTTATGTGAGGTGTTATTCCCAGTTTGGCCTCTTGGGGCATAGGGTATTGGCAGACTTGGATTGGGCTGCCATTAGCCCTCAGTTGGACCATGATTGGGGCCCAATGCTTGGACAGCCCATTCTGGTTTCTTTCTGCCCACACACCTAGAATCATTTCCCATAGTTTCTTCAGATATAGGCTTTCAGGCGTGGCTTGGGAGGGAGAGGTATAGAGTTTATATTCTTCCTCCAGTGACACAGTTAACACGTGTACAGGACCATTCTGATTAAGAACCTGTACTCCCTTGGGTCTGAAATGGATTTGTGCCCTCATTTTAGTCAAAAGGTCTCACCCCAAGAGTGGATATGGACACCCAGGGATGACCATGAACAAATGGGTTACCTGTCCCATTGCTAAGACCACTTCTTTTCAGGTAGTCCATGAATATTGATTTGTCCCTGTGGCTCCCTGGACCCACGTCTGTTTGGTGGACAGGGGTCCCATGGGCTGTTTCAGGATCGAATGCTGAGCCCCAGTATCGACTAGAAAGTCTACTGGTTTCCCGTCCACCTTCAAGGTTACCCAGGGCTCATGGAGGGGACATGAGCCCTGATGCCCTCAGTCACTGAGTTCTATCTCCAGGATTTTGGGATTTTTGTCCCTTTGTCTTTGTGGACATTCATTTTTCCAATGACCTGTCTCTTTACAATAAGCACATTGGTCTTTTTGAAGATAGGGTTACTGTTGCCTTTCCCCTCTCAATCGTGGGGCTGGTCTGCCCCTGTTTCTCCCATAAGCCATGTTTTTTAATTCTTTTGGGTCAGCCAGTGGTATTTTGGCCAGATCTCTAGTTTTTTTTTTTTATCTTCTGGAGTCTCTCTATTATTATAAACTTTTTCTGCTGTTGCTACAAATTCTGACATCTGCTTATCTGTGAAACTGTCCAGTCATTGGAGTTTTCTGCAGATGTTTGGTGCTACCTGGTTGACAAAGGCCATGTTCACAGCAGACTGGTTTTCTCTTGCCCTTGGGACCACGAGCATGTAGGTCTGGTATGCTTCTATTAGTCTCTCTAAAAAGGCCCCTGGGTTTTCCTCCTTACCTTGCATAATGTATCCTACCTTAGATAAATTTGTGGGTTTCCTAGCAGCCTCTCAGAGACCACCCATCAGAATCTGGCAGTAGGCTTTGAGTCTCTCCTTACCTTCAGGGCTGTTGGTGTCCCAGTCAGGGCAGGCTAAGGGGAAGGCTGCCTCCATGACAGCCTATACAATCATGGGTTGGCCGTTAGGTTTAGGAACTAGCTTGCGGGCGGCAGCTAGAATCTGTTGCCTTTCCTCTGTTGTGAAGAGAACCTGCAAAAGCTGTTGATAGTCATCCCAGCTGGGCTGATGAGTTATCATTATAGAATCTAACAAGTCTAGGAGGGCCAAGGGTTTATCTGAAAACTTTGGAATTCTGCATCTTCCAATTATACAGGTCACTAGTGGAGAAGGGGATATGGGCCATGAACTGTTAGACATCCTGATCAGAGAGGCCTACTGCTCACAAGGGCAGTGCAACCACTGTGGGGTCTGCCTGTCTTGTGGTCTGGGCCCATGTATGGGGAGGGCGCCTCATATTTCCTCCTTCTTCTCTTGGGCCAGCTGTCACTTGTGGTGCAGGTCCTGGTGCAGCGGCAGGCACATAGTGAGGTGGGAGCCCGTTTATGGGATAGGCTGCCATCTGCAGCATTTCGGTTTCTTTGTCACTTCCCAGGAAATTTGTTTTTGTGTCTGTGTCTTGTTTGTCCTTTTCTGGTTTCTTGAAAGTTTTATTGAAAGGTACTATGAGACAGGCAACCAGTTCTACCGCAGTGGCAACCCGTCAGCATTTACCAAAACCAGAGTCAGACTGGAGATCTTAGGCTCCACCAAATTGGAGCTTTCCAGCTTCGCCAGATGGCAGCCTATCCTGTGAATGGGCTCTACCAAATTGGAGCTCTCCAACTCCACCAGAAGGGGGTCCAGAGCATCCTCAGAACCTCCGGCACCAAGATAATTACTGGCTCATCAGTCTTACCCCCAAGGGCCTCCAGATTGTGCCCGGATGCCAGGTTTACCAAAAATGAAATGAAGAACAAAGCAGACCAGAGACAAGTAGCACAAAAACTGCTTCTACTCACTGACCAGCAGAGAACCAAATGCTCTCCTGAAAACTGTCCACTATTGAATCTGGGGGGTCTTCAGCAATCCTGGATGAGCCCCAAATGTAAGGGTCAGAGAATCACTGAAGAAAGAACCCAGACTCAAATAGTATGTAAAAGCAAAGCCTGTTTATTCTGCAGAATCAGCCAGCATGAGGGGGTCAACCATTCATGCAAAATGGCAACCCTGAGAGGAGTTCACAGGCTCATTTGAAGCACAGCTAGAGAAATTTGGGGGAGCTTAGTCTTTTGTAACATGATTGGCTAGTTCGAACATTAACTGTACTTGTATTCTTTTGATTGGTCCTAAGGTTTTGGCAGGCTAAGTCTAGGGGAATTCCAGGCTGGTAGGTAATTTTAAAATGATTGGCTATGCAAGCAGTTGTGCATCTCTGATTGGTTGGTGCAGAAGGCATGAAAGGGGCATGTCTGGACTTGTCTAGGAACTGACTCAGCCTCTGGGCAGCTATTTTCCTGGCCACATGTCAGGGCAGGCCCTTTCCTGAAGTCCTGCCTGCCTATCTGGGAAACTGAAACTTAGGCCTAGTTAGAGTGGCACCTTACTGAAGCCTGTCATGGCATCAGTTTGGTCCCTTCAAAAATAAATTGAATGTAGAAGCAGACTTGAAAATCAAGTTGTCTCTACTTAGATGAAAAATAATACCATAATTCCTGGTAATTATTTAGTTTAAAAATATAGTTTTCATAAAACTGTGATGTATTTTAACATGTAGTAGACTTATTACCCTTGAATGAATTAATATTAATATATCAAAATGTCTGCCTCATTTTTGGTAAGATACATAACAAAAAATATATAGCTAACATTACTTTCTGTCTTTGTCTCTATCCCTCTCTCTCTCAACAGGATCTCATGTATCCCAACCTGGTCTTGAACTCTCACTATGTAGTAGAAGAGAGGATGCTCTTAAACTTCTGATCCTCCCGCCTCCATCTCCTGAGTGCTAGGATTAAAATGTACCACCACATCCAGTCCTGCAGTGCTGGTGCTCAAACTCAGAGTTTTATGAAACCTAGGTAAGGACTCTAGCTATTGAAGTGTACCCCAAGCCCACAGTTTGATTTTTCAATCAAACTCTTTTAGGAGAACCCCAACAATTTTGGATGGATGTCACATAGGAGCTTAACAGGGCAAAATTAAAGCTCTCTATTAAATATCACCAGGATCCCTGAGGGCCAGTGGTGGGAATCTGTAATAGAGTTTGAGTGTATCCTTAAGAAATCACTCTCCCTTACAAGCTAAACTCCTCAGGTCAGTTACTTGCTAAAGGTCAAGGCCACAATCCTCCTAGCATAGGAGCTAAGTAAGTTTGACTTTGTGATACTCCAGCATGTTAAAAAAATTATCTTAGGAGATGATTGTTAAGATTATTGCCTAATATTTTTGAATTACTTTAATTCTGAACAGGTCTATAAACACTGAACTTATAATTTTTTTTTTAAGTTTTTCAAGGCTGGAACCTGGAATTCACTATGCAGTCTCAGGGTGGCCTTGAGCTCACCATGATCCTCCTACCCTGCCTCCTGAGTGCTGGGATTAAAGGTGTACCTCATGATGCCTGACTTGGATTTATGATTCTTTAGAAGTGTGTGTGTTTTCATAAAATATACTGGCTTATGGATAAGGACATTACAACATTAAAATGTTCTAAGTGCTTTAGTTATGATTTGAACTAATAGAATCATTCCTGAAACTCACCTGCTACTCTTTTTCTTCAATCTTTATTCTTTTGTTTCTCCTCTCCATTTCTTGTGAGGTTCTAGTTCAGTACCTTTATTGTAATTGACTTTCCTAGGCTCTGTCCATTTTTATTATGCACCAAAATGTCAGCTAGTTAGCCAAAAGATGTTGCTGAACTCTGCATGGTGCCTTGCACACACACATTTAAAGGTACACATAGCAGGGAGATTTTGTGCAGATCCAGGGAAACCCTTCCCTTCATCCTCTGAAGATGCCAGAACTTCCTCTTAGCACACAATCCCTTTCAGCTTAAGGCTCAAAACTTGGAAGAAATCCAAGTACCTGCAAAGCGACTAGGGAGCATTTGCACCTTGCTGTGAAGAAAGAAGTCCAGGATCTGCTCTGTGAAGTTGCAAGGCAGCTACTTCAAGGTGGTTCAGAGAGAAAGACAAGCTTGAACGATGTGAGGGTCAGAAGTACAAACGTGGTGCTGAGAAGGCAGAAGGGTAAGGGTTGGTTGTAGCTAGACTGAGTATGAACCATGTTCCCCTTCTTTCTTGCCAGCTTGTTGACTTCCGGCGATCTTCTTAATCTTACTGAGCATCAGCCTTCTGGAGTAGTAAATGAGCACAATCACATCTACCTCACAGGGCTGAGTGAAGACTCAATGAAAGCAAGTGTGGAACATGCCAGAAACACAGTAGGTGTCCAATTAGTATCTGTTTTCCTTTTTCCTTTTGGAAGGTTTCAGACAATTTGACATTTATTATCTTTTAAATGGGCAAAGAGACCCACTTTTTAGGAAACAAGTAGACCTTTTCTGACCTCTTTCCTATGCCTTCATGAGTTCACCTGTTTTAAAACTTTTCCTATTACTTAACACAGACCACTATCAAAAGCCTTCTTACAAAAGATACATTCAAAGGATAGATTGATTGTTCATTCTTTTCTTCTTGTCAGTGTATCTTTTAAAAATTCCAAGAAGCTACTGATGCTTGACCTTCCTCCTTTTGTTCTCTTTTCTTTCTGCAAAGCATGCAAGCAATCTCCAAGCATGTTGTGTGGAAGTGATCTCCATACATGCTGTGACTTTCTAAACATCAGCTTAGCTTCTGAAACAGTTAAGTTAACCCACAGACATAAACACATGATCTGTACTTTCCAGAGTCTCCAGAAACATTTTTCTTCCTTTTTTTCTTTCATCCTTTCTTTTTTTTTTTCAAGGTAGGGTCTCACTCTAGCCCAGGCTGACCTGGAATTCACTATGGAGTCTCAGGGTGGCCTCAAACTCACAGCGATCCTCCTACCTCTGCCTCCGGAGTGCTGGGATTAAAGGCATGCACCACCACACCCAGCTTCTTTTTTTCTTTCTTTAAATTTTAGTCTATGTGTCAGTTTTCTTCTTCTATTTCCACATTAATTCCTAGAGAGAAGAATTTCCTTTTGTTGCTTTTAGTAAAAATTCAAACTTTCTTACAGTATGCTTTTATCTTTCTAGTACTTATTGTTTGTTGGCACGCTTAGAATGCAAGGCATCTTCTAACTTTTCTTTTTCTTTTAAGTGAAAAGTAGAAATGTAAGAAGTACAAAGCTAGTTGGTTACTTCCTTTGTAGGTCACCAAATTTTCATCTGGTGAAACCTAATTTGGTTAACAGTTTACTGCTTGGAATAAGAGATTTTGGCAGTGAAGATGATTAGCAAAGGAGAAAATATGCTAAAAGGAGTTAAGACCAAAAATATAGAATGCTCTAAATGCTAATAGATACTACATTTTTTCATATCTTGCTACATGTTGAAAATTAGCCATCCAGTCCCTTGGATGGGAGATGAGAATAATTAAGACAATTGAGCCTGAGGCAAATGCAAATGGAGAAGACCACGATGAAAACATCTGACAATCCAGTGGAAGGAATTTCAGTGGGAAAATGAATAGGAGTTAAAAAAGCACATATCAGACATTTTATATATTTTCAGTGAACCTGTCTTACCCTACCTGCTTTGATGTGGCTGTGATGATACCTGGGCTGATGTTGAAGGAAGGCTAGACATAGATGAAAGGAAAAGTCTCAGGTTGAGTGGTACATAAAAGTCAGCTGCAGAATAAAAACAGCAAGTCCAGAGATGAATAAGAAGTAAGAAATGGCCAAATATCACCCAAATACACTATTTTGAACTGCTATCTTTCCTTTGCTGGCAAATGAATTAAGATGTTTTTATCTGAAAGAGGAAAATCTCTTTGTGCTTAAGACCCAAGCTGTCTCAAACATTTTGAATCCTCATCTTTAGTGAACAATGATATGGATATGCTGGAGCTATTTTTTGGAGTGAAATTCAGCAAATCATATCAGATGAGCCAAAAACATCACTGGTGTATGATAATGGTGGTGAAAGTGTGACCAACTGGACATGGTGCCTGGTATGGTCAGCCTGGTGTACTTCCTTCTGCCTTGGGGTTCTGCTTGAGATGTCTTCTTTCCCTCTCTTCAGATCTTCAGAGCATGCAGGGGAAATCCTCCTCAAGCAATACTTACCCATTTTTTTTTCTCTGCATACGTTGCATACTTCCTTTACTCTGTAAGAGCTAAGCCTGTCACTTTTGAGGCAGGTTACTTAAAGGGTGGTGGGGATATTGTATTTAACTTCATACATTGGTCCTCCTTTGTCCACTCAGTGTGTTCTGTGCAGAATCCACTACAAATAACCATCTCTCTTTTGTGCCATGTTTTTTCTTTCTCCAGGTAAGTGAAAATGAACTGACTGAGGTCATAATCATTGTGGATCAGAATTTAGCCTCCTCCCATGCAAGTCAAAACAAGCAGTAGTCTTTTGAAAGTCTCCATTGGGCAGATATCAAATGCAGCACCCTTCCCCCATCTTCTCAGTACCAAAAACCTTAACAACTTGGTATTGTTCAGGGAGTCACTCAAGCAAGGGGAGTGGAATTCTACCTGTTCTTCACGGTAGAGTATCTGCTAAGCTGCAGCAAAAACTGTTAGGCATTCACAGTGTTTTCAGTTTGCAAAGTGCAAAGTTAGGAGACCAAGGTAAACCCAGCCAGAGTGAAACCTTACTAACTTCCTGTGTTTGTCTGAAATCAGGCACAAAGCAAGTCCATGTGCAAAACAAAGCTCAACAAATACATTCCTCTTTTCCAGTTGTGGGTTTTATCTTTTTACGTTTTTCAACCTGAGGAGATATTCCATGAGAAAACATCAGAAACACAAGGAGCTAAAAACCTGAAGCCACATCATTTTTTAAAATGATAACATAAAGGATTTTTTTTAAAGCATTAGTTGTAATTTCTACTAGGTGTCACAACTCAGTGAACCATTAAAAATGAACCAGCTTACTGAACCGAACTGAACTGAGCAGATGGAATTCCACCCTGCCTATGCTTGAAAGCCTCCATGAACAATACAGTTTTCTTTTAAGTCCCCCCTTTGAGCTGCTTACCTCACTCAGGCACACACATTTGGGGGCTGTTCGGAAGCAGGGTGGCACATCAGCTCTGCTCAGGGGTCAGGTGCCACTGTTCTGGAAGAGGGAAGACAGGCTATCTGAAAGACCCCAGAGCTACCCTTATCATTTGCAAAGTTCCAGTGTTGTTTTCCATTTTGCTCCCAAAAGTGTGTAAGAAGTAGAACGTTTTGTTCTCTTTAACTTTCTCCTGAGTTGCAATTTACTCTACTCTATCAAGATATGCCTTGGGCCAGGCATGGTGGCAAACACCTTTAATCCCAGAATTTGGGAGGCAGAGGTAGGAGGATTACCCTGAGTTTGAGGCCACATTGAGACTACATAGTGAATTCCATGTCAACCTGGGCTATAGCATGGCCCTACCTCAAAAAACAAACAAAAAAAAAAAACAACAACAAAAAGATATGTCTTGAAAGATGTTTGTATTGTTTTCTAAATAAGCTTGAACAGCACAGAATACTGTTTTTGTCTTTGTTACTTAACTTACCTACCCTCACTTTTTTTCAGAATGTACAGATGAATGTCAGGCCTCATGGCCAGCATTCTCAGTCCTTTCTTGACTTCTAAAATCCAGATAGCATAGAGACAGTGGACTCTCATAGAAGTTAACAGGTGTTCATTATTTGTTTGTGGAAGTGCTGTAGACAGTTCTAAAACTAGCAATCAAAATGCTGTTTGTAGCATTAGTTACTTCATTAATTCAATAAATACTGATGAAGGATCAAGTCCTGCTTTCTAGCCTAGATACAAACCTAGATTATAAAAAATATATATATTATTTTTATTTGTTTATATGACAGAGAGAGAGAGAGAGAGAGAGAGAGACTGAGAATGAGCTTGCCACTGCGAACAAACTCCAGTTACGTGCGCCCCCTTGCACATCTGGCTAACATAGGTCCTGGGGAATCGAACCTGGATCCTTTGGCTTTTCAGGCAAATGCCTTAATCACTAAGCCATCCTCCAGCCCCCAAACCTAGATTTTTATAGGGCCATGAGAAATATTACTGAATGGAAATTTTTGTATCCATCATATGTGTGTACCTGCTCTGAATGACCTTCAGATCTATTTCTGAATCCTAACTTATCTTTTTGCAAGTATATTGGTGTCACCTGGAGTGTAAGGTCAACTTGGATGCTGGAAGACAAGGAGGCATTGTCCCAAAAATACCTCCAGTTTAGAGCTGGCTCCACAATGAGAGAAAAGTCATTGTTGTATGTATTAATTAAGGTTATCTGAGAGTTTTAAGCTTGCTGACAATGGTTATACCAAGCTGGTCATGTGACTTTGTCTCCATGATTGGTGTGAAGTTGGTCATATCTTTGTTGTAGATTCTCCCTACCTTAAAGCAGGAAGGCAGAGAAGTGAGAATCCTTGTGCCCATGCTCAGATAGTAGGTTGCCACTGAGAAGCTGAGAGAGGGAGTGGTTGGTATATAGTGAAACCATGCTGTACTGTGCACACCTTTTCCACAACACATCTTACAGATTCCCATGATTTTACCTGCATATCATGCCTCATCTGTCTTCCAAGTTCACATGTCGTCTCCTTTATGACACTTTTTCATATACCCTTATGCTCCAGCCCTGCATAAATTTAGCTGTGCATTTCTCTGTACTTCCACAACAGTTATGTATGAATATTTCTCCTCCATTCATCCGTGAACCTCTTCACAGGAGGTTCTATCTAATCTTATTCATCTTTGGAAGGCAGAGTAAGTTAGTGGTTAAGAATATGGACCTTCGGGGTTAAGAGGTTTGGATAAAATTTCTGCTTCCTTAACCTATAAGCTGAGCAATCTTAGAAAAGACTTTTAACCACAATGAGGGACAGTTCTATCATCTCTAAACTGGCAGCTTGTTATCTCTAAGGGATTGCTTTGAGAATAAAAGAGAAATTTCCAAAAATCAATTGAATATTATAGGCCCTCAATGACTTGGAACCTTACTGTTGTGCACATTTAATGCTTATATAGTGTCTGGCACCTAATAAGATCTAAAAACATACTTCCCCCACCTACCTTTTCCATCTTTAAGATATACATTAAAATATTATATCAAAAGGCAGCTTACAGAAAGATATGGTGGCACATACATGTAATCTCAGCACTCCAGAAGATTGCAAATTTGAGGCTGGCTTGAGCTACATAGAGGAGAGACCCTGTCTCAGAAAACCAAGGTCTAGGGATGTAGTTCAGTTTTTGAACATTTGCTTAGCATGTACAGGGCCTTAGTACTTAGTAAAATTGTGCCATGTATATGTTTCTTGTACTTCAGGGTGGAAGAAATAAAAAAGTTCCTTGAAAGTAGTAGAGAAAGAATAGAATCTGAAATAATAACACTTAAATTTTTACTTAGCACTGCCAAGAATTTTACCAAGATAAGGTAGTTATGCATCCTTAGTATTCTTTCTTACCTTCTTCCCTCCCTCCTACATTTCTCTTTTCCTTGTCTTTCCTTCCTTCCCTCTTTTCTTCCTTCCTTCCTTTCCTCCCTTGCTCCTTCTCTTCCTCCCTCCATTTTTTCTTTCTTCCTTTGTTCAGTTTCTAAATGTACAAAATATGTATTATATTAATATCTTCTCCAGATGAAAACAGCATGATAACACTCAAACAACTTTATCATGAGAATCCTTCTGCTTTTACATCAGGGAAACTGAGATACAAGACAGGAGCCTTGGTCAAGGTCACAGTCAGTGGCAGAACCAAATTAAAATTCATGTTCCCAGAGTCCTTTCCATGCCATTGCTTCACCTACTGACCCATGCTACTCTACCAAGTACTTATGATTAAGTGAACTTTCAGGTTTCAATAAAACAAAACCTTGGCAAGGACTTTAGCTCAGGAACAATCTCACATCATATTCTCTGGCTACTTTTTGTTAAGAACTGGTTGTTTTATGTATATGCTGACTTAATTGCTGTGTACAGACTAAAATATAAAAAAAACATTGTGTTTTCTAAGTTGAACTCAAAACACAAGAGCTTAGTAAAGTCTCTGATGAATAAGAAGGCAAAAGAAAATGAGGACTGATCCTTTCCATACAGAATCTATTCTATTCTAAGTCTATTCTTGGGCCTAGGACTCTTTTGTTCACTGCTGTGACCTCAGAGTCCAGCACTCTGCCTACACATGACACACAGTTAATTAATATTGGTGAATAGATAAGTGAATGAATGAATATGAACACCTACATATTTCAGATATACTAGAATAGTTTCCCATGCAATGTTTGTTAACACTGAACTTACATATATTTTCATTCTAGTGTTCTTTGAGTTTCTTGAGATATGTGTTTATGTAATAGAATTCTAGGGTTTAAAATTTGAGCAAAGCTTCATGATGCAATTGATGCTGTACTCTAAAAGGAGGTTCTGAATTAAGACATGTAGTTTTGAAATGGGCTGGTCTCACAACTGTGGGGTCCTAAAGTCATTTGCTGATGGGAATGGAGGATATAAAAGTATCAAGAGTAGAAGGAGAGCACCGTAGAGGAGCATCTGTAGGGGAAAAGCTGCACTATGAATTTCTTCTCTGGGTGAGAAAGGAGGGCGGTGTACATGCCCACCCTTACTCACTCAGCAAAAAAGAGAACTCTGGAGCTGGCTTTAGAGTTTGCCAGCTGCTGCTGGGTCTGTGTCCAGTGTGAAGTAATATACTTCAGACCATACACAGATGTGTTGGAGAGATGGTTTGACCACTGAGTACAGGTGTGTTGCTGTTATATCCAGAAACTAGTTCTACCCCCTTGCAGCAGTGAGAGACCCCCAGGGGCCACAAAGGAATCTGATGTAAGAATATAGATTCAAAGCTTTTTATATCATGGAAAACAATCTGCCTAGGTCAGGCAGTAATTTTTCATCAGAAAACAGTGCATATAGTACATATAGAATGAATCATCTGAGAAGCAAAGACTGAGACAGAGGTCAGATGATGGCTCTAACATGCTAAGGATAAGTGTGAGCTAGAGCTGTTGTCAGAAGGGACCAGTAGGAACTCATCAATTGTGGCCACTAAAACTACATTAATGAATCAGCTTACAGCCTCTTCCAGGCCAGATGCATGAAATCAGCTTATAATAATAGAAATTCATGCAGGGGACTTCTCTACCCACTTTCCTGCCTGGTTTATGAGCGTTAGAACCATAGCTAATAAGCAGGGCTGAAAGAGTGTGCTGCTCTGCAGGTGTCAGGAAGCTCTTCCAAACGGCCCAGCTAATGGGCAACTAGGGACAAAATCCATCACTTTAGGACTGTTTTGAACCTAGTACACTATGTTCTAAAGTAAGAGACCTATTGAAGGATATATTTAATGGAAGGGGAAACTTCTTCCCTTTAAGATGTTTTAAAGAGGGAAGGGAGAATAAAACAGGAGACCAAAACAAAATACAAGCTCAATTATACCTCATAGGTAAAATATAGGGCTGTCTTGATGAATGCATGTGTGTGTGTGTGTGTGTGTGTGTGTAATGATCTACTTACCTTTTGGAAGTATAGGCAGAACTCTTGCATTAAATAAGAACAACTCTGGTGACTAAAGATGACCACCTCTATCTTCTACCTCTGTAGGTTCAAGAGAGTATTGTCTGTGTTTTAAGAGAAGTGTGTCATGAACTCCCAGGCTCTGCTTCCTTGGAACCTGGTTAATAAGGACATGCCAGTCACCAGTCAGGCTAGAAGCACAATGGAGAAGTAGAGAGAAACAAGGAATCATTTAGTTTTACTCATCTAATGACTGCATTTTCTCAATTAGACACTGAGAAATTGTCAACCCATTGTTGGCTTGCCACATATACCATTTACATTTATTTCTTTATTTGCTGCTCTGTGTGTGTGTGTGTGTGTGTGTGTGTGTGTGTGTGTGTGTGTGTGCATGTTTGTGTATGTCTGTGTATGCATGCCAAGGTCTCTTGCAGCTGCAAATGAGTGCCAGACACTTGTGCCACTTTTTGCTTACATGGGTTTCTTGAGAATTGAACCCAGGCCAAGAAGGCTTTCCTAGCAAGTGCTTTTATCCACTGAGTCATCTTCCCAGATCTTCATTCTCCTCCTCTTCCTCCATTTTATTCTTCCTCTTCCTCTCCTCCTCCTCATCCTTCTGTTTTGGAGACAGAGTCTCATGTATCCCAGACTGGCCTCAAACTCACTATATAGCAGTTTTGAACTTGAACCTGAATTCTCCCCCTTCCATTTCCCACATGCTGGGATTAAGTGTGCACCACCATTTCTGGTGTATGCAGTGATAGGGATCAAAGCCAGGGCTTCATGCATGCTAGGCAAGCACTCTAAAAATGAGCTCTATCTGCAGCCCCCAGGCTTACTACTTCTTTGATGTTCAAGAGCTATCTCTAGATGGACCAACACTCATGGACTAGCAGAAAGTATTTACTGCAGTGCAAATCACCTTTTCTTGTTTTAATCTCAAAATATCTGAAGGGGTCTTTTTTGTCTTTTCACTGTCTTGAATTTCCAGGTCCCTGCTCTGGTAAGCCCACTCATCTCAGTGTTGCTGGGCTGAGATTAGGGGGCCCCTATTCCTACATGGGCTTCTTAACCCCTCCTGCCTTCCACATGGCAGGAGCTCTCTGTACCTTCTTTTCTCTTTCCTTAAACTTTCTCTCTCTCTCTTTTTTTCTAAATCTAATAAAGCTTATCTAAGTCTTTAAAAAAAGATCTCTGAAGGCCAGTTTTGCCTTTCCATCTTCCCTGTTGGTCCCATTGGACTTTGGCAGTCGATCAGGCAGGATAGATTCTACTGTCTCAGCAGAAGGAGGAAGGCAATGAGAAAGGAGAGCCAATGTGTGACACACTGTTGACAGGGAAAATGTGGAGGCTAAGTTGAGTAAAAGTGACATTTCTGGCACACCTATCCTGCTATACATTATGCACACACTTTGACATGACTGATGCTGTGAATGATAGATCTATTACAGAGGCCCTTCTTTTACCTTATGTATAGAAAAACCACTGCAGAAAATGGCTTGCTTAGCACTATGCATGGAAGCCACTTAGATTGCTCCCCACAATTCCATCCTCTTTCTGTAATTCCAGATAGCTTCCTTTGAAACTACTATTTAAATACATTTTTGAGATGCTATGAGTGCTCTCCTTTTTAATCTCCAGAATTAAATTCCATCGTATTTTTAAATAAGAAAATTGTTCTTGATTTCTGGTACTATGTTTTTATGAGACTACACTGACTTCTCATATTAGAATTGAATTTCAGGGGAGTGAGTGTTATATATTCTCTCTCTGTACTACATACCTTTCCATTATAGCACACAACAGTTGATTCCAATCAACTTAAAACAACTCATTCCACGTTTTCAATATTTTTGTACTTCTATTACCAGTCACAAATATTCTCAGAAGTGTGTTCCAATCTGGTGATATTATGATAACTTTTCCCTAGGGGTTTATTAGCTTCCATGCTACAGTATTCATCTCACCTACTTTCATTTCCTTGGACTAGGTCCAAAATAGCCCCTGGTCCTGTTGATAGCTTTACAAACTGTGTGAGGAAATGCATTCAGAGATACCCATCCATCTGGTTCTGTTCCTGTGATCAGTCACTGTCAGGGGATTGAAATTGTATCACATTGACTACTTTTATTTCCCTAATGCCTCCACTTTATTTCTTTCTGTTCATTGTCTAGCTTTCTAGGCAAGCACACCACATGTTAATATTTATATGTATGAATTTGATTATTCTTAGAAAGTTGTAGGATTTTGCTATTTAGCCCAGGCTGGCCTTGAACTCCTGCCTCAGTTTCCCTAGTGCTGGGATTACAGACATATGCCACCATGCTTGGCTCCTTTTATTTATTTAGTAACTGGTCAAAGAGTTCTAACTTGAACTCATATTGCAAAAACATTTGACATGCTGGAGGCAAGAATCCAGGGTATTGCTCTTTTGGATAATGTAAGGTCTTAGAAAATACTACCTCCTATTAGAGTCAAGGGTCAAAGGCAAATTTTCAGTGGGAGGAAGATTCCACCTATAGCACTTTACTTATCTGAGAAGGATTCAGTGAGAGAGTTACCAGAATTTAAACCCGAGTCCTTCACGTGAGGGACATGGAAAAGGAAGACCTAGTGAAAACAAGATGGTTCATATCTCCATCTGTGAGTGACATACTATCAAAAAGTAGAAGCAGAGTTGATACCAGTTTCCGTGGTGATGACTGCCACTGGGATGAAAGGGGACATAGTTCTGTCCTGGAAGTGGCAGTATTAGAGACAGTGATGCCGGTGAGGTGGGAGGAGGTGACAGTAATAATGGTGACTGCCAGTGGTGTTCTCTCATAGCCCTCAAATACAGTTTCTGTATGCGGTCACTGGTGGTGCTCATGGCAGAGATTCTTCTGTATATCCTCAGCACTGTCAAGGGACTGTCACCACAAGTCTTTGACAATGTGAGTGGATTGTATGTCTAAATAAGTTTGTGACTTCCAGGATTATTTGGCAACTGAGAAGAAAGGCTGAAATTCTTGAAAATGAGAAGAAAAATCCCATGAAAGAAATACTGTTTTGCAGCTTTTGTGGTCATTTTCTTAGCTCCATTTTGATGTGGCCTGAGAGACATAAGAAATATCAAGACTGGAAATGACTGTAACCAGAGTGATCAGCAGCATGTGTCCAGGGCTGCTCCATTCTTGATAATTTTATAAAATGCTCCCAGGGTTGCTCCTATCTCTAGATAGGACATCATGGCAATTGGCACAGAAAATGAGAGAATTTATCTAAGGTCACATGACATATATGCTAAACTGTGGTACTATACTCAAATATCTGGCTTGAGAGGTCATGCCTGTAATAATCATATAACACTGTGAAACCTCAGTATTTTACCCTCAAAAACTGTAGTTTTTGAAGAATTCTTTTTTTTAAGCTGAGGAAATTTATCTTCATTCCATTTAGAAAAAACACGTTGAATAAATTTGTCCAGGATGGAAAAAAGGATATTAGACTTACTCGAGGAAATATCACCTTTTCATGAAAATATCTTTATTGTAATGTAAAACTCTTCTTCCCAGACTTTTCATTTCTTTTAGCCATCTAAGTTTTTTTTTTCATTTTTCTTTCTATTCCAGTTTCCAGTGCCCTGGATCAGACTTTTTAATCCATCATGCCTGGAAAATTATAATAGCATCCCAGTTAGATGCTCTAAACATTCTTTCTTATGTTCACCCACTGCATGGTACAGGTAAAAGATTACTACAACATCAGTCACCTGTAGCCTGTTCATAAACATGTGTTGGCTGTAGGTACCTGGCACTGTAGACTTTTTAGCCTAAACTTTAATGCTATCATATGTTTTCATACACATTCAATGTAGTAGTAATTGGAAAGTATATAAACATGGGTTTGTGGAGGTGGTGTACAGACACTGTTCCAAACAGAGGCTACTATCTCTTTATCAACCTGCCTTTTCATGTGCCTTACCTAGTCTGGAATTCTCGATGAATTTCAACCATATTTTTATCCTATTTTCCATGTAGCAGGACCCACATCATATGAAAATATTAGAACTTCTAACCCCTCCAAACAGCCAATTCTTATTTCCTGTACTACCTATATTGAACTTTCAACATGCATCTGAGTAACCTTGTATTTGATACATATTGTATAATACATACTTCGTTCTCAGGTTTCCTTATCTCAAAATATTCACCCTCTAAACAGTCTACCAAATATATGGTCCTCGAATGTATCTTGATAACTTTCATCCTCAAAATTACAGAAAATTATACTACTTCATTGATGCCTTGTTCAAATTCTAGACCTGTAAAGTTCCATTCAATCTTGGCATACTGGAAATGCTTATGTGCATGGTAAGACAATTCCCCTGGTCTGAAACAGGCAGGCCTGGGACAGAGGGCTTCACAAATGGAGCTGGTATAGAAGCCCAGCACCCTCTCCCTACATGTGGCTTTTCCTGTGGTTTTTCTTCCTTTATCTCATTGTGTAGTGCTCACACTGCACCAAATTCCTAAAACAGTGGCTCTCTATAATTCTTCACCCAATTAATTCTGTATTACTTGCTTACCTCTTTTTAATCATGTTTAATTTTTTGTTTGTTTGTTTTTTTGAGGTAGGGTCTCATTCTAGCTCAGGCTGACCTGGAATTCACTATGTAGTCTCAGGGTGGCCTTGAACTCATGGTGATTCTCCTGCCTCTGCTTCCCAAGTGCTGGGATTAAAGGCATATACCACCACGCCCTGGAAAAATATTTTTTATCAATATTTTATTTTTAATCTCTTTTCTAGTGTCTGAGATTGTATACTCTTGGGGACAGGGCTAATATTTTTCTTCATTATTCTCAGAATACATAATACAGTGGCTTTAGATTATAGGAGCACAATGTTTGGAGATTTTACTTGAATTGTTTTTATGCAAAAACCCCCACAGCTAATGACAAATGAAGGACAAATTGTTGAAATCAACAATCAACAATTGCAGATTCATCATTATTTTAAAAGGATAGTGTTTATTTTGCACCAGCACATATATATGCCCCAATTATGACATGATTATGCACTACCTCTCCTTTCATTGTGTATATATTCCATCTGAGTATATTAAGTTGTACATAACTATAACTGTCAAGTGTTCCTGCATTTGATTTACACACAATGTTATGCAGCTCAACATAGTTTGGTTTTCAAAATATTTCAGGGGCTGGAGATGGTAAAGCACTTGCCTGGCATGGACAAAGCCCTGACTTAAATTCCTAGCACCACATGAGCCAAGAATGGTGGTGTATATCTGTGATTCCAGCACTTGGATGGTTGAGGCCAGATGATCAGAATTTCCCAATTATTCTTGGCTGTATTGTGAGTTCAAGAGTTTGAGGCCAGCCTGGGCCACATGAGACCCTGTCTCAAAAACAAAACAACAAATACAATTATTTTTGCTGAAGACTATTTGTGAACACAAAGAACTTCAAGATAAATGAGTAAGAAAACATTTCCATTTCTCTCTTCACTGAGTTTTATCTGAATGGGAGAAAACATTCATTATCAAATACAACATTAGTTGGACAGGTGTCATAAGTTCTATAAAGGCAGTGCAGGAGACAGGCATTGAATGTTTGGGGGAGTCAGACACTGTAGCACTTACATTTGAGCTGAGCCTGCCATAGTGCAGATAAGGTAACAAGTCCTGTTGAGATGAAGGAGTTCTCCAGGCACAGACCAAGCATGAACAAAAGACAGGTTGAGGAATCATTCTTGGGATTCTAGGCTCTGTTTGGGGCAAAGTGTCTGTATGTCACCTTTACAACATCATGTTTAGAAACTTTCCAATCAGTCATGACACATTGAATTATGAAGTCTGTCTAAGATGTACTGGCACATTTCCTCTTTGAGTCTTCAGCAACAATCCCTGTAAGAAAGAGGCATTATAGCTATAGTGCATGTTTTCTAACACTCTAGGAAGAAAATCTCCAGATAGAAAGATATGGCTAGTAATAATGAATTTTTCATTTCTCTTTTATGGTATTCCTATTTGAACCAAAGTTTTCATCATCACCTTATTTAGCTAGAATTGGAACTATTGTATGATAGTATTGAGGAAAAATACTAGTCCTTTCATGTTCCACCCACTTCAGCATGAATGAGGGAGTATGGAATGTTTAGAAGTGTGTGTCTTGCATTTCTGAATTCTGACTATAAGAGGCTACCCTTGATTAGAATATTGTTCTGTTGAGCATAAGCAATGAGCCTGGAAAGAGCCTTATAACTCCAGAGTATTTGTAAACCTCTGATTGGAAAGTTATGGTTAGGGATAGCTACTAAGGCTGTACTCACTGGGTCACAAATTCAAGAAGAGGAAAGTGCGTTGGTATTATTCCAATATTGTGTCTCACATTTCCCCTCAACTCATCCACTGTTTGATACATGAGATGAGCTTGAGAGCTGGGAAGCTAAGCAGAAGTTTTTGGAAGTTTTACAATGCTGAGAAAATTAAGATTAGAGTTCAGCACTATGAGGAAAATCAGAATTTACAAACACAAGGTCTTAAATAGAAGTGGCATATGAGATATTAAGAAAACTAGGAAGAAACCATTAGTCAAGAAGATGGGAACTGGGTAAATTTCCAGCAGTGCTAGGGAAAACAAATTCAAATGAAAATAGGCTTTCATTTGAGACCTTTACATCTACTCTCTATCAGGAAAAGAAAAAAGTTATCTTAAAAGTTCAGAAAACGAGGCTGGGAAAGTGGTTCAGCAGTTAAGGGCACTTGCTTGCAAAGCCTGAAGCTAGATTCAATTTCCCAGTACCCACATAAAGTCAGATGTGCAAAGTGATTCACACAGCAGCAAGAGACCATGGGGCACCCATACTTTCGCTCTCTCTCTCTCTTTCTCTCTCTGTCTCTCTCTCTCTCTCTCTCATTAGATAATAAATATATGGGCTAAGAAGATGGTTCAATGGTTAAAGGCATTTGCTTGCAAAGCCTGTTGGGCCCTTATTTGATTGCACAGCACCCACTTAAAGCCAGATGTACCAAGTGGTACATGCATCCAGGGTTAATTTGTAGCAACAGGAGTTCCTGGCATGTGCATTCTTATTATCTCTCTTCTTAATAAATAAATAAGTAAATAAATATGTATTTTAAAAAAACCTGAGAAATAAGCTAAATTTATCTCTGTTCAAACTGAATTTTAGTAAGCCATCCAATTCAGTCTTTCCCACAATTAAAAGCAAGCAATAATCTAAGCAGGAAGATGACATTAGTCAAAGTTTCAAAAAATCACACACAATGTCTAGTACTTAACAACACTGCTGTTGGTTTCTTTGTTTCCAATACTCTTGACATTGTTGAGTGTGGAGAAAAATTGCTATTCCCAAACTACTGCTGCATCAACTGAGTATCATCTTTATCCTTGTATCAGTTATTTTACTTTTCACTATGACAAAATTCCTGACTGAAGCAACTGAAGAAAGGAAGGCTCACTGCTCCATGGCAGCGTCTGAGTGCAGCTAGGAATGCATCTTGGAGGATGGAGAGGCAGAGTTCCAACAGGCTATAGACCCTCAAAACCTGTGCCCAGTGATCCCTTCTCTTGTTAGGCTTCTCCATAACCTTTCAAAACACTGCCACCAGCTGGGAACTAAATTTCAAATGCATAAACCACTGGGGACAAAAGAATACATTCTACATTGCTTTACTCATAGAATTTCATTATAAATAGAATAGAATTCTCTTTGGAGACTGGGGTAGCAATAGAGATTGAGAGGGTCCCAGGAATGTCTTCTTGGTGTGGTAATATTTTATTTCTTTGCTTGGATCATGGTTGTTTATGTATGTTCATCGTGCAAAGCTTATTAAGTTACACACTCATGATTTGTACTCTTTCTATATGTGTATCAATGTTTACTTGCAAAAATATATGAATGAAGTAGAATGAGGGGAGTTAATACAGAAGTAAATACAATGTACTTTAAAATGCATGTCAGTGCTGAAACATTTGACATGAAACTAGAGAACTCATTTTGTAGTGATTTTTTTCACAGTTCATTATAAAGAGGCACTAACAAATGTTAGACTGAAATTCTGTGCATGTTCCTAAATATTTGGCCAGCAACAAATTTGTCACCATAGTGTTGGTTTTAGCTATTAATATGTACTTACTTTAAAAAAAAGCCAATTCTGCTAATTAGAAAATTCATACTTTTAAATTCTACTGCTAAAATAAATGGGACTTTTTTTGGGGAAACTCCAGTATATCCACAAAAATGATTGCAGAGAGAAAAATGAAAGACAGAACATGGGAGAAGCCTTTTATTCCTTTTAAGAGCCCTCTGAGAAACCCCTGCCTTGCAGTGACATATTGTTGTTTTAAACAAGTCCTCCTGGAATTATTGCTATGGTGGCACCTATGGCAGAGAAGGACTGTCCCTGAGCATGAAATAGTGCTCCCATTCTGCACTGCAGACTGTGTGCTGTGGGGAATAGAGTTGTGGAGGAGTGAGAGATAGAAAATGAGAACTGAGCCTTGAAGAATTTTATAAATTCTCTACTTCTTAGTTATTATCACTGCATAAGGGCTTCAAAAAGATAGTACTTTATTATGTCTACTCAATACTCTGAATGCATGAGAGAAGAATGAAGGGAATCCAAGAACTTGGAGCTGAGAAAACACCATCGTCGCGTGAGATTCAGTCTACAGTATCAGTGCACATGGGATATATAAGCCCCACAAAGAGACCTTGGCAAATGACAGAGCCTACTAGAATTCTTCTTTCTCTGGGTTCTGAGATGTGTCTCAAATCCTTCTACTTGGCTCTCCTCCTAGCTGTTATGATACCTTTACCTTGGAAGATCCTTAGGGGAGTCCACTAAGGAGTGATAACTTTATATGACATGTTAACTACAACTAACTAATAACTAACTAATTGTGATGCCAGCTATCAATTCCAGGCCTTTGAGCATGCTATACCCTGACCTGATTCTCAACAAAGCAGCACTCATAAACATGGTGCTGCAGCTTTAATTAAAGGAATGGGGGTAAAATGTGGGATGCATTCATAACTAGTTTTCAAGCCCTGTATTTCTAAAAAAACATCAGAGAAAGACAGCTGAGGAAAATTTTCAGGCATGTCTCTGTTACAGTTTGGGCACATCTTGGAGATGTCTAGAGATTATTATCCTATTGTCTCAACAAAGAAAATTCATTTTGGAACAAAAAGAAGTGTTTGATCCTATCTGAAGAAGAAACAAAATAAAGACAGCCCAAGACATAATGAATTGAAAACCACTTTCAGGGCTGGGGAGGAGGTTCAGGAGTAGAGAGCTGAGCTACCTATGGTCAAGGTCCTGGATTCCAGCCCCATGACTTTAAAAGTGCAATTTACACTTGTAAATAATTAATTTTAGTGCTACTAACAATTGTTTGAGTCCTTTAAGAAATACATTGTTACTGATATCAGGGTAAAATACATATCCAAAATAGTATTTTTCTATAACTCAAATTTAAGTTAATTATTGTTTTTTTGTATTTACAAGTAAGTTCATTTGCATTGCTTTCTAGGATCTCATGGGCAACATTTTGTATTTTCTATATAAATTAATCTTCACTGAGTCTTCTACTTAGTTGTGTGAAAATTTTTGCATTCTTCTTTCTTCTCATTTTTCAACACTGTGTTCTTGATGTAACAACTTTGTTAGAAACATGTTGAAGTTGCTTTTAGAGAGCAGAGTTTTGCAAAGTATCATTTAGTAGGAAAAAGAAGGGGAAACAGTATAGATCTGTATGCTGGATCTTAATACTATTCGGAAATATAACCCACTTAAACAGATGGGACTGAATGTCACCCAGAGACAATCCCTTTAGATAGATAGCCTTATTTAGTCATGGAGGTTTGTGGTTTAGTTTGATGCTCCAAGAAGACAAAAATAAAATAGTGCAGAGGATGCATCTTTAAATTATTTTGTTATTCATTTGCTTCCAAATTTTCTTTTCTTTTCTTTTCTCTTTCTTTCTTCCTTTTTTTTTTGAGGTAGGGTCTCACTTTAGCCCAGGCTGACCTGTAACTCACTATATAGTCTCAGGGTAGCCTTGAATTTATGGTGATCCTCCTGCCTCTACATCCCAAGTGGTGGGATTAAAGCTGTGAGCCACCACCTCCAGCTCCAAATTTTCTTATTATTTTCTTATTTCTTATTGCACATATTAACTGAAGAGACTTTACTGCAATGGAAGCCCAGAGAAAGCATAGTTGGAGAGGCAACTTTGTTAGGGCACTAAACCCTCTCCACAGGAGGTATATTTTTCAGAAAGCAGTTGTTCTATTTCCTCATATCCCAATCAATGCTATTAACCATGTGAATCATACTAACCCTCTTATGTGGATTTTATTCTGATTCTATCATGACGATTTTCAGTGTAGCTTTTCTATAGTGAAAACATATACTTATTTAGCTTACCTTGTATCCGGTGCTTACAAATTAAATTAAAATGTTCTGCTTTAGTATTAAATACAAACTCTTACAGTCCATTTTGCCATATATACCTTAGGTAGTCTCCAGAACAAAGATCAGGAGCATTTTGCAGCATGTAAACCTGATAGTAGGCCAGACTGGTCAGCACATAAAGGAAATGTACCTGAGGAGTGATGGTCTTGTAGACAAGACATGCTTTCTAGGGGTGCCTGCTTGATGCAAAGGTCACTTTCATTTGAACTCCTATATATCCATGTTGCTTACCTACAGCAAAAGTCAATGTGACATTGAAGTACAGGTCAAGCGTCAGATTCTCCTGTAGTTAAGATTTGAGTTTAGTGTTCTGCAGCAAAGAGAGCCCATGGGTGGTTTGGTAACAGTGTGTTACAAAAACCTTATTTTAGGAGTTGAACTTTGGCTGGATGATTCAGAGAAGAAACTAAGGGCAACTAGTCAGGACTGGCCTCTGTGTAAAAAACTAGCTGTCATTCAGATTATCATACAGGGCATAGGAGATGCATTTTGCAGTGGGGCAGTGATCTTCATTTTTGTGTCTGTTTAGACACAGTTGTGAAGTAGCCTTGTCTTTTCTTTGTCTTCTGTGAAATTATTTATGTACAATAGGAGGGTATTCATGGTTTAGCTCTGAATACCAGGCTAGCTTCCTGGCTGTCAGGGCCTGTCTTTTGTTTTCTCAACAAATCCAGGCTACAAAGGTAGAACAGTAACATAGAGCAACTATAAATAGTGCAGGGAAGATAAAATACAATTCATGCTACTTAATTGTATTAACCAGCTGAAATGATATTTTAAGGATTGTTGTAAGAAACAAGTATAAGTATGGGATATTAAGTGATATTAAAATATAGATTCTGTTAGTTGTGATAATGATGTTGGGCCATCAAAAATTATCTTATGAAAAGGAACTTATTGGCCTTTTGGTGGGGAAGTAATATTGGTAATTTATTTTACAATTCCACAATCTCTCCCAATAGCACAACATGAATCAGAGTTGCAAAAATTGATATTTATCAAAACTTAGTAAAGGTTATATGCATGTTCAGTACATGATTTTATACTCTTCTTTGCTTGGGAGTTTGTAACTACAAGTTAAACCAAAGTGAAGGGTGCCTGCCTCCACTCAGATACACACACACACACACACACACACACACACACACACACACCTGGGAGACAGGGGGTGAAGGGAGGGTGTCAGCTTCCCAGAGAGCAAGCATTGTACCAGATTGAAAGAAAATCCATTATAAAAGGTTATTCTAGGCTATCCCAGTCAGTGAGCTCAGGGCCTAAGCAAGGGACCCTGTCTCAGAAAAATAAAGAGGAGCGTGATGGAGGACATCAGAGTCTGGATTCTGCATGCACAAACATATGCACACATATACCCCCATGCATGTATGCACATACATACACATCCATATCCACAAGTACATATAAACACATGTATATGTAAATATACACAATACATATGCAAAATATGATATTCTTTATGCATATGCTCATTTATTGACTGCCTATCATTTGCTTGTATATAATTAATTGTTTGTATTTTATTTTATGGGCTGTTTCAGGGATTTATAAATTAGTTTGACATCATGAGAATTTAGCTGATTATGTTGCTATTTGAACTGAGAAGTGGTAATTTTATTTTTTGAAATATTTTTATTTATTTATCTATTTATTTGACAGAGTAAGAGAGAGAAAGAGACAGAGAGTGAATGGGCACACCAGGGCCTCTAGCCACTGCAAATGCACTCCAGACATGTGTACCCTCTTGTGCATCTGGCTAACATCCTGGGGAATCCAACCTGGGTCCTTTGTCTTTGCAGGCAAACGCCTTAACTGCTAAGCCATCTCTCCAGCACTTACAGATTTTTTGAAATTTTTATTTATTTTGAAGTAATAGTTTTAATAAGGGTGATCACGAATGCCACCCACAGCTCCAGAACTGGAGTGGTGTTTTTTTTTTCATTTTTTTGACTTTATATTCTAGCTGTGCAACACACCAAGAATTTCATCTAATGCTCAAACTCTCCAAATGATCCAACTGAATACAATGATTTCAAATGTGTGAAAATGTGTGATGCCACTTCCATGTTTTGTAAGTATATGTCACCACTTATCATTTCCCAAGTGAGATAGCTTCCAAGTAGTGGCTTCAGCTTTCCATGTTTGTACTATGATTTGCCCGAGTTCAGTGTTACAGTCTGACAGCTTGGGTTTGAGAGACTGTGAATGTTGTGGAATAGGTGAGCCCCTGTGTCAGATGGATTCAGTGGAGACTTGCAGTGGGGAAAGTAGGATGGCAGAGGTGAACAGAGCTGGTGGAGAGAGGGAGAGGCGATGGCAATGCAGATGAAGCCAGAGACCATTGTTGAATTTAGGGTCAGAAAAATCTGTTGTTTAGATGAAGAATTAAATAGAGCAAAGACAATTGTTGCTCCAGCTCCAGGTTTCACTCATAAAACAACGTGGGGTAGGTCTGCAGTCAGCAAGTGGAGGAAACCTCGTGTCTAATTGATCCTTCTGAACACTTACCTGTAATGATAGAATTAAACATGATTGGTGCAGCACTCCTGCTGAAATGCTTCAAGCATATTGTGCATGGAGGTGAAGGCTGGAGTCAGATATAGTGCACACTTCCACTAAGGCCACCTTCAAATCCATCATAACCACCCTACGAATTCCATTGTGGGGGAAGTATACTCCATTTGTCTGCTACTGTCCCCATTTAGGGCCATGTGGATTTGAGCCCTGTGAAAATGGGTTTCCTGCCCTTTCTTTGTGTGTGCATGTCTGTATTGTGTGAACAACCCCAAAAATTACAGATTAAAGTTCACCTTCCTGGCATGACCACTGAGTAACTTAGTCATCAATGCAATTTAAGCATAGCATCCTCCCTCCTGCTGGGGACAAAGCTCATTCTCATTCACTTTCAGGGTTCCATAAAATAAAGCAAACCTCAGAGGCCTTGCCCACTCAGCAGGGTTGCGACACATTTTTATCAGTGTCTGTCAGAGATCCAGGGTTCAAACTATTGGAGGTCCAGATGACATCTGGCTTTCAGCTCTCCCAAAATCCGGCTGCAGTGCTTATCAGTGCATTATTCATCAAAACTGATGATGCAAGGTACAGCATGCTGTCTGCAGCTCAGTGTACGTGCACAGAGGAGTTGGCAGAGATGCCTGGTGTTCTGTGAGCCGCACGTAATCGAGAGTCTGGGTGCTGGCTCACTTCATGTGGATGACTATTCCCCCTGGTACATTTCTGTATATTTTTGGGTTCACTGTACCACCAACTGTGCAATCTTTCTTCCTCTGTTTCCCATAGAGTTCTGATAGAGAAGCAGAAGAAAACAAGCCTTTTGTGTGACAGGTGTCACATCAAATAATCTGATGACCAAAAGCAGAGCAGCAGCAGGCATGGGCACAAAGAGACAGTTCTCATAATTTCTGAGGGTACTAGGAAATAAAACCAAATGAGTTGCATTGAAATTCAGACTTTCTGCTACTTGACTCAAATGAAACAATACCAATCCTCTTCTTTGCTTCTTTTCAATTGACAAACAAATCATGGGCTTGTCCCCTCCCATTTAATCCATTAACTGTGCATATGTCTGTGCTACTCACTATAAATTCTGTTCCCTCTTAGGAGAGTCAACTTACTTTCGTTCCTGTGTTAGTGACAAGTGCTCAACATTGTCAGTTGAAGAGCCTTAATGTTTGGCCCTTGTCCTTGTCCAGATAATGGTGGTGTTATTAGGAACTGTGCAACATATTCTAGAATCAGGACTGAAATCTATGAAAAGATTAATGTTACCTGAAAGCTGGGCAGTTGCATACCTCCTAAGGTCTTGGAATTTGATTATTATTATTAAGAAAAAAAATCATTTAGCTGGAAAGACAACTCAGTAAGTAAAGCGCTTTCCTTGCAAACATGAGGACCTGAGTTTGATTCCCAGAAGTTATGCAAAAATAACAGTCATGGCGGCTTGCACTTGTAATCCCAGTGTTGGAGAGGTAGAGATAGGAAGATCCCTGGACCTTGCAAGTCAACCAGTCTAACCTATTAATTAACAGGTTCCAGGCCAGTGAGAAACCTTGTCAAAACAAAAAAAGATGATGGTGACTGTGGAACAACACCCAAGTTTGGCCTCCAAACCTGCACATCCATGTACACCTACATACACATGACATGTGCACACATACTTAAACACACACCTCAACACACAAGTTTATTTTGTAAAGACAAGGAAAAATAGATGTCCAAATATTAGTAAAGCTAGTTTTAAATGTCCAAACAGTCTCAAATTCCAGTAAACCTCTCAGCTTAAAGACCTTAGAAAATCTTTAATATTAAACACTGTTTTTGATTGGAAGATTTTAATAGTCTATTTGGTGGCCCCTTTGTCTCAGTCTATGGTGAAGTCTGCTGCTGGTAGGTGCTTTGCAGGTTGAATGGTTGATATGAGCCCTGGTATTGGTCCTATAATCAGTTTACTAACTGTGCCCATCATATTGGTCAGGACTGGTAATAGTAAAGGTTAAAGCTATGATCACTATGAGATTTTAGCTGGTCTTTTGTCTCCATATTTTTAGGATATGCCAATATAGCTGGACTAATTTCTATTTGACAGTAATATTATAGTGTCACAACAATGACTTCAGGAGAGAATTTTAAAATTCTGGAACTTTCTTCGAATGGAGGGTATCTACCTCTCAACAATTGGATCTCTCTAGTCTGTGGTCTGTCCTAAAACAAAGAACAGACAAAAAACAAGACTGAAGTAGCTGCAGGAAGGAGAAGAATAAAAGGCAACTGAGGTCACAAGATTCAATGGTACTATGGTAAAATCATGGGCTCTTAATGAACTCTGCCTAGGTTCAAATCCTACCTCTGTCATTTAGCTTTGAGAAAACCCATAACGTTAATTAATCTATCAATTTTGTTCTACATTACTCAGGCCAATGGATTTTTGTGCAGAATAAGTTGAGGTATAACATGTAAATGATTAGCAAGACTTGGCACTTAGAAGGTGTTCAAGCAAAGTCAGTTGCTATTATCATAACTAACAAACAAATTTCTACTAGAAACAGTATTATTGAATATCTAATATGTTAAAGCATTTCTCTATGAGTTGGGTGATATAACTTGTCTGATAATATGGCTCTGACTTCAGAGCATTAGAATGAATAGGCTAGAGTTAGACATGTATACAACTATAGCAACGAAGGGTATGGAAATAGCAGAGTAGAGGCACAAACTATGTTTACAAAACATGAAGGTTAGGGTTAGGGTTAGGGATGCCTCTGATTTTCACTTGAGATTGAGAGGGTATTGTGTAGAGGAAAGCCAGGTGATCATTTGAACTAGCCTTACAATTGTAAATCAGAATTTTCTTCAAAAAAGGCTTAGACGTGTGACAGGGTACTTGGACAGAATATAGTGAACAAGAAGGTAGGAAGCTTTGGGATTGTTCAGAGATTGGTACATGTTCTGATGCATGGAAAGAATTTATTTTCTTTCATTATGAGCCTGCATTATAGACAGAGAAGAGCTTGTGCTTTCCCAGTTGGCTGGACTGCATTTAAGTTCTGCCTCTACTTTTCTGGCTATATGACACAGAACTTCACTTTATTTGTACCAACATGATGAAAACACCTATGTTCTATCATGTTGTTTTGGGTATTTAGGGAAAAAAGTATGAAAAACTTTGACTTATGATATCTACCAATAAATATTTTTTGCTGTGGTGTGGGTAATGGGAGACTGTTCACCATATTTTAGGGTAGCTCAGCTTCCAGCTGGGGATTCCTTGTGCTCTGAGGTTTAGAGAAAATTAAGTCAACCCCCAAGGTGTTGTCTTGCAAAGCTCCTCATGACACTTAGCTCCCCAGCTGCCTCTGACTGTCCTCTGTTTTTTATTCTCTTTCCAAAGTCATCTTTGTCTCAATAACAGTGAGATGAAGAGGGTTTTCTGGCAAGAATCAATAGTAAATGCCAAGATGGTGAGGTAAGAGTGTGCTTGACTTTCTCAAAGAGCAATATAGTAGGGAAGATTACTGAAAAATTGTGGTGGCCTGAGATGTGGTCAGAGCAGTGGCCAGGAAACAGATCAGGTAAATGTGTGGCCCATGTCAAGGACATCAGAGCACAAGTCTGGAGTATTTTGATGATGGTAGCAAGGTATACTTTGTACTTTAAAAGAGCCATGTAAGGGCTAGGGAGATTAATCAGTGGGTAAACTGTTTGTCCTACAAGCATGAGGACCTGAATTTGATTCCTAGGACCCTGTAAAATGCCAGGTGTGAGAAGGCAGAGATAGAAGGATCTTTAGGGCTCACTAGCCAGCTTGTATAGCCTTATTGGTGAGCTCCACACCAATGAGAAACCCTGTCTCAAAGGAGGTGGATGGTGTTCTTGAGAATGACACCTGACATTGTCTTCTGGACTCCATGTGCATGAATACGTGTTCATGTACTTCACAACACATGTAATTTTTAAAGAAATGGACCACTTTGGTGCTTAACGGCAAATAGAATAAAGGGATGGAAGCAGCAGTAAAGAAACCAGTTAGGGGCTAGAGACATTGCTCAGTGGTTAAGGCCCTTGTCTGCAAAGCCTAAGAACCCAGGTTCAATTCTACAGTACCCGCATAAACCAGATGCACATGGTAATGCATGCATCTGGAGTTTGTTTGTAGTGGCTAGAAGCACTCTCTCTCTTCCCCTCCCTCTCTCATAAATAAAAAATAAATAAAAGAAAAAGAAAACTATTGGCATAATCCAGGAGAATGAAGATGTGGTCTGGACAGGAACTCCAATGGGATAGGTGGCTACTCATGCTCTAGGAGAGGTGAAGTGACATGCCTATGGATTAGATACAAATGGTAGGACAAAAGGAGTTAAGGGTGTGTCCAAAGCTTTTTGGCTAGAGCAAATAGGTACTGGAGTTGTCATTTACTAAGTGGGGAAGGATTGAAGAAAGAGTATGTTTGGAAAGAGAAATCAAGAATCTGGTTTGCATTTGTTGAGTTCAAGGTACCTTTTCTATGCAGTCATCCAACTAAAGGAAATATGAAGGAGATAGTTGAATTCGTGATTTTAGAATTCAGGGAATGGGTTAGGGTTTAAGAATAAATTTAGAAATATATTATACTTCACTATTGGATGAAACCTTTGCATATATAGCTCAAAAGTGAATAACATTGTTATTTATTTTCAACCAGGAGGAAAAATTTCTGAGTTAATTTGACTCAGCCACCAAGTGTGTTGCAGTGTTGAAGGGGCAGGGACCTTGATATTGGGACTATTGCATGAATCATTCCTTTGAGGCCATCCCTGAAGGACCTGGAAGGTTAGCAATGAATGTGACTTACAGGGGCCCAGATCTCAGAAGAGTAAAGTAGAAATCAAAATTACTTCAAAACATACTCAGAATAAACAAGCAAAACTCATCATCCTTTCTTTTGTGTTTTATATCACTGAGCAATTTGATTAAAACAAATCACCAGGACCAAGAATGAAGTTGCTTTTCTATGGGGACAAAATCAATGAGAAGAGTCAAGGTTGAGTAAATGTCCTGTGGATACTCAGGGGATAAAATTCATTTTCTGGAAAGACAAGGGAATTTTTCAGATTTACTTGTTTTCTAAAAGAGTTACTTTTATGTTATACTTTAAATGGCATTGGGGATGTGAGGCACTTTTAAAGGTTAATAGTTCTTGACCTGAGAGGGCTTTCAAAGTGCTTATGGTAGATTTTTGTCTTGGAAACTTTCTAAAAAGTCATGTCTTTATGGAAACAATTGGGCAAGTCATTTGGATATGTTGGTATTGTGAGTGAGAAGGTCTGATTGACTGTTGTCAATGTCAGGTGGCCTCAATGGAATAGGTTCAGTGCCTGTAAAATGGATGCAATATAGTGCATTGCTCAGCCTGGCCCTCTATGTTTAGCAAGAACTGCCTTTGGTGGTGACTTTGAGGCTAGCCTGAGCTTTGGAGTTGTCAAGAAATTACAAGATTGTTGCCCAGCGATTGAGCAGTCTTGGTACCAGTCTGAGGACTTGCAATTTAGCTGCAAGGGCCAAGGTTCCCCAAAGCTGCATCACAGTGTGAGGCTTTGTCTCCCTATCTGCCTTCCTCCCTTGCTGCATGTAAGTGCCAGGCCTACATTATGGTGAAGGCTTTCCTTGTCCATTCTCATTCCACTTCCCCTTTCACTTCTCTAGGTAATCCTTCCTAACTACTGCCTTGAGCATCCAGTTCTGCCTTCACACCTGCTTTGTGGAAGACTCAACTAACAGAGCTTATTCACCTCACTTTACAATATAGAGAGACTCCCAGAAAAGATAGAAAGGGATGTCTAAGCCCATGGGCATTATTTTTATTTATTCATGTTTACCTATTTGTGCCAAAATTTTTCATAAAGGAATGACAACTCTGGTACTTTTCTTGATTTCAATCCCTCATATTCAGGTTCCTCATCTCTGGTTAGGCCACATGGAGTCTCTGTAAAAGGAATTTAGCACGTTTTTGGGAGAACCCTTTTTTGAGGGGGAATGACATTAAATATGTGCATCATTTACAAATGTTAATTTTCTTCTGGAAACTAAATCGTAATCAATACATGTCCAATATTCCCCATAGTTCTCTGATGCAGAGTAGGTTTCTCTTGAATACTCTTGTTACACCAGGTTTTGGGATAGAAGATTGTACTGGTAAAACAGTTGGGATAAAGTTAGAACGGATTATTTCTAAACAAAATCTTCCTCAAATGAGCCTATTAGGATGTTCATGACTGTGTCCACTGTTGAGTCCTCCCCATCCCTTAGTGCCCATGTGGGGTTTCTGCATGAGAGTCTTCTAAACATCTTATAAAACTTATTGTCTCTCTCATTTTACTGTTGAACAGAATTCAGACTTGTAATTGGATCATGAGCCCATGACATTGGTGAGGGTTAGCTCTGAAAACCACCATACTGTGGAGGCAGAGGGCCTGGTTTCTTACCATGACTCAACATACATCCATGTGCAACCTTACAAGTTACATGTGAAATGGCAAATTGAACTCAATATTAGTTGTGGCCCCTTTCAGTTGTGAATGTCTATATTTCTCTGAAATTAAAAGATAACACAATATTCCCAGACTCTTCTTGTTATACTAGTTTTTCTTTTCTTAAAAATCAAGAAAAGTGAGAGTAGCATTAATATAAGGGTATGAACATTAACAGAAGTGCTTACTGGGCAGTTTGATAAGCATAGTATATACATTTAGCCAGACAACAGCAGATGTTACAGCCCTAAGGCTCATGATTACCCCTGTTTTAATTTTTCAGTATCAGGGATGTATTCCCTCCCATGGAGCAGGCCTCCAGTCCAATTAGAGGGCAGTTGGTTTCCCCCATAACAGATGTGCCACTATTGCACCCGTTGGCTCATTTGGCCTGGCTGGCCAAATATAAGGCTTGCAGTATCCACTGCTGAGTATCTTCATTGGTGATTTCTCTTTCTCCCATTGAACTTCATGCAGAATGGCTTCTTCCAGCTTTCTGTCAGCTGGTCTACATGGAGGAGGTTTTCAGCTCAGTTCCAGCAGGATTTCTCAGTGGCCTTGCAGCCCAAGTATGTGGAGTCTTCAGCAATAGGGTCTTACCATCTATTCCTGGTGGGAAACCAAGGGCCTCGGCAATGGCCTATAATGTTTTGGGGGCATCAGGGACCTCCCTGGCCAATAACTCACTGGAAGGTATCCCATCCCTGGCACTGAAAATTTTCTAGCTACTCTCACTTTTGGTAGAGAATCTTCTCTTTTCAGATGGCAGTGACCTTGGGATGACTCAGAAGGTATCATGGTGATGGAAAGAAATGACTGCAGTGCTCAGTACTGCAATATCTCTATTACACCTTCCAAGGCTCAGGGTCTAATGCAGAAGAGGTGGCAGAAAGAATGTAAGAGCCAAAGGAAGGGTAGGACTCCATACAATATGCTCCCTCCAGACACCAAATGGCCTGTATATCCATGGCCTCACAGTGCCTGACACTACCTGCACAAGACCATCATAAGAGGAGGAAAAGATCATGACATCAAAATTAAAAGAGAGACTGATTGAGATGGGGAGGGGGTATGATGGAGAATGGAGTTTCAAAGGGGAATGTAGGGGGAGGCAGGGTATTACCATGGGGTATTTTTTATAATCATGGAAGTTGTTAATAAAAATTTGGAAGAAAAAAATCAAGAAAAAATAGAACACTAAAATAGCTTCATTTTTCAAAGATGGTTTTGTTCAGATCTTGTTCCTGCTTTGTGAGATAATCTCAACAAATTTCAGAGCAATGGAAAGACTTATTTCCAAATCATCTGAAGTAATTAATTCCAGTGGTTGGAGTTAATTATGATGAGGCAATTCACAAGGTATACAGTAGAAAAAAAGTAGCAATTGATGATACTTCATTTGCAGTGGGGATTTTTTTTTTCAAAAGCTTTCTTCTGGCAGGCATTTGAAGTTTAACATGAGTGCTTCAGTGGTGAGAAAGCAGTTTATGAGGTATCATTAGGTATGGTGTGAATTATGTGCATATGTTCTTGTGTATAATTTTACAGATATGATACCTGCCTTATTGGTATACAATGTGCAAAAATTAATGATGATGGCAGAAGCTACATCTCTAACATGGTTTTGTATGTGCAAACTATAGTATGTGCTAAAAAACATTCCATAGGAAAAAAGCATGCATGATGTTATGGAATAATTTTAATATCAATATGAGAAATTAACAAGACTATACTGAGTATAAAAATGACAATTGGGAAGCACTCCCAATTCTGTATTATAACATAAAGAACTTGTAATAATGCAATAACAGACTATATTTCTATTTTATGGTTTTGATAGTAAGACACTTAGGTTCCACTTTCATGGTTTATGCTGTTATCAGAACCCCCTGATATAATTAGATGGCCTTGCTTTAGATAATTACTCATATTTTCTTATTGCATAGCAAAAATCCCTCTGGTTGAAAATTTTTGATATCTTAAATCTGAAAGCTATATTGCTGAGATAGAATGAGAGCCAAAAACCCATCCACAATAAAAGAACCAGGATTTTTTGTAAGCTGAGTAACAATAATAGTGCTATTTCCTTGAAATTTTATAATTCACAGATTGATTACTTTGATGACTTATTTTGGATTATTCTTTTAGCATGTCTGTAAGAAAGGTGTCATTTTGTCAATTTTATAGATGGGAACATTCAAACTGAGAGTTTTAAATGGCAAGCAGAGATTCAAACAAACTTGGCTCAAAGTTTCCACTTCACAACTTTTCAAATCGCCAAAAGCACAATCCTAACAAGAAGAACTGTGAATGGTTGTTTTTTTTTTAATGTGTAAAATGTCATTATTACAACCTGTCTAGTACCTCACTTTCTACGTTGAAATGGGAAACCTGTGTTCTAAACTTCTGTTGTTAACTTTGAATCCTTAGCCAAAGAGGCCATCCTCTCTGAAAGGAAGGGGCTGCAGTACAAGATATAAAGTACATAATTCAAATTTTGTTAGATTGAAATTAATTTATTGCTGAGTGATTAAATGTGTCATTGTTATTTTTGCCACCATATTGAACTGATTATAGAATGTAATCAGTCCTAGAAGTATCCTTCTAGAAAGATAAGCAAAAATAAGCTTGTATAGAATAGTTCCTTAGACAATTACATATGAAAGTTTTATCTTTTGGATATTTTATATGAATATTGCAACAAAGCCTACTACTTTGGGGTAAGAGGGGGAAGAAGAAAGAAAAGTTCTCAAAGTGAGGTAGTTTAACGGTGTTGGTAATTGCCTTACCCTTCCTAGTTTAGAGTCCACATCTACAGAAAATTTTAAATTATTGTTTGCGAGGAAATATTTGCACCAGTCTTTTGACATTCATATAGACACACCTGCTGCCATCAGACATAGTTTTCTAAAATGATATAAATATACTTACAATTTACAGTCACAAAATAAAAATGATTGATAAAAACTTAAATTTGAAGTAAACATTGTAAGGTTGGGGAGTGACAAAGACCATGCAAACCACTCTGAGGGAAAAAGGAAAGCTTTTATTGGGGGCGTGGGGGAAACATAATGCCAAGACTGTGGGGCAGGAAACCATGACCTGGGGGCAATGTTAGGCAAAGAAGGGATAACTTTCTTGAGTAATGTGGATAATCCATTTCCTTATGTTTGTTGCCATCCTGCTGTCCTTAGTGACTCCATTTTTGGAGCTTGTCCTGACCTAACAAACATGAAACATTATTATAAAAATTTTGCTTCTGAGTACCGTGACATGTTAGGTAGTAGTTGTCAATTAAAATGTTGCTCTTATGATAAGCTTTCCAAAAGTCTTTTCTCTAGGAAAGTAATTCTGTCTTAATGATAGCTATCATTTATTACAGACCAGATATTTGTGCATATCATTTAGTTCCAGCTTCTAAATGAATTTTAATTTAGGTGTTATTATCTCAATTTTGCTCATAAGGAAAATGAGTCTAGTAATATCACCTGTTTCTTGAGATAAGTGGGTTTTCTTAAGTACAGAACCTGTTCTCTAGTCTGAAGCCTGTCATCATAGTATTCTATGCATCCATGTGCTAGGAAATGTGTGTACAGGTGTGGTAGACATTTCTCTGTAGTCTTTTTGTGGGAGCAAAGGAAATTCTAGGAGACTTCATAAGTAGTCCTTAGAAATACCAACTTCCCCTAAAATGTCTTTATGGCTGGGATCAGTTTTATGAACTGATGTGCTTTTGTGTTTACTTATGAATCCCAGATTTCTCACCATTTGCAGAGTTTTCTGGGCCTCCCCTCCCCACAGTGCATGACCATTTTTTTTTTTTCCCATAGGAAGAGGCATGACCTGGGACACTTGCCTATTTTATATATAGAACTATAAAGATAACGATACCCTCTAGCAAATGAAGAAACCCGTGAGCTGTAAATGCCTGTGTCTTCAACTAATTCACAGAATTCCCTCCAAGGGAGGGACTTATTTTGCATTTGAACTCCACAACACCTTTCAAGATTGTTAAATTTAACACCAGCCTGAAAATCCCAGTCATGCTGGAGATCAATTAACCCATCCCAGTGCTCCACTGGTTCCCCTTTAAGATGTCTGGCTCTTAGAGCCATTTGGATATGATCCTATTCATAGTAAATAAAAACAGATAATTCTGTACAAGGAGAAATTTACTGATAATATTCAAGGCCCCTGGAACATCATTCCTCTCCTCTTTTGTATAGAATGGTAAGATCATCCTCTGGGTTTTCTCTGTATCTTTCAAAAACAATTTCAAATCATCGTATTTGCTTTAATAGTTAAGATATATATCTTTTCTTCAGAAGTCTTTTTATTTTCATGTTAATAGTTTTCAGCATTGTTTTGACCCTAGTAGTATATTTCTAGTTATAGAATAGTTTCTAGTGATTTTGTGCTATTTTACTTGTAAGAAAAAATTAGATTTACATTATTTACAAATGACATGAGAATAGACTGTAGAAATAAAAGAAAGAGAGGCAGAGGATGGTTTACACAAGGGGATGCTGGGGTGCTAGGCAGGCTTTGATGGTGGCCAGGCCAAGGGCTAAGATGCACTATTAATGTCAGAGAAGGAAATGGAAGGGGAGGGGCAAGCAGGACAAGTCCCATGTATCTGTGCATCTGCCTGTGGCTCCATATTTCAGTGCTGTCCATCAGCTGTGAGTTGTCACTTAGGATCATCTGCATATTCCAGATTGTTCTGAGTTCCATACAAACTGGCTCTGAAGGTCATAGTTTCCAAAGGCAGTTCCCTGCAAGAGAAAAGAGGGACATTGCTACTTAGAGGTGCAGGGGGTGTGTGACTAGATCATGGTAATATCCACTCAGCGCCATTTGTTTATACTGACTGTCCCCCTCTGACAATGTCATCTGGCAAAAGTAAGCCTCAGCTGTGACCATATCTTCATCTGTAGTAGATGGTCCATTTTTACTGTAACACACATAATGCTATAATGAAGGGACTGCATTTCTTTAAAATTCATTTAATGTGTTTTAATAATTAGTCTCTGATGTCTGCCAGAATTATGGCAGTGGAGATTGTAGATTGTTAAGGAGGGTTTAATTTGCTTAGTTTTTAAAGGGTAAGTATAGCATAATGATTGGGACTCTCATCTAACTTTACTGCATCCCAACTTCTTTAATAGGCAAAGATGAGCATATAACCTTAAAACAAATGGAAGAAGAGGTCAGAGGGCTTCTCAGTATGTGAATGACATGAAGAACACGCTAATGCCTTCAGTATATCCCGGATCTACTTAGGACCACCTTAGCCTGCAGGTCACCAATGAAAATAGCTACAAGTATCATCTGTGCCTTCCTGATCTTATCAAGTCATAATAGATCCAGCCGAATTTGAAACCTGTAGTATAAACTTCAGTTTAGGTATAGGAGAGATGCCTGAGAAATGCAATAATCCTGGTACCTAGGGCCTTGTCCTTTCTGTTTGTGTTGCAAAGGAACAGGGAAGAAAGATTAAAGGAAATATGAGTTTTTAATAAACAATTTCCAACATAAATATGAGTTTCAACCTTGCAGCTTGATAGAGTATTGCCAATCAGTGCTTAATTAATTAATTAATTTTATTTACATATTCACACACAATGTGTGTATGTATGTGCATGCCTGTGCATGCATGCACAAATTTGCATATGTACCAGGGCATCTTGCCAACTACAGAGGAATGCTAGACACTTACGACAGTTTTTACATCTAGCTTGGGAACTGAATCCAGGCCAGCAAGCAAGCACCTTTAACCACTGAGAAATCTTTCCAGTCCCCCAGTGCTCTTTTAATGTGTCTCGTCACTTTCACATTATAGTAGGGGTGGAGTTGAAATTGATCACTGTGACTTATATTTCTAAAGATAACAGTGAGTCAGCAATACTAAAACTGTACTTCCTGCCTTTTGAAACACCAACTTGCCTGAAATGCCTTTTGTCTCTTTGGATACCATGTAATTGTAATGAGCTTTTCTGATAGTTGTAAGTCACATGTCCTAGGCCATATTTTCCTATATGATTTTCATTAAATGCTTTGGAATCATGGGGCAGGAAGAAATTATGTAAATACAAGGTTTTTTTTTTTTTTTACTTTTTTTTATTACTTTGCTCCTCTGGTTTTTATCACCTCATAATATACAGGTAAATATGGCAATCACACATTGAGATGGGGGATTCTGTTCTAATGCGTCTATTCTCCTTCTTTGCATTCAATCCATGTTAATTATCAATGATTTCTTAGGCAAAGAGAGGAATGCAGGCTCCATGCTGTCTGCAACTACTCCAGTCATTCCTTTACTGCCCGTGACACCATGTGAGACCTGCAGATGCTAAACAACCTTTCCCTGCACCAGATCAAACAAGAAATGTTAACCATATGCAACTCCAACCTGTTTATCCTTAAGCAATGCAAAGCCATGCAGTGTTGCAGAAAGGCAGCGGGGAGAGCATGGAGCTGCCACTGCTCATGGGGTACCTTGCAAAGAAGCAGAGCAGGAGGCACCAGAATTTAGGGCAGTTGAATTGATGCAGGTGCCTTTCTTCCAACATTTCTCACAAAATTCTGTGCAAATGTGTAGACTTAGTGGCCTGTTTCATAAAAGATCAAGCCTCCGTTTTCAGGTTTGGAGTCTTAAATTACTTTGGTGACTGTGGATTTTGAGTATCTACATACTCTGAGATGTGACCTATTAGCTATTTTGATAAGAATGCACACAATCATTAGAAAAAAATAGAAATTTTTTTTTTTTTTTTGGTGGCGCACGCCTTTAATCCCAGCACTCGGGAGGCAGAGGTAGGAGGATTGCCGTGAGTTCGAGGCCACCCTGAGACTACATAGTGAATTCCAGGTCAGCCTGGGCTAGAGTGAGACCCTATCTCGAAAAACCAAAAAAAAAAAAAAAAAAAGAAAGAAAAAAATAGAAAATTTTAATTCATTTCAGGTCACATTTAATTAGAATGATAATTTTTTGGGGTGCACTACTTTTTAAAGATAGATCTTTTCGGGGGCTGGAGAGATGGCTTAGCAGTTAAGCCCTTGCTTGTGAAGCCTAAGGACCCTGTTTCAAGGCTCAACTCCCCAGTACCCATGTAAGCCAGATGCACAAGGTGGCACATGCATCTGGAGTTCGTTTGCAGTGGCTAGAGGCCCTGATGCACCCATTCTGTCTGTCTCTCTGCCTCTTTCTCTGTCTGTTGCTCTCAAATAAATAAAAATAAACATAAAAAATAAAGATAGATCTTTTCAAAGTTCTATCTTGGCTATTGATATTTTTGAGTAATTTTATCTGAAAAAATATACAGATTATTAAACATAGGAAATTTAAGGACTATTGGAAGCAGCTGTTAAAACAGAAAAAGACAAAATGGAAAAAAGTTCAAGAATCCAGCATGTGAATTCATCAGCTCACCCTCCTTTTCCCATCCTATGTTGTTATAAGACGATTTAGGAGTGGTAGGGCCTCAAAAGTATACTTGAGGGATTGCTTTGAGACTTAGGGGGAAAATCTGAGTCATACTGATCTCCTCCCTGCCAAAGGAGTTCTTGCAATCTCCACTTTGCTAGAGGCCATGAACGTAAGGAAGAATCTGGTTGTTCCTTGTCTCTTTCTTTCCTAGGACAGAAAATTAAGCTATGAGATCAACCCCTTTCCTTAAAACCTAGCAGCACCTAGACTCCTGGACTTGGCGCTGGACCAACCAGTTAAGTCTCTATCCAGTAAACTCCCATGAGACCCCAGTGTGGAGCTCCAGATCCGCTCTTCCATTTTCTGGAACCCTTTTTGCCTCTTCTTTGGGCAGGAGTCTGTATTATTTCCTGCCCATAAGTCTATATGCTGTATCTCTATAAACCCTACAAGACAATCTTTCTAAACTTTACCCTCTGGTCTGTGGGTTTCATTCATTGAAATTCCCAAAGCAAGAATGTAGAGGCCACTAATTCAGTGGAAGCTTTGTGTGACCATGAGTGTATAGCATCCCAGGTACTACATTGTTGCCCACCCAAGAGTTGAAACAGGCTCTGATGCTCTCAATTCCCATATCATTTACATGTTTAATATTTCTCTCTCTTTTATTTATTCACATATTTAATTTCTCCCACTTTGAATTATGAAATAATAAAATCCTATCAAAAAGTATTTTGGAAATGGAAGAAAATATTGTGCTAAGGCAACAATGGTATTTCCTGTTGTGCACAGCCTCTTTAATACTTTGTTCCTCTGCAGACTTATTCCCTTGATGCTGCTGTTACTTGAGGTACACCAGCTGACTTGGTAAGACATGCTTAGGGAAGTCTTTCCAAGAATTGGAACCAGCAACCATGCAGACAATATAGATGGTGGGTTAGAAACCATAATGCTAGAATGTAGGGAAAAAGTCATTTTCCAGCTCAATCCAATTTGCCTTGATGACCTATTTTCAATCATCTCATTTCTAGTCAGCTTTATGGATCATGGCATACAAGTGCAAACCTGGATCTAAATTGAACAAACTTACATCTCTGTTAAAAACAAAACAAAACAAAACAAAACAAACAAACAAACAAGCAAAAAAACAGCTCCATTCATCCTTAGTAGTCAAAACCCAGGGTCCAAACACAGATGAGGAATGAAAATGAAAAGTCAAGGTGGATGCAGTTCCTACTTTAGGAAGAGGTTTATACATCAACACTAACTGTCAGAATAGAGTGGATAACAGCTGAAGTTATGGGGCTGTGCGGTCGGGCTCATGGGCTCCCCCATCCATTGAGTCTATATCCTTGGACAGTTATATAATTGCTGAGAATCAAGCTTATAATCTGTAAAGATGAGGTAGTTTTAGACTCATCATGTGAAATCTAAATAAGCCAATAGTTTCAAAAAATGGCCAGTCCAGAGCCAGGCATATGTGTTATTATATGAAGTCCCTGCATTACAGTGTGCAGAGTATTTTATTACAATTATTCAAGCTGCTAGAAGTATATTAAAAGGATTTCTCTATTATGACTAATAGGGATTTAACCCAGGAATACAAAGTTTGCTTAGCATCTGAAACTCAATCTGTGTAATTCACTGAATTCACAGAGAACATAGAATAAAAACCACATTATTATCTCAGATATAAGAAAAATATTTGTCAAAGTCCAAAATGGTAAAAATAATGAACAATAGAAGGTATTATCTGATCAAAGACATATAGGAACTCTTAGCTAATATTATCCATCCTTGGAGACAAGAGTATGCTCTTCTGAGATCACTATTATTAGGGATGTCAGCTCTTATCACTTCACTTCAACAGTGTACTGCAGAGATGCTAGTCAGAGCAATTAGGTAAGACAGGGAATCAAAATGTCTAAATTCTTAAAGGAAAGTAATACTGTATTTGCTCATAGATTATATTATCTTATACAGAATACAATAAAAATTTTATGGCACAAAATAGAATAAAAGGCATAATAAATGAGTTCAGTAAGGTTGTAAGTTAACAGCACCATACAAAAATCAATAGTTTAACAATGAACAATGTGAAAAATCTGAAAAGTGTTTAAGAAGGTGATTCCTTTTAAGATATTTTATTAACTTATTTGTGAGAAGAGAGAGAGAGAAATGGGCACAGTAGGGCCTCTTGCCACTGCAGATGAACTCCAGATGCATGTGCCACTTTGTACATCAGGTTTTATGTGGGTACTGGGGAATAGAACTGGGAACATCAGGCTTTGCCAGCAAGCATCTTTAACTGCTGAGCCATTTCTCCATCCCTGATTCCATTTATAATGACATCATCTGGACTAAAATACCTTTAAGTAATTCTAAACTCTTAAAGTTATATTACTTACACACATATATATTGCACACTATAGTAATTTGTATTAATTGACTCAGGATAATAAGCATTACAACTGTTCAAACATTAACCATTTTTGTTCATTGAGACTTTTCTATTCTTTTGTAATCAGTTTAAAATATGCCCATAAATTGTTTTATCCAGTATTCACCCTGCTGTCCCGAAGAAGAGTCAGGAGTAACTCTTCAGCTTTGAATATGGCAAATTTCACTGAATTTTGTTTCATCCCCTTTCCTTCTCAGTCCCCAGTGACTCCTGTTCCATTCTGTTCTATGAACTGGATATACTAATTTCCACAAATGACTGAGGAAATGCAGTATTTATTTTTTGTATCTTACTTTAAGGATAAATTTCCCAGAAGAAGTATAAGACTTGCACATTTTGAAATGTTGTTGAAGAAAATGAAGTAAAACCTGAAAGCATGGAGAAACAACTCATGTTCATGAACTGGAATATTTAACATTGCTAATGTGAAAGGACTCCACAGAACTGATCTACACATTAAAAAGCCCTGGTAGCTTTTATTTTCAGAATTTGACAAGTAGATCTTAAGACTCACATGAAAACACAAGGTACTCATAACCAGACCAATGTTTAAGAGGAAACTTGGAGGAGTCATTTTTTTCCTAATTTCAAAAGTTACTATAAAAGCTACCATAGCCAAAGTAGTGTGATACTTTGTAATGTAGACATGTAGATCAATGGAATGGAATAGAATTAAGAGTACAGATGGGCTGGTGATATAGTTCAGTGGCACAGTGATTGTCTAGCATGTAGGAGGCTTGGTTTGATCCCCAATACTTTGAAAACTTAATTAAAAATGTAATTGAGTCTAGAAATCAACATTGTTTTAAAAAGTTTTATATAGAACACATACAAATGGCAAAAAATCACATGAGAAGTCCTACAACATCATTATTCCTTGGAGAAATACAACTAAAAACTACAACAAAATTCCCTCCTTCATTGAGGGTCGCAGTAACCTCATTGCTGGGGCAAAACACCTGACCAAGAAGCAGAATGGAGGGGGGTGCTTATTTCAGACTCACAGTTTTGAGGAGAAATTTCATCATGGCAGAGAAAGCATGACAAACAGCTCACATGTTCATATATCAGCAATAAGCAGGGAGCAGTCTAGAATGAAACTGAGTTAGCTCTGAACATCTGGTGGGCCATACTAATCAACCCCCAGGTCCACCCAGTAACAAAAGGAGTTGTGTTACTCCTGAAGGCTCCACCAGCTGGGGACTAAGTATGAAGCTTAATATACTGCCTGTATTGTAAAGCAGCATAGCCATTTTGGGAAAAAAATGGTATTTTCTCAAAAGTTTAACTGTATGAATGGCTGTTCTATTTCTTGGACTATTCTCTGGAGAAATGAAAGCTCATATATGCATAAAACCTGACACATGGAAGTTTATAGAACATTATTATATAGACAAGTTAGAACAACCCAAATATCCATCAACTGATGAATAGAAACATAAGACAGGCAACAGCTAAACCATAAAATGTTATTTGGCAAAAAAATTAAGTGCTGAAATTTTATACTAAGTGAAAGAAGTCAGTTACAAAGGAACAAATATTACAAAAATCATTTATTTGCTATTTTTTTTTTTTACTATTTTCTTCCTTCTCCTCTTTTTTATCTTCTTATATCCCCTCCCCTTCTCTTTCCCTTAGTCTCATATTCATTTTATTTTCTTTTAATTTTTAAAAATATTTTCATTTCATTTTTTATTTTTACTTATTTTGTGGGAGAGTAAGAGAGAGAGCGAGAGAGACAGACAAAGAATCAGTGTGCCAGGGCCTCTAGCCACTGCAATCGAATTCCATAGGCACGTGCGACCTTGTATATGTGGAGAGCGGGTGTGGCGGCACCGGCGGCCATCCCAAAATGGCCGCTTGGGCTTCCTGCCAAGTCTCCGTGGTGTGGCGGCCATTCCAAAATGGCGCCTGGGCTGGCTGCCAAGTCTCATGACTAAGCACCATTTCCTGTTTCCCCTTCTGAGTAAACACGTACACACTGCAAAGTGCGCATGTACAAGCGCTACGTAAGATCAGACCACCATCAGGAGGTTGGCTGCGCCCTGTTGTCTACGACCACGTGGCAGCTGCTGATTGGATCAGGCTGGCTATATATAGGGTGGTGGGTTTGGGATCGGGGCCCCACCTAGATGTCAAGGATTCCTGAATAAACTGCTTCGAGAAGAGTTCCGATTGCCGTTGCCTTCGTTGCCTTATTCCGCTGGACGGGAAGGGTAGCGACATGTATACATGTGTCACTTTGTGCTCATGTGTCACCTTATGCGTCTGGTTTACCTGAGTTCTGGGAAATTGAACCTGGGTCCTTAGGTTTTGCAGGCAAACATCTTTACTGCTAAGCTATCTCTCCTGCCCTCTTTTAATTTTTGAGATAGTACATTGCTATGTAGCTCAGGCTAGGCTCAAACTCACTATGTAGCCCAAGTTGATTCAAACCTCATCATCCACCTGCCTCAGTCTCCAACATACTGGGAATTACAAACATGCACCACTTTCAGATTGCATGATTCCATTTTACAGGAAAAGCCAGACTCTGAAGAAATAGATTAATGGTCATGTAGGTGAAGAAAAAAAGAGAGTGAGTGTTCATGAGTATGGGATTTCCTTTCAAGGTAATGAAAATGTCCTATAAATAGAGAGAAATAATGGAAGTACCACCTGGAATATACTAAAAGCCATTACCTGTAGACTTCAATAGAGTTAATATTGTTTTATGTGAATTATATCTCAATACATTTATTACAATGCAATTACCCCTTTTAACTTTTGTGCAAAGACTGGAGCACTGGGGAAATCTCCTATGAGTCCTCCTGAAGATGAATGCAATATTCTTCAGTGAATTCATTCCCAGAAGCCCACAGTTTCTGAAATTTGTCAAGGCAACTTATCAGTATTATTTCTTATTCTGCTTAATCACATATCAAGGAATTCTGGTAATTTACCATGTATTGGAAAACAACCAATGGTCAGTCAGAGAACAAAGCTATCTGGGACATATGTCTTGGTGGCAATACATTAACATTGACACTTGAGTTCCTTTAATGTGAATGAATATAGTTGTTACTGACTAGAAGCAGGTAGGGCCTACTGTTAGGACTGTGCAATCTGATGATCACTAGTTCTGGATTCAAAAGAATCTTTGAGGCAGAAAACTCAAAGCAGCAAGATTCCTATCAGGGTGTTTATGTCAATCATTTTAACATAGCATTTAAGGTAAGAGGGTTGGTTTTATGAAACTTGAGTAAAAGAAAGCACTCTTCCACAGGAACAAACAAGCACATATTGTTATACCAAATAAAAAAGATTCTTTATGCTAATGAGATGGAACATTTCCCTGATTCTATGCTTTAGCCCTAATTCATCAAATTGACCAGTCAATGTCCTATATTAATTAAATAATTAAATGATGCTTCTATTAAGTTCACTACCTGAAAATAATGTTTATAGTTAACATATTATTTATTTGCAAATCAAATCAAAATAACATATTCTCAGATTTGCTATTTGTTAGTAAAGAAGAGAAGAGACAAAAATATTTTGGAGAAGGTATTTCAGCTAATGAGCATGAAGGAAGTTAAAGATATAAGGGCCATAAGGCCCTTATGGTAAATAGTAGAAGGCTGAGAAGACTGAACTCTAGAATTTGTAGTGGGTTCAGGAGTGAGCGTTATCAGTAGTTCAGGGTGGGATGTAAGTATAGTACTGAATATCCATGTAAAGTGAATTTCCTCTACTTCTTTAAATGACAGAGTATGAGGCATTCTATGAATAAACTGAAAAGAAGGGCCTCAGGACTCAAGGACTTTATTAATTAATAATATTGTATAATGACACCTTAAAATAATCTTAAGTATAAATGGACATCAGCATAAAAATAATCTCAGTGACAGTCTAAAATAGGGAGTTTTAAAAAATATTTTTAAAATTTTATTTATTTGCAAGCAGAGATAGAGAGAAGAGAGACAGATAGAGAATAGGCACGCCATGGCTTCTAGCCACTGCAAATGAACTCCAGACACATGTGCCCATTGTGGGTCCTGGGGAATTGAACCTGGGTCCTTTGGCTTTGCAGGCAAATGCCTTAACCACTAAGCCATCTCTCCAGCCTTAAAATATGGAGTTTTAAAAAATGAGTGGGTATATGGCTCAGTGGTTAAAAGCACTTGCTTGCAAAACCTGCTGGCCAGGGAGTTCAATTCCCCAGCATTCAAGTAAAGTCATATGCAAAGTGGCATGTGTATCTGTGACTTCAATCTGTTTATGACAATGGAGGGCAGAACAAGGAGAATCCATAGACCATGAATCAGCTATTCTGACATTTGTTTAAAGTGCATTTGCATTGGTAATACTCTGCCTCAAAGAAGGTGGAGCACAGGCACCTTGAAGTTGTCCTCGATCTCCACATGTATGCCACGGTACACATGCTCATACCTACACACACTAATAAACAAACTAAAAAATTTAAAAGATAGGCCAGATGTGGTGGCACCCACATTTAAGCCCAGCATACAGGAGGCAGAGGTAATGGGATCACTGTGAGTTCAAAGTTAGCCTGTGACTACATAGTGAATGCCAAATCAGCCTGGCTAGAGTGAAACCCTAGCTTTAAAAAAGAGAGAGAGAGAGAAAGAGAGAGAGAGATGAGATTTTTTAAAAAAAATCATAAAATTAAACTTGCAATAAGCAGAGATAATACTGGAAACAGAAGAACATACTAAAAACAACCAGCCAACTAATGGACTACCACCCCCACCACTATCTCCAAAGCCCCAACTAAAAACCAAGCAACCAACAAACACTTCTCAAGGAATATTCTCAGATATAGTAAAGAAGATCAGGAAATATCCACAAAATAAGATGAAATACATCAGAAGGTTTAAAGGTAACATTATGTTCAACATTAGAATAAATTATCAAGAGGAGGAAAAAATGTAGTATTAGTTATGTGGGAGCAAGCCAAAAGTTCTAACATTATATTAGTACAGGGTGGAGAAAGTCAAATGCAGGACTTGAATGGAAAGATGATTTCTCTATTCTGAGGAACATGAGATTAGAGATTCAAGAAGCTCAGAATACTGGATGGAAATGAAATGAAAGTATGTAATGAAATATTGAGAATGGAAAGGCTCTAGGGATAGAAAGACTTCAAATTCTTTGCATTAACATTTATTTTTTCATCTTAAGTAAGAAGTTGATTTAAACAATAAGATGCTAAACTTGAAGGGGAAACTATCTAGGATTTGTTTTTCAGAGTAATTTATCCCTATCTAAAGACAGATTTCCCTACCTGTAACAGCTATGTACAAAAAAGTTATAAAGTTGTCTTTGGTTTTACAATGATAAATGAAAAACATTAAAATCATCCAATCAAACGTGGTATGACGCCGGGTGTGGTGGCGCACGCCTTTAATCCCAGCACTCGGGAGGCAGAGGTAGGAGGATCGCCGTGAGTTCGAGGCCACCCTGAGACTCCATAGGGAATTCCAGGTCAGCCTGGGCTAGAGTGAGACCCTACCTCGAAAAACAAAAACAAAACAAAACAAAACAAAACAAAACAAAACGTGGTATGTAAGGGTTTTTTATGTTTTTAGATATTGTTTTTTGTTAAAACAATGAGATCAAAATAACTTACTGGAATATAAATATAAGAGCTGGATAAGGTTATTTGTAGGTTATGCAGGTTATGCAGGGGATATTTTCCTAGAACCAGTATTTTTCCTCATACCATCTCCATGTGATGTCCATGTGATGCACAATAAAAGAATGGGGAAGTAGAGAATAAAAGAATAGGGAAAACTATACTGTAGTAGTCAGGATGTTGTGGAATCAAAGTGTGACTTTCTAACTGAGAATGTGATTTTGATCTATAACAAAATTCTGGAGTAAAGTAGCAGATTCCCTTTTTAGTAGACACCGACTACTGTCTGTTGCTGGGACAATATTACATCAATCGTATCTTCTCTTCCATTTCAGACTGTGCAGGTGTATCTATTTCATTGATTGGCTGCCCATTGAATCAGAATCTGATCAGCCTCATTGACAAACCCTGTCATTCACAGGTGGCTCACATGATACATGGTGGCTCACATCTATAATTCCAGTACGTGGCAGCAGGAGATAGGAAGATCACTCTGAGTCCAAGGTCAACCTGGGCCATAGAGTGAGTCCAGGACATCCTGGGCTAGAATGAGAACTAGGCATAAAAACAACAACAAAAAATTAAATTAGTTTATTAAGTGGTGTATGCCTCTTAATCTTTTTTTTGTTTGTTTATTTTTATTTATTTGAGAGTGACAGATAGACAGAGAAAGAGGCAGAGAGAGAGAGAGAGAGAGAGAGAGAGAGAGAGAGAGACAGAATGGGCATGCCAGGGCCTCCAGCCACTGCAAATGAACTCCAGATGCGTGCTCCCCCTTGTGCATTTGGCTAACGTGGGTCCTGGGGAATCGAGCCTCAACCCAGGGTCCTTAGGCTTCACAGGCAAGCGCTTAACTGCTAAACCACCTCTCTAGCCCCAGCCTCTTAATTTTAATGTGCACCAGACAACCATCCTGCCCCACAACCTTCAAATTAATATGACCATTGTTCTTAGGCCTGATTCCTTCCTTGGGGTTTTTGTTGGCCATGGTAAGCCCCAGAGTCTCCTTAGCTGTGAGTTCACCAAAGAGGTACCAGGTTTACAATGAAGGAACATGCACATTAACATTTTTTGAGCTGGTTTCCTTGTTCAAACCATCAACGAAGAACTTGAATATGGACTGAACTACTTCTAGATTCCTCTCATTTATTTGTTGCATTTATTTATTTACATGCAAACTACCATAAGATTTGCTTTGGCAGAATATTAAATTAAATGGGAGCCAGACATGGTGGCTTACATCTATAATTCCAGTACTTGGGAGCAGGAGGTAGGAGGATCCCTCTGAGTCCAAGGTCAATCTGGACCATACAGTGAGTTCCAGGACATCCTGGGATAGAATGAGAACTAGGCACAAAAAAAAAAAAAAAAAAAAAAAATTAAACTGTGAAAAGGAAGAGCTCATGGTGAAAGCACACAGTGAGCATGGCAGGGAAGGAATTACCATATGTTTTCTAACTGTGATTTTCTAGAACAACCACTCAGAGTGAGAATAAAGAAGGAAACTTGGAAGTCTGGGAAACTTTCAGGGTGTGGTGAATGTGAATGCAAGTATATTAGCTATGTTTGACCTAAAAAAAAAAAAAAGAAAGAAAGAAAAGCTTTAAATGGAGAATAACACTAAAAGAGTGTTAGAAAAGTTATTTATTTGCTTCTAAATAACACTAAGTAGAATGAATGAGAAAAAATAGATTTCCAAAAAGCAGATTTACAATGATAGGATATGCACTCAATATGTATTTGACACTCAGGTATATAGTAATGCAAAAACTGTTGTTTTATTTAACTATATTATCTTAATTACATGAAAACCAGACCAACAAGGTACTATAAAGTTAAGTGAATAGATATAAGAATAGTGACCTGAGTCAATTATTTATTGTAGAGATCTAAATCCTAAGAGATGCAATCAAAAGAAACAATGAATGTTAAAAAAAATAGAACTGGAGGAGTATAGATCAAGTTTCTCCTGTTTAAAAGTTAAAAATAATTTATCAATGTTGTTAGATTAAAAATTATCATCATAGCAATGGATTTTGGATGAATTAAACATCCAAATACATACAAGTTTGAAAAAGATCATGCAAATTTAATTTGTAAAGCTAGAATTAATGATAAAGGAAAAAGTCCATATTAGGTAAGGTTTGTTTTAAGCTGGTCAGTTCCTCTTAATTTTTTTAAAATACATTTATTTATTTGAGAGAAAGAGGGAGAGAGAGAGAGAGGAAAACAACAAGCAATACTCAAATACTAGTTAACACAAGAGAGCAAAGGTAGAACCAGTACCACAAAAAAAAAAAAAAAATGGCAAGCATAAATACATACCTTTCAATAATATCTCTTAATATCAACGGCCTCAATGCCCCAACCAAAAGACATACGTTTGCAGACTGGGTTAAAAAGCAGGATCCTACAGTTTGTTGTCTCCAAGAAACTCACCTTTCTACCAAGGATGGACATTATCTTAGGGTGAAAGGCTGGAAAACGGTGTTTCAAGCAAATGGACCCAGAAAACAAGCAGGGGTTGCTATCCTAATATCTGACAAGGCAGACTTCAGTCCAACGTTAGTCAAGAAAGATAAGGAAGGTCACTTTATATTGATTAAGGGCACACTCCAACAGGAGGACATTACAATCCTAAACATATATGCACCTAATATGGGGGCCCCAAATTCATCAAACAAACACTGTTAGAACTAAGGTCACAGATAACACCAAACACAGTGGTAGTGGGTGACTTTAACACCCCACTCTCATCAATTGACAGGTCATCCCGGGAAAAAATAAACAGAGAGGCATCTGGACAAAATGAGGTCATAGAAGGAATGGACCTAACAGATATATACAGGACATTTCATCCAAATGCTGCAGAATATACATTCTTTTCAGCAACACATGGAACATTCTCTAAAATAGACCATATATTAGGACACAAAGCAAATCTTAACAAATTCAGGAAAATTGAAATAATTCCTTGCATTCTATCTGACCACAATGGAATCAAACCACAAATCAATAGCAAGAACGGCTATAGAGCATACACAAAATCATGGAAACTAAACAATACACTACTAAATGATGAATGGGTCAATGAAGAAATCAAGAAGGAAATAAAAAAATTTATAGAGTCAAACAATAATGAGAACACAAAATACCAAAATCTCTGGGACACAATGAAGGCAGTTCTAAGAGGTAAACTTATAGCTTTAAGTGCCTATATTAAGAAATTAGAAAGGTCGCAAGTAAATGACCTAATGCTTCACCTTAAAGCCTTGGAAAAAGAAGAACAAGGCAAACCAAAAATCAGTAGATGGGAACAAATAATAAAGGTTAGGGCAGAAATTAATGAAATAGAAACCAAAAAAAAAAAAAACAATCCAAAGAATTAATGAAACAAAGAGCTGGTTCTTTGAAAGGATAAACAAGATTGATAAACCCTTAGCAAATCTCACTAAAAGAAAGAGAGAAGAGACACAAATTAATAAAATTAGAGATGAAAAAGGTAACATCACAACAGATGCCAGAGAAATTCAAAAAATAATAGCAACATATTATAAAAGCATATACTCCACAAAGTATGAAAATCTGAAAGAAATGGATGATTTCCTTGATTTATATGACCTACCTAAATAAAATCAAGATGAGATTAATCACTTAAATAGACCTATAACAAGCATGGAGATCCTAACATTTATCAAAAATCTCCCAACTAAAAAAAGCCCAGGCCCAGATGGATTCACTGCTGAATTTTACCAGACCTTCAAGGAATAGCTAACGCCATTGCTTCTTAAGCTTTTCCATGAAATAGAAAAAGAAGGAATTCTACCAAACTCCTTCTATGAAGCCAGCATCACCCTGATACCAAAACCAGGCAAAGATAGAACAAAAAAATAAAATTACAGACCAATCTCCCTCATGAACATAGATGCAAAAATTCTCAACAAAATATTGGCAAACAGAATACAAGAATATATCAGAAGGATCATTCACCCTGACCAAGTAGGCTTTATCCCAGAGATGCAGGGATGGTTCAACATACGCAAATCTATAAATGTTATACATTATATAAATGGGTTGAAGTGTTGGCCTCTGAAAGGCCCAGGTGTGAGGCCTAGTGGAACTTCCTGAGCCTAGCTAAAGTTTGGTGATCTGCCTCTGGCCAGACGTGACTCAGCAAGACGTCTAATGGCTTCTTGCCTGCTACTTCCACATGGGAGTTAGAATTATCATTTCAATAGTCACAGTTTACTATTGGCCCTTACCTTTCCCCACCGTCCTAAAATCCCTGCCTTCATCCCCAACATTATATAGGCAACTGCTCATAGCAATAAATTGAGTTCCTGCTTCGACAAGACTCCCTACTCAGTGTGGTTTTTCTCCGTCTGAGTCGTCACGGGCCTGGTCCTTCCCTCGGCACTACCTGCCCCCGCCGGCGGAGCCCGGCATCTGGTGCCTAACGTGCGGCTCTTGGAGTCCGGCAGTTTAGTGCCCCCTGAGAGACATTCGTTGAGGAAGTCAATCGGTGTACATATGTGGGTGAGCGTACCCCCATAAGTTATGAGGTAGTCTTTATATTTAATGCGCTAAACTTTGCTTCTATAACCTGTACTTGTTGATCAACATCTCTTTGTTCTCTTTCTCTTTGCTTTCACTTTTAGTTCGCAGACAAGCTACATCTGCAGCTTTTGTACAGCATGTTTACCTATCTTTTGGATCCTTGTGGTTGTATTGTACTCATGTGTATGTGGGTTGCTATTGCCCTAATTTTATGGACATTTTTCTGTCAACTTTATAATGAGGGACAGTCTAACTCTAAATCCAATCCTGCCTTAGAATCTCTCAGCACACTCCTAAAGTGTAGAGGGCTTAATTTGACTGATAATCAGGCTCAACAGACCTGAGATTGCCTTCTCAAGCTGGCACCATGGCTGCCGGAAGGAAATCTCTTTGATTGGGACACGTGGGATAGGGTAGAGGCCCTTGTTTGTCGGGCACATGTGGAGAAGGGTCAAATAACCCCCTCAGGGGTCCTCTCTATGATCTCGGCCCTCAAGGACTGCTTCCCTCCAAGGCCAACCAAACATAAACAAAAGACAGAGGAAAAAGATAGCATACAGCCTGATCCAGCTACTCCTGGAGATACAGCTTTAAAAAACCCCCAAAAGGATACATCTTTATACTCCTCACTCGATCCCTTTGAGAGTGCTCCCTGGCCTTCCGGGGGACCTCCTCCATCAACTAACCCTTTCTGGACCCCCTCAGCCCCTCCTTCATATTCGGCAGCCAAGCTGTCAGAAAATAAAGCTGCCGCCCTTCAGGAAAATAAACAGAGAGATTTGGCCAATACGATCTGTGCATTATAGTTAAATTCTAAAAACTTGACATGTTTCGGATGCGGGGATGAGGGCCACTTTAAAAAGGAGTGCCCCAACAAGACAAAGCCTCCTCCGCACTCTGGGGGGGACTACCAATGCCCCTCACACCCTTTGCCCTAAATGCAATAAAGGGTTTCATTGGGCTAAGGAATGTAAATGGAAGTTTAACATACAGGGAAAGCCTTTAAACTCCTCCCGGGGCTTCCCCCAGCCCCGTTAAATAAGGGGAAAGAGACCATCAAAGCCTATTGGACCGTCCCCCTGGTCCCCGGCCTTAGACTCAAAATTATTTTAAATATTGGCAATAAAAAAATTCAAACTTCTCATCGACACTGGAGCGGACCGAACGGTCCTGAGAAAGGAGGAAGTGCCCCCCTCCTGGCTGCTTGTGCCCGGCCCTCCCCTACTGGAAGTTGGCGGGCAGTCCACCTCCTGGGAGACTGCCACGTGGCTCCCTTGGACTGACCCAGGTGGAGACAGGGGAAAAAAAGTCCACCCTCTTGTGGTGACTGGGCTCACTGCTAACTTACTGGGGCAAGACATCCTTGGAGATGCCGAGGCTTTCATCACTACTGACCATAAGGCCTTTTAGAATGATTTGTTAGATAAAAAAGAATATCAACAACAGTCTGAGGAAGGGAGGGAATATCATCCCAATTATAGAGATGACCCTTACTTTGAGCAACTCAGACAAAAGTACTCCAATAAACACCCCCAATTCTAAGGGCCAATGCCCAGCCCCCCCCCCCCCCCCCGTTTAAAATCCAGTGGAGACCGGGGGATCCTGTATGGGTTGAGCAGTGGTCTCTCCCTTCTTATAAGTTACACCAACTCCACATACTTATTGATCAACAGTTGGAAGCCGGACATATCCGTCCCTCCACTAGTCCCTGGAACTCTCCTGTCTTTGTCACAAAAAAGCCTAATGGGTCCTGGAGATTTTTACATGATTTAAGGAAGATCAATGAACGCATGATCCCCTTCGGAACCCCCCAGAGGGGACTCCCATGGATCGCAGCTACTCCCAATATATACCATATTACTATCATTGACATTAAAGATTGCTTCTTCTCTATCCCTCTCCATCCAGGAGACATGGAAAAATTTGCATTCTCTGTACCCGCTGTTAATTTTTGTGGCCCAGATAGGAGATTTGAGTGGACTGTCTTACCTCAGGGCATGGCTAATAGCCCACCCATTTGTCAATATTACCTGTCATACATTTTCTCTTCTCTTTCAGTCTCCCTGATACCCTGTTTTATATTTACATGGATGATATTATTCTTGGGTGCCTAGATTCCTCCACACTCCAGGACCTTACCCACCAATGTCTAACTATCCTTCATACTCACAGCTTTAAAGTAGCTCTGGAAAAAGTTCAAACTGTGCCTCCCTTTAAGATCTTGGGCTCAATCCTTACCCTAGATACAGTTTCACCTGTTAAACCACAACTTTATATTCAGGATTCTTACACCTTGCCTCAACTCCAGAAGCTTTTGGGAGAAATTAATTGGATGAGGCCTTGGATACCCATAACTACTGAAGAGCTGTCCCCTTTATTTGACCTCCTAAAGGACCTTAACTTCTCCTCTCAGGTAATTTTGTCCCCTTGTCATCAACAAATTTTTTGTAAGGTACAACAGGCTATAAATACTGCTACCCTAAAGAGGTTCAATCCTGATTTGCCCACCTCCCTCTACATTTTCTCTGGGGAAACATTATGCACCACACTGTTGGCCCAGGAAGGTGAGCCCATCCAATGGGACCACCTTTCAATCGGTGGGGTCCCCAGAGTTTATTCTATAACCAACCAGGTTGCTGATTGCATTATCAAGGGCAGAGACACCTCTGTCCAGTTGTTTGGCACAGAACCTCACCTTATTGTCACTCCCTTTAAGATAACAGATTTCACCTGGCTTCAGAGAAATAATAATAGAGTTGCTACGGCTCTCAAGGGGTTTCTAGGTAAAATTGATTGCCATTATGTCCCCCACAAATGGATGAGTTCTTTCTCCAGATTAGAATGGAAGCCTCCCAGGCTTTTTCTGTCTCAACCTAACCCTGACTTTCTTACCGTGTTTACCGATGGAGGGCGCATGGGGGCTTCCCTACTCGTTTACCCTCCCTTAAAACAGGAAAAAGAGCCTATGCCCATAAAGTCAGTCTCCCATGAGGTTGAGGGGTCAGCACAATTCAAAGAACTATTTGCTGTCGTTCTAGCTTTGGACATTATTCAAGAGCCATTTAACTTATTTTCTGACAGCCTTTATGTTGTTAATTTATTACCCAACCTGGTTGAGGCCCATATTAGACTGGACTCCAACTCTATATCTCCTCTGATGATTCAAGCTCGTTCCCTACTCAAACAAAGAATTAACCCCATTTTTCTTCAGCATCTCAGGGGTCATCAAAACTTACCGGGATTTCTTTCTCGAGGAAACAATTTGGCTGATAAAATGGCTTCTATGCCTCAGTGTAATACTATTACAGAAGGTACACGCTTCCACTTATTGACCCATGTCAACTGGAGAGGCCTCAAGCACAGGTTTCCACAGGTACCAGTCAAGGACCTTAAAAAAATTGTCCGGACTTGTAAGTCCTGTCAGCCTTTCCTCCAAGTACCCCCCCCCTTCAAACTATAGGAAGCAATCCTTGAGGGCCTGGAGAGGGCTTGATCCGCTCCTCACAGCAGGGAGAGGGTTTGGATGTGTCTTCCCTCAAGATGAAAAAGACCCATTTGGGTACCAGCAAGAGACCTAAAATATTTGTCCCAACAAGAGGACACTGACAATCAGTTCTCTAGGGAGTGTCCCACCCCTGAGGACTATTCCTAAAATGGTCCTTCACCCTACTAAACTAAACAATTCCCTCCCTTGTGGAGGATTGCTGGCTTTGCCTCCAATCTGGGCCTCTCTGGCTGCTTGCAGTACAGTTGCCCATACGACCTTAGAAAATTACTCAGCCACCTTCCCCATCCCCGTCCAGCTTTTCCCAATGTTTCCTCTGGAACTTGCATTTGGGCCCTGCCTTCCCCTAATAATTCCAGTATAGATGTGGGATACATTCATCCTTCCTTCTGTACTATTAACACAACTAAGCCCAGTGCTCAACGCTGCCTGCCTTCTGGAATGGTTTATGTTTGTGGAGATGGGATGGCCTATGACTTTCTGCCCACCAATTGGATGGGCCTTTGTGCCCCAGCCACCTTAATCCCAGATGTAGATATCATCCCTGGAAATGAGGCCCTCCCTATATCAGAGTGAGACCTATCTTCAACAACAGCTAGATTCCCTGGCTGAGGTAGTCCCACAAAACAGGAGAGGACTAAACCTACTAACGGCCGAAAAAGGAGGCATATGTTTGTTTTTACAGGAAAAATGCTGCTTTTACGCCAATAAATCAGAAATCGTCCAGGACAAGATTAAGAGGCTCCAGGAAGACTTGGAGAGGAGGCAACGGGACCTCCAGAAAAACCCGCTGCGGACGGGCTTATATGACTTCTTACCCTACCTTCTCCCTCTACTTGGGCCCCTCCCCCTCCTTCTCCTTTTCCTTATCCTCACTGTCGGGCCTTGTGTAATTAATAAGATTATACAATTTATTCACCAATGGCTAGAGGCAATAAAACTTCATCAGGTCGAAATACATTATCACAGGCTGGCAACTCAGGAATTAAGTTCCTCAGATGACCCACTGCCACATCCTCTGCCCTCCATGTGACCAATGATGGGTAAGATCCCCATAGGGGGACAACCTAAGACAGGCCATGGGGTGGGTTCTCACCGAGCTAAACACATGGTACCCAGTGACGGGTAAGATCCCCAGAGGGGGACAACCTAAGACAGGGGCCATGATGAATGCTCTGAGCTAAACACCTGGTACCCAATGACGGTTAAGACCCCCAGAGGGGGACAACCTAAGACAGGGGCCATGGTGACTAATGCTCTTATAAAAACAAAAGGTGGAGATGTTGGGCTCTGAAAGGCCCAGGTGTGAGGCCTAGTGGAACTTCCTGAGCCTAGCTAAAGTTTGGTGATCTGCCTCTGGCCAGACGTGACTCAGCAAGACGCCTAATGGCTTCTTGCCTGCTACTTCCACATGGGAGTTAGAATTATCATTTCAATAGTCACAGTTTACTATTGGCCCTTACCTTTCCCTACCATCCTAAAATCCCTGCCTTCATCCCCAACATTATATAGGCAACTGCTCTAGCAATAAATCGAGTTCCTGCTTCGACAAGACTCCTGACTCAGTGTGGTTTTTCTCCGGTGGCCAGGAGAGGTCTGAGTCGTCTGATGCTCATCTCCTCCTCAACCCCTCGGGAGGAACCAGCAGGCCTGGTCCTTCCCTCGGCACTACCTGCCCCGCCGGCGAAGCTCGGCATTGAAAGACAAAAATCACATGATTATCTCGTTAGACGCAGAGAAAGCATTCGACAAAATCCAACATCCCTTCATGATAAAAGTCCTACAGAGACTGGGAATAGAAGGAACATATCTCAATATAATAAAGGCTATTTATGATAAGCCTACAGCCAACATATTACTAAATGGGAAAAAACTGGAAGCTTTTCCACTAAAATCAGGAACAAAACAAGGGTGTCCACTGTCCCCACTTTTATTTATTATAGTTCTGGAAGTCTTAGACATAGCAATAAGGCAAGAGACATGCATAAAAGAGATACAAATTGGAAAGGAAGAGGTCAAGTTATCATTATTTGCAGATGACATGATTCTATATATAAAGGACCCTAAAGACTCTACTAGCAAACTGTTAGAGCTGATAAAATCCTACAGCCAAGTAGCAGGATACAAAGTAAATACACAGAAATCAGTAGCCTTCATATATGCTAACAACAAACACACAGAGGATGAAATCAGAGAATCACTCCCATTCACAATTGCATCAAAAAAAATAAAGTACCTTGGAATAAACCTAACCAAGGAAGTAGAGAATCTCTACAATGAGAACTTTAAAACACTCAAGTGAGAAATTGCAGAACATCCCTTGTTCCTGGATTGGAAGAATCAATATTGTGAAAATGGCAATCTTACCAAAAGCAATCTACACATTTAATGTAATCCCCATCAAAATTCCAAAGGAATTCTTCATGGAAATAGAAAAACAATCCAAAAATTCATTTGGAATTCCAAAAAACCTCAATTATCTAAAATAATACTGAGCAACAAAAATAAGGCTGGTGGTATCACCATACCTGATTTTAACCTATACTACAGAGCCATAGCAACAAAAACAGCATGGTACTGGCACAAAAGCAGACATGTAGATCAATGGAACAGAACAGAGGACCCAAATGTAACTCCAGGTAGCTATAGCCACCTGATATTCAATAAAAATGCCAAAAATACTCATTGGAGAAAAGACAGCCTCTTCAGCAAATGGTGTTGGGAAAACTGGATATATATCTGTAGAAGGATGAAAATAGACTCTTCTCTCTCTTCATGCACAAGAATTAAGTCCAAATGGATTAAAGACCTTAACATTAGACCTGACACTCTGAAACTGCTAGAGGAAAAAGTAGGGGACACCCTTCAACATATTGGTCTTGGCAAAGATGTTCTGAATACAACCCCAATTGCTCAGGCAATAAAACCACAGATTCACCACTGGGACCTCATGAAATTACAAAGATTTTGCACTGCAAAGGACACGGTGAATAAAGCAAAGAGGCAACCTACAGAATGGGAAAAAAATCTTCGCCAGCTATATATCTGATAGAGGATTAATATCTAGGATATACAAAGAACTCAAGAAGTTAAATAATAAGGAATCAAACAAGCCAATCAGAAAATGGGCTATGGAGCTAAATAGAGAATTCTGAAAGGAAGAAATACAAATGGCATATACACATCTAAAAAAATGTTCTATGTCACTAGTCGTCAGGGAAATGCAGATTAAAACTACATTGAGATTCCATCTCACTCCTGTCAGATTGGCTACCATCATGAAAACAAATGATCATAAATGTTGGCAGGGATGTGGAAAAAGAGGAACCCTTCTACACTGTTGGTGGGAATGCAATCTGGTCCAGCCATTGTGGAAATCAGTGTGGAGGTTCCTAAAACAGCTAAAGATTGATCTACCATATGACCCAGCTATAGCACTCCTAGGCATATATCCTAAGGACTCATCTCATTTCCTTAGAAGTACATGCTCAACCATGTTTATCGCTGCTCAATTTGTAATAGCTGGGAAATGGAACCAGCCTAGATGTCCCTCAACTGATGAGTGGATAATGAAGATATGGCACATTTATACAATGGAGTTTTACTCAGCGGTAAAGAAAAATGAAGTTATGAAATTTGCAGAAAAGTGGATGGATCTGGAAGAGATTATACTAAGTGAGGTAACCCAGGCCTAGAAAGCCAAGTGCCACTTGTTCTCCCTCATATGTGGATCTTAGCTACAGAGGATTGGGCTTCTGTGCAAGAAGGAAAAAACTCAGTATCAGAGGCCAGTAAGTTAAAAAGGAGATAGAAAGGGAAGAGAAAGGAAGGGAGGAGGGCATTTATTAGGTTGGTATTGTATATATGTAAGTAGAAAGGTTGAGATGGGGAGGGGATATGATAGCGAATGGAATTTCAAAGGGGAAAGTGGGGGAGGGGTTGGGTGCTGCCATGGGATATTTGTTATAATCATGGAAAATATTAATAAAAATTGACAAAATAAAACAAAACAAAACAAAACAAAACAAAAGAGTCTAGACAGAAAGAAATCAAGATCAGAGCAGAAATAAATGAATTGGAAACTAAGAAATCAATTTTAAAAATTAATGAAATAAAGACCAGGTTCATTGCAAAAAATAAAGAAGATTGATAAACCCCTGAACAATTTGATCAAGTGAATTAAAAAGAAATCTCAAATAAACAAAATCAGAAAAGAAAAGGGAGAGATCATGACAGACATCAATGAAATCAGAAGAATCATCAGGACATACTTTCAAAACCTCTACTCCACAAAATTAGATAATCTGGAAGAAATGGATAAATTCCTAGCCATATACCACCTACCAAAACTAAACTCAGAGCAGATTAATCTCCTAAACAAACCTATTACATTCATCAAGATTGAAAAGGTAATCAAAAACCTGCCCAAAAAGAAAAGTGAAGGACAAGATGGGTTCTCAGTCTAATACTATCAAACCCTCTTTGAAGAACTGAAACAAATTTTCTAAAACTCTTTCACATAATCAGAAAACAGAGAATCCTCCCCAACTCATTTTTTAAAGTTAGCATCATCCTAATACCAAAACCGGACAGTGGTACAACAAGAAAGGAAAACTATAGGCCTATACCCCTGATGAGATTAGATGCAAAGATCCTGGACAAATTCCTTGCAAACCAAATTCAACAACACATCAAATGTGTTATTGACCTTGACCAAGTTGGCTTTATCCCAGGGATGCAAGGATGGCTCAACATACAGAAATCAATCAACATAATACACCATATTAATAAACTTTATCACAAGCATAACAGGATTATCTCAATTAATGTAGAGAATTGCTTTGCAAAATACAACACCCTTTCATGATCAAAATGCTGGAGTGAATATGCATAGAGGCTTTATAAGTCAACAAAATTAAAGCAATTATAAAGCACTTAAAGCTGAAATTATACTTAATGGGAACAAGACAGAAGTACCAACTCTAACCACTGCTCTTCTACAGAGTACTAGGTGTCCTAGCCTGAGCAATAGGATAAAGAAAGAAGTACAATAGATACCAATTGGAAAGGAAGAAGTGAAGTTAGGCCTATTTGCAGATGATATGTTCCTATACAAAGGGATCTACACATCTCCATCTTAAAACTTCTAAAGGTGGTTAACTTCTTAAGTGAAGTGGTAGGATACAAAAATCAATATACAAAAATCAGTAACCTTTCATTATGCAAAGGACAAATATACACAGAATGAAATCAGCAAAGCTGTGCAATTTTCAGTAGTATAAAAAAAAATACCTTAGAATGACACTAACCAAGGATGTGAAAGACCTATATAATGAAAAGAAAACAAACAAGCAAAAGAAAAAAAAAAAAACTCAAGAAAGAAATCAAGGAGGACTTGTACAGATGCAAATACCTCCCATGCTCCTGGGTAGGTGGAATTAATATTGTGAACATGGTAATTTTATTTATTTATTTACTTTTATTAATTAGTTTTGTATTCAGCAAATACAGTCAGTTTGGTACCATTATTAGGCTCATCCGTGACCTACCCCCTCCCCTTGGCCCCTCCTTGTTGAGGTATATGGGTCATGCATTGTGGAGTTAGCCCACAGTTATGGGTAAGATAAATGTCTCTGCATATCATGACCCAACATGTGGCTCTGACATTCTTTCCACCCCCTCTTCCACAAAATTTCCCTGAGCCATGTTGGGTTCATTTTTGTTCTGCTTCAGGGATGAGGTGTTGGGGGCCTCTGAGGCTCTGGCTCTCTGGTTTGGTAGGACTTGATTTTTTTCTGTGTTGATCTCCTTCCACCTTGTGCTGGTATCTGATGCATCAGGAAAACAGCACGCTTGCTTGTTTTGCCAATTTTTGAGTTTCAGCAAGGGCCCTTGTGAGGTATGATGGGGTGGCTCTCTCCTTAGGATCTACATTTATCTGAAAAAGAGAAGCAGATTCTCCAACAGAGAGTAAGTTAGCACCAGGACAAATGAGATAACCCTCACTTTTTTTAATAGAGAATTTAATAGGTGTAGGCCCTCTTGTAGCCCATGATTGATGGTAGCTTGATATTGGCAAGTGGGCTTATGTTTGGATATAGTTCTGACTTGTTTCCCAGCTCCAGCTATGGGTCCTGTACCAGTGAGGGGATCAGTTAGCCAAATTGAGAGCAGTTGGTTCCCCACCATGGCTGTGTGCCACTATTGCACTTGTGTGGGCATCACAACAAGTTATTTGCTACTAAGTAGGTTAGACCATGAATTGCTTGGACAGATATTGGTCATTTTCCCCCAGTCACCCATGTAGCACCTCCTGGCACTAGACGTGCTGACTGTCTGGGGACTGATTCTCCTCCAACTTCCAGCCATGCCATTCCATTTTGCATGTCAACCACGTAAGGTGTCTTCAGCAGTAGGGTCTTTTCACTAACCTTTGGTGGGTCATCAAGTACTCTGACAGAAATCTATCTGTCTTTTAGGAAACCTTGTAGGTCTCTCTGATCAAAAGCTCATTGTGGATGATAGCCCCATGCTGGTACTGCGAGTTATAGGTCAGTGCCCACTAAGAAAAGGAGGACAGAGATAACGAACATACAAGAGTTAGAGAGAAGAGAGAGAGAGAGATAGAGAGAGGGAAAGGGAGAGGGAGGGAGGGAAGGTGTAGAAGATTAAGTTTAGTCGTGATCCTACCCTCTCCAGTGTCTTGTGGTTCAGGTGTTAAGCGCTTGCCTGTGAAGCCTAAGAACCCCAGTTCGAGGCTTGATTCTCCAGGACCCATGTTAGCCAGATGCACAAGGGGGCACACGTGTCTGGAGTTCGTCTGCAGTGGCCTGTGCACCTTCTGGCTCAGGACAATAGGGATATGGGGACCCAGAGGATGATCAGTCAGGAAATTTATGGAAAAGGCCTGCTTCTGTAGCACACACGCAGGGATCATTTCACCCCAATACAGAAGCAGGGGTTCCTGGAGAAGCTAACTGGGAGGTGGGGAACAAATCAGGAACTCTGGCCTACTCACTCTGCACACACCCTCTGGTGCTGGGCATCTGGGAGTTGGGGACCCAGGGGCTGGTCAATCAGGAAACCAGAGCAAAAGGCCTGTTTCCACAGCACATACAGAGACCAGGCCACCCAAACCAGCTGCAGGGTTCCAGGACTAGGGAACTGAGAGGTGGGGATGAGCAGGAAGCTCTGGCCTATTCACTCCATGTTCATACCCTACAGATCAGGGGATCTGGGAGTTGGGGACCCAGGAACCATCCAGTCAGGAGGGTGGATCAAGGGGTCTACTTCTGAGACAAGCTCACATGGTCCAGGCAGCCCCAAACCAGCAGCAGGGGAACCAGGACCAGGGAACTGGTAGGTTGGGAGAGTATTGGGAGCTCTAGCCTACTCACTTCTTTTGCACACACTCCAGAGCTGGGGATCCAGGAGTTCGGGGCCATTCAATCAGGAAGGCTCAACTGATATTATCAGCCAACTTCTTCTTGTATTGATGACTGCTTGCTAAGGTGAGAGATACAAGGTTGAATAAGACATATCACTCTTACCCAAGGAATTTAACAAAGAAAAATAAGTCCAATTAATTATTGCTAGTAATAATTCTATTCTAATTCAGACACATTCTACAAGCTTTCCATAATTATTTCATGTAAACCTCACCTCAATCCTATGAGGTTGTTGTTATTTCCAAGATTTAATAGAGAAAGCTGAAACATAAAGGGTTAAATATTCTTCCAGAGGTCACACTAGCTGTTTGCTAATAAGTGGGTAGAATTGGTATTTGATACTCAGCTGTTTGAGCATTTTTACTTTATAAAAACAGTCTTTGTAACAGTTGTAGTCTATTAGAGAAAAATGAGGGCACAGGGTATTGCTAGTATATTAAAATAAGATCCAATTTATTATTTAAAATACTCAATGGATGAGCTTAAGCAGCCACTCAGTAAAACATTCACTGATTTTTTTTTTACATGCTGCATTCGAAATCAGTACTTGAAAGATAAGGATGTGCATGAAACTGAGCAGACTTGGAGGAAGGGAATAAATTTCCACTGGCCATTTATCTATTCGAATTCAGACACATGCTACAAGCTTCCCATAATTATTTCATGTAAACCTCACCTCAGTCCTATGAGGTTGTTGTTATTTCCAAGATTTAATAGAGAAAGCTGAAACATAAAGGGCTCAATATTCTTCCAGACGTCGCACTAGCTGTTTGCTAATAAGTGGGCAGAGTTGGGATTTGATACTCAGCTGTTGGAACATTTTTACTTTATAAAAATAGTCTTTGTAACAGTTGTAGTCTATTAGAGAAAAATGAGGGCACAGGGCATTGCAGTTACTTTTTCTAATAGAAAGAAAGCCAAATTGGCTCATTTTGAGAAATATCCTTTCTTCTTAGACTCTGCTCTTAGTGGACATGTGCTATAATACCAGAAAAGGATATTGTTGCTAAGATAGTAACTTTTAGTGCTCATCGCTATATATAGACATGTGACTTGTTAATGCTTTCTCTCCATACAGATGTACAGCTTTATTTTTTGTTCGTGTGTGTGTGTGTGTTTGTTTGTTGAATGCACATGTATGTGCACACCCACATGAAGGCCAGAAGAGAACATTAAATGTCTTCCTCTTAAGACAGAGTCTCTCATTGAGCCATTCACTGCCTTTCTTTAAAGAGGGGGTTTCAGACTAGCTGATTTATGAGCCTCGGCTATTTTCTAGCCTCCACTTCCATGAGATGGGGGTTACAGGCCAATCATGGGTTCTAGGAATTAAACTCAGGCTGAATTAGGACCTGTTAGGTTCTTGTGCTTGTGTGGGTGGCTGAACTATATGGTTTTAAAATGCTTCTTTTAGGCTGGAGAGATAGCTCAGTTGGTAAAGTGTTTGTTTCATAAGGATGAGGACCTGAATTTGATCCCTAGTACACACATAAAATGCTGGGAATGGTGCTATGAAGAAGAGAGAGGGGATCCCTGGAGCTCACTGGGCAGTTAGTCTAGTTTAGTTGGTGAGCTCCAGATCTATGACAGACCCTGTCTCAAAGCAGTGGATGAGTTCCTGAGAATCACACCCAGGATTGTTCTACTGTGCAAATATGTACACCTTGTCCCCACATGTAAACTTGCACACACATGAACACAGACACACATCCATATATCATACACTGTTGCAGTGAGGTTTCCATTGCTGGTAGAGAACACCTGACCAAGAGCAGCTGGTAGGATAAAAGGTTTATTTTGGTTTACAGACTCGAGGGGAAGCTCCATGATTGCAGGGGGAAATGATGGCATGAGCAGAGAGTGGACATCACCTCCTGGCCAACATCAGGTGGACAATAGGAACAGGAGAGTGTGCCAAACACGGGCATGGGGAAACTGGCTATAACACCCATAACCTGCCCCCCAAAATACACCACCTCCAGGAAGTTTTAATTTCTAATTGCCATCAGCTGAGGAACCTAGTGTTCAAAACACCCAAGTTTATGGAGGACACCTGAATCAAACCACCACATACACATGAATGTGATGTTGATTTTTATAGAATTATGGATATATATATATAGAGAGAGAGAGAGAGACATAAATCTATGCTACCCATCCATTCACATATATTCTCTTATCTGTGTAATAAATATCAAATATATAATAACATAAGAGATCAGTTTATCATTCTCAGGTGGAAATATCTGTTCTTCAAAAGAAAGAAAAGTTCTTTTTCTTGGAGTGGAATTAGGTCTGGGTACTGGGTAATGAATCCATGGCCTTACAAGTGCTAGGCAAGTGCTCCACCACTCAGAAATGGTCCCAGCCTCCAAAGGGCTCTTAAATATTACAGTGTTTCATAATTGCAGAATGTAGGTAATGTTAAAATGCTTTTAGACAAAGTTTTAGTTATTTTGATAGAAACTTCTAAGGAAGTTGTTTTAGTTCTATGGATTGTTTTAAATCAAAACCCTTATATTTGTCAAGATTTTCTGGAGACAAATTCCGTGAATAGAAGTATTTTCTAGTTACAGGATAACTTATCATTCTTATAGTATTCTGTTTCCTACAAAATAGTAAGAGGTAATGCATTTTATGAAGAGAAAAGTCAATCAATTTCTTTTTTATTACTCATAAACCAAAATGCTTTTGTTTGTCAGGACCTAGTCCATGAGAGGAGGCATAGATTTTAGAGACTTCATGGAGAATGTGGTTGGAGGTAAGAGCTAGAAGCTGTAACACTGCTGTGTGATTTGGTGAAGATGATTTGTGTTCTCTATGGTTTGAAAGTGCCCAAAATTCAATAGGGATCAGAGTATAAAGCTTTTTTCTTTTGAACAAAGTTAAAGGTTTTTTTTAAAAGAGAGCCAACCTGGTGTTCCATCCACTTCTCCTCTCCTACCTTTTGCTACAGAAGATTCAGCCCTCACACATCAGGTCCTATACTATGGGAGCCTTGATTTTTGCCTCCCCATCCTATAGAACTGTGAGAAAATAAGTTTTTATCATTTATAAATGCTCTCAGCTCTGGTCATTGTTACAGCAGCCCAGATGGTCTAAAACAATGTCTCTAAGATTTAATTTTCTAGCGTGTGAAATGGGGATATTAACCATTATCCATTTGAAATACTCATGCAAATTGCAGACCAGAGCTCTCCATAAATACTATATGATGCATAGACTGCACAACATGTTTATTTAGCCATTTAGGATTGACAAGTTGAGAGGGGCAGAATATTGACCCCAGAAGAAAGTTGACTTATACAAAGTGTAAGAGCCAAGGTTACCTCCACAGCCCTTCCTAGACTCTGCTAACAACCACAGACCTTAATCCACAAATCAATAACCTTATTACAGATGCTTTAAGAGATCATGCTACTACTGCAGGACCTTTGCCTAGAATACTTTTCTTAAAAGGCTACAAAGCTTCCTTTCAACCTCCTTCAAGTAATTCTATAGATGCCATTTGTCCTGAGTCTCCTATTTAATACTTCAAGTTCCCCATCACCCTCCTGACTTTATTTTTCTTTCAATCACATCCTTTGTGTCTTGTTTTACTTATTTTGTGTGGTCTTTATCTTTTCTTTAACTGAATACATGATCTAAAAGGCAGGTGCTCTCGTCTGTTACACTCAGTCTCATGTCCTTGTTATAGAGCAGGCATTGGACACAAACATGGCTAATACCTAACTCTTAATTTCCCCCACAGAAAAAGCAGCAAATTGTTTACCCCGAATTCCTGTTTGGCATCTATTAAATTGGGTATTAAATTATGGGGAGAAGAATGTTGAACAATGTAGAAGCAGTTCTTGAAAAAACTCCTACAAAGGGTTTAAATTAAAAACAGTATTTGACAATTTATTAGCCTACTTTTATCATCATCCGTGCTTTTTGTTGTGAGAGAGATATTACAAACTAGCTAAGGTTACTCATTTTAGATTTGGCAAATGTGTCCAATTATAACAATCATATTCCTGCTATAAAAACCAGTTTTTGTAGTTCACAATACTGAACTGGGCTATAGTGCTATCTTTCTAATTAAAATGCCCCTACCAACATTCATTTAATGTTTAATGGTTTTCTTGTTATGGTTAAAATCCTTGTTCTATAACTTCTTTTATCATATGGCTTAATAGATATTAGGCATATATACTAACACCTCTTTATGTACAATTCACAAATATTAAATTGATATTGATATAGTTTCTCCAGTATTTGGTTATATGCCACTTCAAATTTATAGTTATAAACTTTAATAGCTGATGGTATGACCCAACAAACATAATTGAATTCACAGAGATGATGAGGAGGCTTACTGTATTCCATGTCACAGTGAACGAGAGCTTTCAGGATTGGGTCAATGATGTCATGAGGAGCCAACCACAATCATCCTCTGTTCTACCATTCTCAGAATAAAATTCTTTGCTTATGAAGGTGATAGTTTCAAGCCTTTCCAGAGGCTACTAACTGCTGCCTCATTGCAACCAGGTACTAACTTTCTCCTGTCCCATGCCATTGACTTTTGGGTGGTGTTGAATTGTAAAGATGGCCCATCACATGAATATCTCTAGAGGAGAACCCTTATAAGGCATCTACAGGGAGGTAAAGACTAGGTGGGGTAGATCATATCTGCCTATGTCCATGCCCTTCTTGTTAGCAATGCTATTTTGGGGTAACTGCTTGACTTGTGTCTGTTTATTTATTTGTTACTGTAAACAATAGAGATATGCATAAATATATTTAAAATGGTATCTGAGAAGTAAGCACTCAATAAACCCAAGCTCTCTTTACCTCTGTAGCTATGATAGGTCACTTAAGTTCATTTTAAATGGGTCATTATTGGGTAATGTTGACCATAGTTTAGACCTAAACTGTTATTTAATGATCTGGAAGTTTGGGGTATCAAACATTTCATTTATTTAACTTACCTGGGTAATACAATGTGTACCTTGTTATTGAGTTAGGTTAAAGCATGGATTAAGTTAAGTTAAAGTGTGGATTGATAGGTATCTGGAAGACAAATTGATTAGAGTTACACGAATAAATGCTTCTAAATAAATCTATCAGGTGGTCAGGCATTGTTCAGTCAGGACATCCATAGATCTATGGAAGATTGTCTGAGGAGGGGTTTTATATTGTTTAGTATTTCACATGATTTCTGATTAATAGTGGGAAGTCCATGTACAAGTAGGAGAAGAAGAGAGAAAGAAAGAAAGGGACAAACAGAGAAAGAGAGAGAGAGAGAGATAATAAAAAGTACTATTATTACTGGGTGCAGTGGTGTTTGCCTTTAATCCCAGCACTTGGAAGGCAGAGGTAGGATGATAGACAAGAGGTCAAGGCTAATGTGAGACTACATAGTGAATTCCAGATCTGCCTGGGCTAGAGAGAGACCCTACCATGAAAAAAGAAAAAAAATACACTATTATTATAGACTACAAATGAAAGATATAGAAAGAAAAATAATAGACAAAAATATTTTCACAAATATCTTTGAATATATTTGAGGTAACCCTGGAACCTTGGACAAAGCAATATTCTCTAGTTCACATGTTCATTTTGGGGAAGAGTTTTGACACACATGATCTTGCTATGTAGTACAGGCTGGCTTTGAACCTACTGTTTGCTCAAACTGGCCTTGAACTCATGGAAATCTGCCTGCCCAGGTGTCCTGAGAGAGTTGGTATTACAGACATACACCAGTATCATGGCTCACTGTTGTTATTTTAAAAATAGTTCTCCACTTGCTCTTTGTGTTTTTGGGGGCACAGCTTTATATAAGTTTGTAAAACTTATATAAGGTTTTGTGTAAGTTTGCAAATGGTGATTTAGCCAATGTTTATTAAAAGCAGCAAGAAAATCTGCCATTCTCTTCTGCCATTGGCACTAAGTCCTTGAGAACACACCCTCTAGCCTAGCTCCCAATGAGGCGATTTCTCAGACCTTTTTTCTTTACTATTAAAGTAAAGAATATAGTATGCAAAGATTTTCTTCCATTCTGTGGGTAGTCTGTTGGCTATGTTTATGGCATGACTATCTGTACAATAGCTGTTTAGTTTCATGAGATTCCACTGGTTGAGTGATTATTAATTTCCTGGGCTACTGGGGTCTTTGTTCAAGAAGTCTTTCCTCCCTCATATATCATGAAGAGTTCTTCCTATTTTTCTACCAGACATTTCAGGTCTTTCAGTATTTCAGGTCTTATCTTGAGGTCCTTAATCCATTTGGAGTTGTTTTTGTACATGGTGAGAGGAATGGGTCTACTTGTGTTTATCCAATTTCACCAGCATCTTTCATTGAAAAATGCTTTCTCCAGTGTACATTATTGGCTCCTTTGCCAAAGATAGGTAGCTGTAGTTGCTTGAACTAAGGCCTAGGTCTTCTGTTATGTTACATTGACCTACATGACTGTTTTTATGCCAGTGTCATGCTGTTTTTATTGCTATGGCTTTGTAGTATAGCTGTAGATCAGGTATGGTGGTACCTTCAGAGGTGTCTCTTTTGCTAAGGATAATTTTGGATATTCAAGGCCCTGTGTAGTTCCATATGAATTTGAAATTATTTTTTCTATTTCTGTGATGAATGATGCTGGAATTTTTATTGCATTGAATCTGCATATTGCTTTTGCTAGAATGGCCATTTTTTGCAATATTAATTCTACCTATCTATGATCATGGGTAGTCTTTTCATCTTCACATATCCTCCTCAATATATTTTTAGCATTTTAATGTTTTTATTGTATATTCCTTGGTTAGTGATATTCCAAGATATATAATTTTTGTAGCTATTGAAAATGGGACTGCTTCACTGATTTCTTTTTCCATTTATTTGTCTTTGGTGTATAGGAAGGCTACAGATTTTTTGTTTGTTGATTTTGTATCCTGCCAGTTTGAGAAAGGGATTTATCACTTTTAGAAGTTTTTTGGTAGAGTCTTATGTATAGAATCATGTTTTCTTTAAATAGGGCTAATTTGACTTCTCCCTTTCCAATTTAAATCCCTTTTATATCTTTCTCTTGTCTTATGTCTTGGGCCAGGACTTCTAGTACTATGTTGAAGAGCAGGGGGTGAGATTGGGCACCCTTCTCTTGTTCCTGATCTTTAAGACTCTTTAAGTCTTTTCCCATTTGGTATGATTTGGACCTTAGTTGCTTCATATATAGCCTTTATTATGTTAAGACACGATCCCTTCATTTAGAGTTTCTCCATTTTGATCATGAAATGATGCTGTATTTGTTGAAGGTCTTCTCTGCATCTGTAGAAATTATTATGTATTTTTTTGGTTTCTTTTTTTTTTTTTTTTGGTTTTTCAAGGTAGGGTCTCACTCTAGCCCAGGCTGACCTGGAATTCACTATGGAGTCTCAGGGTGGCCTCGAACTCACGGCAATCCTTCTACCTCTGCCTCCCGAGTGCTGGGATTAAAGGCGTGCGCCACCACGCCCGGCTATTTTTTTGGTTTTTGATTTCCATATATTGTACCCTCCCTGGGATGAATCATGCTTGATGGAAGCCTGGTTCAATGTATTGTTCAATTCAGTTTGCAAGGATTTTATTCTGAAGTTTTTTCCAAGGTAGGGTCTCACTCTAGCCTAGGTTGACCTGGAATTCATTGTGTGGTCTCAGGGTGGCCTTGAACTCATGCCGATTCTCCTACCTCTGCCTCCTCAATGGTGGGATTAAAGATGTGCACTACCACACCCAGTTTTATTTAGTATATTTGCATATAGGTTTATAGGTATATCAGTCTGTAATTTTCTTTTCTTGTGTTTCTGTTTGGTTTTGGTGATAGGGTAATTATAGCTTCAGAGAAGGAGCTGGGGAGCATTCCCTCTTTTCCAATTCTTTGAAATAACTTGAGAAAAATGGTTTCAGATCTTCAATGAAGGTTTGGTAGAATTTGGCTGAGAATCCATCAGATTCTGGACTATCTTTTGGGGGAGATTTTTAATTATATTTTCAATTTTGTTGGATGTAGGTCTAATATCTACCATCTACAAAAAAAAAAAAAAAAACAACAAAAAAAACAGGCAATAAAAACTCAAACAATCCACTCAAAAATTGAGGTAGAGATCTGAATAGAGAATTCTCAAAGAAAAAAAACTGACCAGTTCTCTCTTGGTTGGAGAATCTGCTTTGCTTTACTGATGGCAGAGAATTCTGGGGAGTTCCAAGATCCATCTATCTGACAGGGAAAGACAGCTGACTGCCCACCACAAGATGTGCCACTTCTGCCACATTATCCAAGATCTACAAGAACCTGCAGAAAAAGCAGTGATGAGCATTGCTCCTAATGCTAACCTGACAGCCACCTCCAGGGAAATAGCAACAAACACAGAAGAGAACAAAAAGAACAGCCTAACAGTAATACAGAGTCTACAAAACCTCAACACTAAAAAACAAACTGCTAATGCTCCTGCCAAACTCAGGCACTACTGTGGAAGGTGGGGTGTGAAGACTGTAAGTGCCACAGGGTGGGTAGAAATATCCTGAGGCACAGTTCCCCTCCCCCACTCCACACAGAGAATGACATAGGCCCTAATTACCCCACAGTGAATACTAAGAATCTTACTGAGGAAGGCCTCTCAGGGAAAAGGAGATGGGGCTATAACCTATTTAAAATCTATATACACATATAAAAAAAAAATAAGCCGGGCGTGGTGGCGCACGCCTTTAATCCCAGCACTCGGGAGGCAGAGGTAGGAGGATCGCCGTGAGTTCAAGGCCACCCTGACCCTTCCAGGTCAGCCTGGGCTACAGTGAGACCCTACCTTGGAAAAACAAAACAAAACAAAAAAAAATAGATGGAAAAAAGCCCAAATGGCACATGGCAAAATAAACATGGCACCCAGAAAATAAAGTGATGGGTGATAGTAACAGAGCACAATTATCATAGTATCTGCTCATTTTCCATAAGAGAGTGGGTATTAACCCTAAAGTACTATTTTGTGTGTGTGTGTGTCTTGTGATGTATGCATATCTTTGTACAGATCCATGTACCCTGGGTGCATGTGAGTAGAGGTCAGGGGAAGACACTGAATATCCTCCTCTATTGCTCTTCTGTCTTATTTCCCAGAGAAAGTATCTCTCATTAAAACTTCAGTTCACTGTTTTTCAGTCAGACTGGCTCATCAGAGAGCCATGGCAGTCATCTTGTTTTCACCCATTTCAGGGCTTGGACTTATAGGCAAGCATAGTCATGCTTGACATTTTGCACGGGTGCTGGGGATAGAATTCAGGTCTTCATGCTTGTGTTGTGAGCATTCATAGTTGTTGAGCTATGTTTCTAGCCTTATTTTGATTTTAATAAAAGATTTCTTCCTTTCATCTCGTGATGAGATTCTGATATATAAAACCTCAAAAGTTTTAACTGGCTACTGTTAGGAAATACCCCTGAAACCCAGAACTGTATGAAAATAGAGTATTTTGTTAAACAGGTGGTTGAATGTTTTGTCTAGCTTTTTGTTCAAAGATAATGGAAAAAGGTGGATATGGTTGTGCAGGCCTTTAATTCCAGCACTCAGGAGGCAGAAGTAAGAGAACTGCCACAAGTTCAGGGCCAGTCTGGGACTACAGGGTGAGTTCCAGGTCAGACTGGGATATAGTGACACCCTACCTCAGAAAAAGGGCGGGGGGAAGAAGACTCCTGCCTTCTACCCTGTCTTCCCAAAAAGAAGTCATTTCAAATCAGTTCTCTTGGGACAGCAGCAATTTGGGCCTCTTCATTTTTGACAAGGTAGATACTAACAATTTAGCAGATTGCAAAGGGTATTTAGTTGCATTCTGCACAAAACAAAGGAAAAGTCAAGCATTCATGGTAGTGGTGTGTGCATGCATGTGTGTGTGTGTGTATGTGTGTGTGTGTAGAATAATATGTCAGGTGTGTCTGTGTAATATACTTAAGAGATTGTATATTGAATTTATCATGGCCTTTGTTAATGAGGAAATAAGCTATGTCTGTTTGTACATACTATCAAGTTTCTGAATTTCTGGTAAAAAAAAAAAAATCTCTACTCTTGAACCTGTCAGTTGGAAATCACTGCCAATTCTATTGCCAGAGGTCATTAAATGTACAGGAAAAGGAGGCAAGTCTCTTCCTTGTCTTAAATGAGCAAGGGCTAGTGCAGAACCCTGTTGGATGATCAAGTTATATACAATCTCAGTGACTCCAGTCTCTCCCGGGGACTGAAGTGGCTTAGAAATGAGCCAACAAAGAAGTCCATTGACTTTAACGTGAATATGCTGAATATGCTCGAATCATACCAAGACAGGAATAAATCACCTTACAAATGTGTCTGGAATGATTTTCTTGTCTCCTTTCAGCCCCCACCCCCAGCTTTTTTGTTCCTGGGCAATTTTTGTTATCGGTAGCAGCATCCAGGCATCACTTCTTTAGAGATTTTTCTCTGGTGGCTAGGGTGTGAGCTAGGTATTGCTGCAGTATGAATCTTAAAAACACGCGTAAGAAGTATTTAAGACCCTGGATCTAGAAGGAACGGCTCTCCTAGGCATAATTCCGGGTGCTGGTTGCAGCAGGGAGCGTATGCTGGGAGGAAAGTATTATTTTTCTAAATGGAAGGTGTCAGATGGTCACGCAATGTGACTGCATGTTCGAGATCACTGCCTCCCATCTGCAATTTGTGACGTGTGAAAGATTCTGCCCAAATGTGCTCACCAACCGGAAATCCTCTGCACTTTTTTTTTCCTTATCAGGAGAGACCAAGATAACCAATGGTTTACAGATCAGGGATCCTATCAAATTAATATCACTGTAGGATAAAATCTGTTTTAAATACAACTCCTAAACTCCAGCAAAGTTAACTAGCACAAACAGGTTCATCCATCTAAGAGCCGTTGCTCAGAAAACAACAAAATGAAATCTGCTTATCATTGTAGCTCTCTTCAGAATAGTATCATGCTTATAGCTTGTAAAAATAAGCTGGATTCAATAGATGATATATTTCCTTATGCTAATTAATGCCAACCAAATGACAGCCATCCACCTGGGCTGAAGGAAGGCATTTTAAAATCAGTGTGGGGTTTTCCTTGATTTATTTATATACCTCGGAGTCTGTATTTAATTTTCCAATTAAATACAGCAAAACTCAGAAAAGGGCAAGGTGTTTAACCAGTAGCAAAGTAAGGGTTCCACACTTGAGCTTGAACCCTCTGAGTTCTGTCTATTCTGGCTAGGCACAATTTCCAGCTTCTAGAGAGAAAAAGGTTGTAAAAAGGCTCATAAGGTGATTTGGGCATTAAACAATTCGTACAAAACAGTATCTTGATGAGGTAAGTGCAAATGAATTAGAAACACGATGAGCTAAAATCCCTTAGCTGTACAATTGTTTGTTTTTCAAACAGAAAGGTGCTCTGCTCTCTAAAGCTAAGACATGCCTAGAGATTCATCACACCCAGTCACTTGGGAGCGAGACTCTGGGGTCAGCCTGATGGGTAGGCTCTGCCTAGTTCTACCCAGATTGAGAATAAAGCAAAGGAGCATCTTCTTCCTGGTGTTCCTTCCTCACTTATATAAAATAAGGAAGAAACATTTCAATGAGCATGCAGAAGCTCTTTTCTTCCCCAAATCATTTTATAGTATTTTGCATTGCAAAGCTCTTCATGATCAATGACAAAACACAGAGGGATTACAAAGTCAAGAGATGAGTTTTGTGAAGCAGTATGGGATGCTGGATGCCAGAAGCAGAAGGAATCACAAAGGGCCAAAATACTCTACCCAGAGATCCAAGCTGGGGTCTTCAAAGCTGCCACCTTCTTTGAAATCCATGCCCCTACTTTCACTGCAGGGGAAAAGAACACTGTGATATGATCATTTCCCACACCTACTACAACTAAAGCCCACAAGCTAAAAGTTTACACTGGTACTTTACCTGGCCCATGGGTATCATAATAATCTTGAAGCTTAGTCGCTACCCTTTGCCAGGTTTTTAAATAGACAGTTCCTCCTTCTGGGAACCCAAGGACAGACTTTTTCTATAAATTCCAAAAAATTACTGAGTTGTTGCTGACTAACTTTGGTTCCCCGAGCACACAACATATTTTTCAGCATATGAACAAAAAGCATACGACAATTACTTTGTCCCATTTTTACTGATATTACTCACCGCTCCTTTTTTTCTTTTCTCAAGCACTCCTTTTCAATCCAGCAGTGTCCTTTCACTTTGGATTCCTGTATTCAGGCCCCACATTCAGGTGCCACTTCCCAGAGCCTGCCAGCTGAAAGGGTTTGAGCCTGGTGGGGAGTGAGGATTAAAGAAAGACAGGAGAAAGAATGAAAGCAAGGACTCCAGTCCAGGACTGAAGCAAGGACTGAAGCCACGTTTATTTCTCAGCATTCCTTTTTATATCTTCTTACAAACAGTTTTCCTATGTACAAAAATTCCATGAGCTTCACACAAGTTTCTATCAAGACAACACCTTTCTGTTACAGTTTTGCACTTCAATCGCTTCTCAGTACAAAAGACTATCCCAAGGTTGGGCAACCAACAAATCCTATGATCCCAGCAATACAAACATAGATCTTAAGGAATGGCCAGCTCTTATCAGTAACACTGGATATACATAATCTTGCTTACATGTAGGTGCTAAAGTCTTGTTTCCAAAGGGCCCAGAGCTATGGATACAAAGCCAGCCAAATGGCTCCCGACATCTGCCCATCCTCTTCAGGGCTGACTTAGATAGACCATGTGAAAACAACTGTAATGTGAAGTCAGTAGGGCAAGATGCATCCATTGTGTTGAAGCATCTAAAAAGCTATTATCACACTTCACTCATTTTGGGCACCTAACAGTGACAAACAATTGAAACCCAACAGAGGCCTTTCAATCAATGATGGGCCTGCACATTGAATCTTTGGATTCTCCCATAGTTGAGCCCCCCCTTTTCCATCCCCTAAGTATAACAGCAAATTCATCCCTCTCCGTAAGTGCTCTGTCCTTGTTAAACATACTAAATGAGTGAAATGTTGTGATGCTGTGTTCTTCCTCCTTTGAATTCACTTTCCAAATTTCATCCTTGACACCACGTGGACAATTATCATCTAGTACTTAAAGAAATGATATGAATGTGTGATACTAAATTTTCAAGAGGATTGAATACTTCATATGCTTTGTTTTAGATCTCTAAATTGGAGGTCTCTTGAGTTCAGGGTTTAGCCTGAATTATGCTATATATCCTTATTGGAGTAGGGGAGAGATACAAGCTTTGTGCTAAACCCTTGCCCATACCACTACACTTGACTTTCACCCTGTTCCTATATGCTATGTCCCTGGATCTCTTTAGAGGCCCAGAAATCAGCTCAGAGAGCCCACACTTAACAATATTATAGTCCTTTATCATTTCTGTGACCAAATATCTGACAACAAGCAATTTAAGAGAGGAAGGGTTTATTCTGCTTCAAAATTTTAAGACATGTATGTCTTGTTAGGGGAATTCATGGTGGCAAATGAGTGAGACAGTTGATCACTTTACCCATGTAGTGAGGAAGCAGAGAACTGGCTGTAGTGGGGCTGGAATATAAATACTGAAATCTTGACCCTAGTGGACAGACTTTCTCCAGTAAATCTCTAATTCCTTAAGGTTTCATAACCTTCCAGAAGAGCACCACCAGCTGGGGACCAAATGTTAAAAAACAAGTCTTCAAACCACAACACAGGTTAAGTGGTGGAGTCTAGTTTGAATCTTCACAGATGACAAAATATTCCCTGACAGATAGGGATTAAGGACTGATTTCCATGTTTAACCATGAAACAATCAGGGAGAAGACTCTCAGTTTAAGAGAATTGTGCCCACTTTTCTGAGCTCCAGAAGCCTGTCCTTGCTCACTCCAGAAGCAGAGAAGTTACAATGGTTGTTATACATATCTTTGGGGTTGGGGTTTAACTGGCTATGGTGTTTTGGAGTCTGGCTTCCTGCACAGCTTCTTACTACTTCAGAGGAAATTCACTCCCTGGCTACCTTCTGGGCCCCAGGACACTCCAACTCAAATTCGTGAGCCTTCTGAAGCTCCACAGAGAAGATGCAGTGTGCAGAACCTTGCATATGAAGATAGCCTCAACCTCATCTGTGATCTCTGTGATGATGGCCAGATAAAATGAAAAGTAAGACCCTGTGTAGCTCCCCCTGAGCACCACTTTCCAGCTCATGGGAACTTCTAGAACCTTTCACTTGACCCCTTTTCTCTTTTTCTGCTAGTTTGTTTTTGTTGTTGTTGTTGTTTTATCTTGTTTTTAAGTGTATATGTATGTGGTGTGTATGCACTTGGGCATAGGTGTAGATTCAGGCATATGTGCACACATACATATGGAGGCCAGAGAACAATGTTTAATGTCATCCTCAATCACTCTTCCACCTTATTGTTTTGATACATAGTCACTGATCCCAGAATTTGGAGATTCAGCTGCCAGGGATTACTGAGGATCCTCCTGTCTCCACTTCCCTAGCTGGGATAACAGGATTGCACCACCACATCCAGAAGTTTATGAAGTTGCTGGGGATGAAAACTCAGATCCTCATGCTTGTGTGGCAAGCACTTTATCAACTGAGCAATTTCCCCAGCCCCTCCTTCTGGGTTTTGACAAGAGGGAAGCTAAAAGGAGAAAAATTATCTAAACCACCTAGGCTGTGTTAATATCATTTGAACTGCTAAACATTATTTCTCAACATTTATTTATTTTGTGCTCTTCTTTCTTTCTCTGTATAGATGTTGATTAGTGTCTCAACAGGAGTGCTGGGAGTATCATTTCCTAAGAGTAATGCAGTCAGGCTGCCTTAATATCATAAAAAGGCTGAGTTGTTAATATACAAGGCTTAAGACTGATGCAAAGGAGGGGGAAAGAAAATAAAGAGGGCTAGCAGAAGAGAATATATTTACCATATTTTCTGCCTGAAAATTTCAAAGCCTTGATACAACAAATATTGGTATTTCTTTTCACTAGCATTTAGTTTCTTCCATTTTATATTTTGTTCCTGAGACTTCATCTGTTCTCACTGCTTCAATTATTTTAATAAATTTTTAAATTTTTATTTATTCATATTCACAAAGAGAGAGAGAGAGAGAATGGGCATGCCAAGGCCTCTAACCATTGCAAACAAACTCCAGACACATGTGCCACCTTATGCATCTGGATTATGTGGGTACTGGGAAAAAGAACCTGGATCCTTTGTCTTTGCAGGCAAATGCCTTAACCACTAAGCAATTTATCCAGCCCCTACTTCAATTATTTTTTAACCTTATAATTTCCATATAGATCCAGTTTAGCATCAGCTTCTTTCCTGGGAGCACAGCTGTATCTCAACTCATATCTCAACTGAACATCCCTGACTTGGACTTCTCATGGGCATCTCAAAATTAATGTCAAAAACTCACCTCATTTTTCTCCCTCACCAAAGTCTGCTGCTCTTACATACTCTGTCTCAGAAAATAGCATCACCATAACCATTTAACCAAGTTAAAAACCATGTGATTTAGCCTAGCATGGTGGTTGTGTGCCTGTCTTTTCAGTACTGGGGAAGGTGAGGGATGAGTACTGAGAGTTTGAGGTCAGTCTGGGCTGTATAGCAAGACCCTGTATAAAAAAAATTAAAAATAAATAAACATAGTATTTTTTGGATTTCTTCTCTATTTCTCCATTCCTGTCATAATTCAATTCCTTACATATCCCTCCAAATTCACATGCTTATCCTCATTGGCTAGATATTTTAAAGCCTGTTGGCCTGCATAGTACCCTCCTACCAAATCTTCACCCTGATCTATGGCTTCTATGGCATCACAGACTTGGGAAGATTCTTTTGGATTCTCTGAAAGAGACAGAGGTAGATGGAGAGAGAAACAGAAGTTAGAATCACACGGGCACATGAACCAAAGAATGTAGGAATACTCCAGATTCTGGAAAATGAAAGTAGATGGATTCTTCTATCACACTTCAGAAGACACATCCTGTTCCTCTGTTGTAGATTTCTGAACCCTATAATCTGTGAAAGAATAAATTCATGCTATTTAAGACGCTAAGTTAGTCACAGTTTGTTGCAATAGCCGTAAAAATCCAATGTGACCTTCAGCTGTTACCCTCCCATCTAGTTAAACTCCTTTGAAATCCTTCTTTCCATGGTAGTCAGAAGGAGTATTCTAGGATGCCAGTCTGATTATGGATATTCTTAAACACAGAAAACCTTTGCTCAAATAAATCTTATTATTACCTATTTCTCATCTAATTTTTGGAGCATGCGAAGTATAAAAATACAGCATTGGGTGGTTTCCCTTGGCTCTAAATATCTCCTTAAAGCATAACATACCCATCTCTTTTAGGGCCAGATCTACACAAAATAAAAGACCAATTTATCTGAAGTAACTACAAGCAGAATAACTCAGCTTAGTAAGTACCCAGGAGATGCTAGATAGTAATCAGCTTAAAGGAAGATATTTAGAGATGGCATTCCTCTCTTTGCTTCTTTCACCATAAAGTGGAAGAGGAGAGTAAAAGAATTTAAGACCGTAGGGAACATGAGAATTATGGGTCATGGAGAAGTCACTGATGGACATTTTCTGTACCCTTGAGAAGCCAGTGCAAATATAGATGGCAAAAGCTAAGGTGGACACCACAGTTTGCCTTGGATCTTTTACTGATAATATAGTAAGGCATTGATTGGGCAGATGGATTCTTTAGGCCCCACTTTCTTTCCTATTACTGACGATAATCATGCCCTAATACTTTAGATCACCATACAAAAACTTTGTCTGGCACTAAGTCTTATATTAAAGTATTTCCATTAAAAGTCAGTCAGGCTGGGCATGGTGGTGCACGCCTTTAATCCCAACACTCGGGGGGACAGAGGTAGGAGGATTGCCACGAGTTCGAGGCCAGCCTGAGACTACATAGTGAATTCCAGGTCAGCCTGAGCTAGAGTGAGACCCCACCTCGAAAATCAAAAAAAAAAAAAAAAAAAAAAATGTCAGTCAGTAGGAGCCAAAATAGCTCATTTGGGAGAGCGCTAGTCAATCAGTTGTACACTTCTGTCTATTTTCATGGCTTCATATTAGACTTTATTTTTGAGTTGCCCACATTTGGGCTGCATGCTGTTGGATAACACATACTCATACTGCATTGTAATTATCCTTTCTTTCCCTACTAGGCTATAAACATTCTATAACACAGAGACTATATTTTATTAGAGTAATGAGTAAATCTGATCACATAGGTACTCTCACTGAATGTTTGTTGAATGAACCTATAAAAGAATAGATGAATATAGGCCAGACTATGGGAGATATGCAGGTATGCTGGAGTTTTAGTATACTAAATAGATTGAGCAGAAAGGAGGCCAGGGACAGACACTGTGGTTACTCAAACCTCATCAAAATACAGATCCAGAGGCTAAACAGAACTCAACACTAAATCAGATTGCTAACATGCCTGCCAAGTCCAGGGAAGATTAAAGAAGAGGGAGAAGAAAGATTGTAAGGGCATCAGGGTGGGTGGGATTGGCCTGAAGTACTACTGCCCCCTCATCAGAGACTGGCTGAGGCTTTTAGGACCCCACAGTGAATACCAATAACCCAACTGAGAATGGGGGTGAGGGAGAGGGGATATAAGATTAAAATCTTTTTATAAAAATATGTTTTGTAACAAAGAAAGGAGGCCAGGGCTTCATTCCTAGAGTAACATCCTTTGTACTTTGACTAAGGTTGAGTTGTTGGCTTCAAAGTGCTTTGTATGTTTTTGAAGAAATTTGCACTTTACTAGCTAGCATGCCTCAGATTTCCCCCTTTAATAACTTAAGGATGGGACTTCATGGGCCATGTTGTCTCTGGAAGTCTGTGACAATATTGTTGTGATTTGCTCATTGGGTATATTCAATGTTATTCAATGTCATTTACAACTAATTTATTCAAGGCCAAGTAAAGACCTTGAAACCAGCTCTGATGCTTGGGAGAGTCATCAATACTGGTTTCCCTCTTAATTTGATATTTCTTTGGGACTGCTACCCATGAAACTTCTTTATGCTTTAGGGATATCATACATTTCATACACCTTAGAGTTTCTTTTGGGGTGAGCAAGTGCATGTGTGTATGTGTGATATGTCTGTGTAGTATGTGCATGCATGTGTGCAGATGCATATTCCGTTTCATGTACACAAATGCAGAGGCCAGAGAAGATTGTAATATGTCATTTTGCTAACCCGTCTGTGTCCTTAAGATGGAGTCTCTCACTCAACTCAGAGTTGCTATTTTTGCTGTATTTGTTTTCCTTAGTCAGTGGGCTGCAGTGATTCTCCAGGCTCTGTCGGCCCCCACATAGCATTGGGTTTACAGACATGCTGATGCCCATCTGTTATGTGGTTGCTGGGAACTGAACTTGGGCAGTGTCAAGCCCTCATGCTCACACAGCAAGCACTCTTAATGGCTGAGCCATCTCCCAGCTCCACCTCATAGATTTTAGTCATGGAATTTCTGTGGTTCTTTTCTTATTATTAGAAACAGAAACAAAACATATTTGGTGTCTTCAGGGTTACATTTCCTTGGAAAATAAAACAAAAAACAAAAACAAATAAATAAAATAAATCTTTATGTATTCTCCCTGGTGCCTAAATATATTGACACTATCAATGAGTATTATTAAGTAGTATTTCATATGACAGAATGTCTACCTGTACCAGTCTTGATTTGGTTATACTTAATTGACATATATTGAGGTCTCAAGCAAATTATAAGAGAACTAATAATAGCAAGTTCCCAATTCCTGGCATAGTTTGTGAAAGAAATCACAGAAAAATAAAAGTAGGCTTAAAATCTTATATTATAAAATGATATATAATATTGTCAATATTAAATTCATATAATATTGCCAAGAAAAAAAGAATAGTATGGTTGAAATAAACTTGCCTTAGACACAATGAGTTTAAGAACTTCTATCACCACAAAGATGTAGAACTGGGAGTTAATTAGCACTCTTGTACTTAGCTTTCTGCCAATAAAATCACAGTGGAATTTTTCTAGTCCTAATATTTTATAGTGATGGTTATAATGTAATATATGTGATACTTGTCCTATATTAGGAAGTACCAGAAAATATCATCCTAGGATCATTATATACATTTATGTCCTCTGAGTAGGAAATGATAGAGTATAAGGTAAGATTATACAAACAACTCTGGGGCTGCAGTACTCTCATTTAAAAATTTGAAGCAATAATCTCACCAAGTTCCAATAAATATAAAAAGGATATATACTCTAAAGAAAGGGAAAGTCAACTTCTCAGAATTATTTTATATACAATTAGAACAGGATGGAGTCAATTTGTTGTGATAACAGGCTTTTAAATCTGAACAATGAATTTATTTTGAAGGATTGATCAGCTTTTGACCTAACACACACATTTCAAGGGCTTCAATGTGCTAGTTAATCACTCAGGGTCTCTGGTTCTCTTAAACATTATGCAATAGAACCAGATTGGTTAAATGATAAGTCTTGAATGTAAATCTTCTGTGGATCCATTGCTTTTAATCTTTTGGCATTTGGTATTGTCCTTGATCATAAATGAAAGACATTGCTACATCTGTAAGCAAAGCAGGGTTTTAAGTAACCCTTCAACACACAGGATAGATAGCAAGATGTCATAACAAAGTCAATTTAATACCACATGACTAGGTTTGGTGTCCCTGAAGCTCAAGATGAGCTATCAATGAGATAAGCATGCTTGAAAACTGCTCAGTAGGAGAGAAAATGTCAACACACATTGAGAAGAACATTTCAAGGACTTTGGTGGAAATTATCTTATCAGTGGGAGGGTTTTCAACTCCACCCACAACCCCCAATCAGTGGTAATGTTAAAATTCCTCCAAGTCTTTATGAGGTGAAGAAAGCCATCAAACAGATGAAAAACAAGAAGGCATCTGGAGTTGGTGGGATCCCTGCTGAAATCTTCAAATCGGCTGAGGAAAGCGCACACTATGGCTCCTTGTTCTCATCTTGGAGCTGGAGAATGATGAAAACATTCCAGATGACATCCCAGTGCTGCAAGTGTGACCATTTCAAAGCAAGGGCAGAGACATAATTGAAAACAGAACTCCCACTCCAGAAACTTTTTGCTGGGAGGGCTTCCTTGATTATGAAAAGCAATAAAGATACTAAAACATTCTTATTGTTCAATTTCAACTATTTGGCAGGAGCATTTTTAATCTTGGTCTGTTTGGAATTGAACTGATATCAAACAAGCCAGTAATGATACCCATTGCATTGTCTTTACACTGCTATTAAGTTCCTGTGTCTGTTCAGCCTTGGAAATCTTTTGAGGCAATGATTGCTTGATTTATCTTTTTGTCTTTATAAAGTCTGGCACATTGTAGATGCTTGATGTAGAAATTGATGAATTAATGAATTACTTGGGCATTACTTAGGAACTTGAATTTTGCTAAGAGAGATTAGTTGTATGCCTACAAGATCTTGCAATTAGGGGGATGAGGAGGTGCTCTTCCAGGAAAGTGCTTGCTGTGGAAGCATTAGGATCTGAGTTCAGATCCCCAGCACACATGCAAAAGCCAGCATAGTGGTAGAGACAAAAGGGTCCCTAAAGGCTTGCTGACTGGCTATTCTTGCCAAATTGGTGAGTTCCAGGCTCAGTGAGAGACCCTTTATCAAAGCAAAAGTGTGGAAAGAGATTGAAGAAGCCATCTAACATTGACTTCTGACCCTCTCATACACTCACACACATGTGCACCTACACATACACAAGTGCACACACACACACACACATACACACACACATATACATATACACACATGAGCAAGCATACTGTATGCATGCACATAATCTAGTTGATCAATGAGCTGTAATTCTGTCTCAGGCTCTGTGACTTCAATGATAGAATGCCAGTCTAGGAGAAGATAGATTCGGGGCATGCACATTTATTTGCCTTCACTTCTTTAAAGATCTGTCTGATTAGAGGGCATGTGCAGAGAAGAGCAGAGAGGGGAGAGCTGGAAATGGGTAAAGGTTAGGAAACCAAAGCTAAGAAGCTTGGATGTCAATTTTTGCTTTAGTGATAGTTGACCTAGTTTCTCATTGAACTGAATGGTGAGCAACCTCAGTGTCCTAACAAGCAGATTAATATTCCCACCTCTCAGAGGAGAGAGCAGAGATTCAGTGGTTGATTGGTCTTTCTCCAAATCAGAGTCAAGCTCTGCTTTGCCTATAAAGTTTGCATCTTTCTGTCCTGCACAGAAGCCAGGATAATAGACTATCCTACAGAAATTATGTGGGGGCCTGGGCAGGACAACTTGGCTCCTCTCTCTGCTTCATAGACACTGAGATGATACAGTGCCCTGTGTTAATTAACACTTAAAGCTGATGCAGACTAAAATAAACAAATGTGCACCCATTCTGGTTCCACTTCCAAGACCTCATTCTGAGACTAAAACACAGTTTGTTTTACAGCTTCCCTGGTCACGTGAACCCCAGCATAATGAAACCTCTCTAATCTCTATTTTTCTAAAGTCTGTGTAGATACAGATGGCTCTGTTTTGGTCTCTGGGTTTTATTCTTATTTTGCCATAATTTTAACCTTTTATGTATAGTTTCTTACTGATTCCTCACTGCCTAGGGCTATGAGAGACCCTTCATTTTTTATTTTCCAACCATCCTATGACAGTGTTCTTGGAATATTTGGTGTTTTTTTAATAACAAAAGATGTATGGCCATGGTTACTGGAGGATTATGATACTTTGGGATGTCAATGCATGATTCATGAGAAAGTTCATCTCAGCTCCATTTTTTTTTTTATGAGAGGTAAAACTTCCACAATCAGATATGCCTGGGAGGCCATGAGCAGCAGAGAAAGGACACTAGAAGTGTCTTACATTTATGCTTATGGGAGGATAGGGAGACTATGCAAGAAGGAAGAAAGCTATAAAATCTGATATAGATTCCAAGAGCAAAACAAAATCAGTACTTTGTGGAACCTCACATACAGAGTCAATTTCAGAAGAAAAAAAAGGTAAAACAATGACAATGTTAAACAGAGCGCAAAGCACTATCAATGAGTACCAGTGTCCAGTTGCCTTATGAGAATGGCCAAATACAAAAATGACCGAAGCATTCCCCACATGTTTGCCTGAGTGAGGCAAGCATCTCAGAGGATGGAATTAAAAGAAGACTGCATTGTTGGAGCAGTCACTCAAGCATAGCCAGGGTGGAATTCCATCTGTTCAGTTCAGTTTGGTTCAGTGAACTGGGTCATTTTTAATGGTTCACTAAATTCTGACTATCTAAAAATTATAGCTAATGCATTTTAAAAATCTCAAGCTGCATGACAAGATCACCTTATTACTTGTTTTTCTTTGCCCTTGGGTTTATCATGTCTGAGAATAGGTAAAGTGGAGGGATCCCCACCCCTCCCCGGCTGACACAGGGAAGCTGGAGGTTGGCCCATATCCTCTACTACCTATAGTTCTCAACAACAGAAATAAGCTCTTTTTCATCCATTCCTCACTCTACCTTCTCCCTGACTGGAGTTTAGAGGCTCGGGTGACAATTTCTCACTCATGTGAGAACAATCTGAGAATATCTTCTCTGAGGTAGAGGTAAGAAACAAGCGCAGAACTAGAAAGCAGAAAAAAAAATATTAAAGAAATAATTACATGAGGAGAAAAAGCATAACTCATGTTTCAGAGAAAAGTCTAAGAGTTCAGAACATGGCATGCTTCAGAGAAGTATCCCTGGCTTTTGGTTTTCCAAGGAGATGCTTATATCTGATTACATAGGACATAAACATTTCCCAAATTCATAAATAGCTAGGTTACCACTAAAAGTTTAAGAAAATAAGAACTGTGTTCCCTGGATTTGTGATCAGTGGGCTTGTTTTAATTTGCACGACAAAGCAAGCCTCTTATCACAAAACAGAGGTTTTTTTAACCAGGGACATGATCAAATGTGTGTATGCATGGTGCAGTGAAATTGAGTTGCAAAGAAAACACCTTTATATTAGGGAATAAAAGACCAGGAATGGAAATGACCAAAAGAGAGAAGATTTTTTTTTTTTAGCATGACCTTTGAATCTTGATTGTATATCATCCTTGTATATTAAGAAATGTCTTCTTCCTGCCAGATACTGGCCCATGCAGTCTCTTGTTGCAAAGTTCTGCTTGACGTGCCAGCATGCCGTATCGTTGGCGTGAGATAAAAGCAGCAAGGGTTGAGAGCAACACCTGAAGTTTTTAAGTAGAAGTGACATAATATCAGCTCAAGGACATCAATGAGTACCAGTGTCCAGCTGCCTTATGAGAATGACCAAATACAAAAATGACCGAAGCATCCCCCACATGTTTGCCTGAGTGAGGTAAGCATCTCAGAGGATGGAATTAAAAGAAGACTGCATTGTTGGGGAATTTAGTTAATTTAATTTGTATATGTGTGTTGCCAATTTGTTAACTAATTTTGGTGTATGTCTGTGTGTTCATATGTGCAAGTGCAGGCATATGCATGCTACCCAGAACATGTGGAGGTCAGAGGACAACTTCTGGTGTGTTTGAGGCAGGGCCTCTTATTGTTTACTGTTGTGTTTTCCAGAACAGCTGCCTCACCAGATACTGGGAGATTCTTTCTTGTCTTTGCTTCCCTTCTAGGTGTGCTGGGATTAGAGACACTGGTACAGTTTACAGATTTTGAGTGGGTTCTGGGGACCAGAACTCAGGTTCTCATGTTTGCACAGCAAGCATTGTATCCACTGAACATCTCCTCCTAGCCTGATTGCAAGTTTATACATAACACTTCTTCCAAATATTTTTTAGTAACTATATCAGCACTGGGAACATCGAATGTTGAGGAACATAAAATTTTCAACCCTCATGCTCTATCCTTTTCTACTCAGACATATCTAGCTGTCTTAGCATTGTTTGGTCACATTAAAATCTAAGTTTAGGATATCTTCTTATCTGTCGAATGAAGGAAGCTATCCTCATGTTATTTTTAATGGTGAAGTGTCTTTTAGGAGCATCACATTGTATTTTGTTTCTTTTTCATTTAGCTTCTTGTACATATGCAGGGTGGGTCACACAGAGATTTGGGTCTGGAAGATTGGTACTTGGGTAAAGAGATCTCCCACACATTTGACCTTCCTCTGAATACTTTTCACCTCTGCCAGTTTTCATGCCTTTCTCTAGAGGTGTCCTAATAGGAGGTGTCAGAGTGGCTCCTAGCCCTAATCCAGGCCTATGCAAGAGTGTGGTCCCTTCTCCAGCCAGTGTTTTCTCTTAGTGCCTTTTGTGGCTAGTAGTGAGGCAGAATGTGGCTGAAGTGCCTCCTTCCTGAGACCTAACTTCCTCATCATCTGCCAGCTCTGCCCCCCGCTGGGTCTATTCCATTTCTTCCATAGTGGTCTTCCCAAACATGGATGAAATGGAATCTCTCTGCTTCCCACAGGACAAATTCTGTGCCTGGTCTTCTCCTTGCACATTTTTTGACTTCTTGCTGATCATTCAGGCTCAGACCCACACTCGCTTCCTTGAAGACTTCTCTGGAGAACCTGACCAGCACACTGAGGATGCTGTCTACCAGGCAACAGCGATCTCAGGGCATTCTTTACTTATGTAGACTGTACAACAATCAAACTCAGAGGTGAAACCGTGCCCAACATATGTTGATTCTTGTTGAAAAAAATGCTTAATTGAATGGGAATATCTGCTCTTTTATGTGATTTTCTAAATCTCTTTTCTACTCTAGCTACTCAATTTAATACAGTTCCAAGGTATTATTCCCATACCTGTTATTCCCATTTATACTAATTTCTTTCATAACATTTATGAATATAAGTTTATTTGAACATGTACTAGTTTATTAGTTTTCTCTATTACTAGAAAATAAACAACATAAAACCTGAAGACATTGCCTTTTTTGTTTACATTATATCTCCCATTCATATCTTTGTGTCCACTCAGTAAATATTTGTGAATCAAAAAATGAATAAATGAATAAATTCTCTAGTAAGAATATCAGGTTACAGATACTTCACTTCCAATGGTTTTGGCAATGACCAAGCTTACTGCTTTTCCCATTATTTACTTTCTTTTTAAAAAAAAAAAAGTTTTCCTACTGTTTAAAACTAAAATATCTTGTATCAAGAGAAGGGAAAAATAAGTGAGAAATATACAAAGAAATCCTTTTACATGTTGACTATGGAATCCTTTTATGAATGGCTGACTTCCCACAATTCATGCCCCAGTGATTACCCACCCTTTCTTCCTCTTTCTTCTTTCTCCTACTCAGAGATCTGCCCAAAGCTGCTGGCTAAGCCATCCCTGATACAAAGGGGAATTAATACTGTAGAACATTTGGAATGCAGTGTGCACTCCACTGTGATGTTTTGGGAAATCAAGGTAGAGTTTTATTCCTGACTGAAAGTTGAAATCTTAACATATTGGCACTTAAAGTCATAGTGGTCCCAGCTTCCTATATGAATACTACTGTGAAAACTGAAATATTAGAGAAAATAGAGGACTGAATTTTTGCTTTTAACTTTAGCCTTATGTTATAATGCTATATTTAAGTCTGAAGATAATTAGATCTCTCTCTGTGTGTGTGTGTGTGTGTGTGTGTGTGTGCATGTGCATGCATATGTGTGACTCTGCATGTGTCCATTTAAGTTAGGTGAATACCACAGTCTATTGTTGCACCTCAAAGGCACTTGCACAATATGAGGGGATTCTGGGGAGTGGTCCTGACACCAAAAAGAAAAGTCCATCAGTTATAGCTGTCCCCAGCGATTTTTATCCCATTTTGATTCCTCAAGTTTTCTCTGACTCCCTAAACAGTGGGCCTGCCTGGAACCTGAAACTGAACCAACTCAAAATGAAGGTTCTTAGGGTTGAATCTCGAAATCTGGACAAGTTACTCAACTTTTGGAAACTCACTTTTCTTACTGAAACTAATTGCACAGTCATGATGACTCCTGCATGAGTTGTCACAAGGATAATACATAGAGTTCTCCATAGCAGTGCTTGGCATGTTGCAAGTAAATTACAGTAATATTATGATCATTACTGTTAGTCCTCTGGTTACATGTAATGAAGATGTACCATCTTTCTCTTACTTATTATATTGTCTTAATAGAAATGAACAAACATGAGATTCCAGAATTCGAAGCTATTTACTAATGATAAAGGGCACAAATTCTGGAATTGTCCCCCATTAGCTTTCAATTCCAGCTCCTTAACTTACTGGGTAGGTAACCTGGTATAGATCATGTTGTCTCTTATACTTTCATTTCTTCATCTGTAACATAAGGAAAAAGACTCACCTATTTTCTTGGTCTGTGGCAATAGCAGATACACTCAGAGAGCATGGAAAATACAGTAATAGCTGGTAGGTTTCACAGATATCACTGTTAACACTAAACATTCCATATGAGTACCTCTCAGAATCCCAAACCATACAAGCACCCCACAGCAGCTACCATTCCATTCTTTGTTCTTTACAAATCTGTGCCCTCCTCACTCCAAGGTTATTGCTTCTTTTCTTTTAACCCTTCATTTTCCAGGCTACATACTTGTGGATATACAAAGTTGTATAGGCTTTGCTGTTGGCTCCTTTCTCTGATTTTCTGAGGAGCAGGGCAAGTCAATCAAGCAAAAACCAAAATGGGCATTTCCTTTAGTGTTTGGACCACAGATCCACATACTGGATATTTCAGTATCCAGGTCACTAGATAGTCAGCTGTACGTGTACACATACACATAGCACCAGACTGCTGATTGGCTCTTTTGCTCCTATCTCCTGAGACAGCACTTTGAAGCCCCTTTCCTCAGTTACATTGGGCTTGAATGCTGAATATATCAGACTAATTCTAGTCCCACTGATAATGGAACTCTTGGCCCTTCTCTTCCCCCAGGTGCTGGAGGTTGAACCCAGGGCCTTCCTTATACATGTTAAACAAATTCTCAGCCACTGAGCTATATAGCCTTTTATTTATTTTTTAATATTATTATTTATTTATTTATTTATTTATTTATTTATTTAAATTTTAAGACTGGGTCTTGTCAAGTTGCCTAGGCTAATCTTGAACTCACTACTTAGCACTTAGCACAAGCAGGCCTTGAACTCTCAATCTTCCTCCTTTAGCCTGCCTAGTAGCTAGCATTGCAAACCTATTCCACCAGGAATTGCTATACTCTGTCTGTCTTTCACAGTAACCATGCAAAATAAACTTTATTGTATCTTGTCAGAGTGGAAATCAGTGCTCTGGGAGGGCAAACACCATGTCAAAGGCAAATGCTAGTGTTTCAAAAACTGTTATTTCTTTCCAATATATCATGTAGCTTTGTTATTTTTCTAAAACTTGATGTGAAATTAGTTGTTTTAAATTTGATGACTGATTTTATTTTAAATTTACATGTTTTATATGTGATTTTCCTGGAGGTGAAGCATATGAATGGGATGAGTCAGAGTGAACAATGCTTTGAGTGATGTATTGATTATTGTTTTCTTCATTCTATCTTCCTTCTCTCCTTTCTTCCTCACCTCCTTTCTTCATTTCCTTTCTCTCACTCTTTTTTCTTTCCACTCATACCCCACACATATACAACTGTCCTTCTCTTGCTTCTCCTGCACATATGCAAACTTGGTAGATACCATCGAATATTTGCTGGGGATTTACTTTGTAGGAGTTACTAAAACCTTTCTCTTCACCTTTCTCATTGCAGCAGGACCTTGGAAACTTCACTCTTGTCTGGAATGGCGAGTAATCAGCTGTCAGCAGGGCCAGTGGTTTGGCAAAGTTTTACTTAGCTCTTGTTTTCTGGACTGACGACCTAGCCTAAGCTGACCTTGGAGTGGGCAGTGTCTTCTTGAGAGCTGCTCTGCCTCAGCTATGTCTCCAAGACAGACTGAGGAAGAGCACACCTGCCAGATTGTCTCATGAACTTCTTGCTTAATTCCTGATTCTGATTTCAGAGATGGCTTTAATCTTACCTCAACTGCAGTGTGGAGCTGTGCTCCTGAATACAAATCTCCTCTCAGATTTTAGTCACTTCTGCTTGTTTTACTGGGTATGTGTCAAGAGCTGTCTGTTCCAGGGTCCACTTACTATCCAAAAAGCTCAATCAGATGCTTCCATAATGCCCTGCTCTCTTGGGAACACCCTTATTTTAATTGATTTGGTATGTTTTTCTTCTAAATATAGCTGAAAGATTATTTAAAGTTTACATGGAAATATATATATATATATATATATATATATTATTTATTTATATTTATTTATTATTATTATTAACAACATATTTTGTATGGATACAGCATGTGTTTATACTTTTTCCCCTCATCCCTATCCCCATTTGTGGGTTCCTGTGTCCTCCCGGCCCTGCCTCGGTTCCCCCGAAGGCACCCAGGCAACCGGGGTGGGTGAGCACGTGAGGAGAGAATCACCCCCTGGAGATGGTTGAACAGCTCTCTCAGTTTATTGTCAGGGAAATAGGTTTATAAGCATCTGAGGGTGGGGGGAGGACCCTAAGGGAATTGGTGGGCTTATATGTTGCTAGCCTATGCCTAAGGACATTCTTTCCAGCACGCAGGCAATGGGGGGGGGGGGTCAGGTGATCTAGGGTCTCAGGCCTGTGTGAAGGCTGCCAGCTGATAAGGAGTTTCCTAGGCAACTGGCCAAAGGTCACTGGCTATGTGCAAAGCCTAAGTTCAGGTGTGCAGGGCTTGGAGAGGGTGTGGCCTCCTGTAGCCTGGGGGTCCTTAGCCCTGCCTGGCAGCTCAGACCCCTCTCCTGAAGGCTCCAGCTTGTGCCTGGCAATGCCCGACACCCATTCTCTTGGGGATGCTCCTCAGTGGGGTGGGGTTGCAGGCATTCCCTATGGGGTTGTGCCTTATTCCTTGTGGAAGCAGCAATCAGTTAATTGGGGGGGGGGTGGAGGGAATGCTTCTGGGAATGATATCTCAACCTGTGGCTCAGCTGTGGTGGGTGAGTTTTAAGTCTACTTCAGTGATGAGCTCTTAGGAGCCTCTGGATCTCTGCTTTGGTAGGTGTTGAGTGTCCTCAGGGTCTGTCTCCTTCAGCCTGGCGCTGATTATCAGGAACAGCATGGAAGTAGCGCTCAGGCACCTCTCCCTAATTTTTTCTTGGATTCAGCTGTGGCTTGGCTGAAGTGGGAGGGGTAGTTTACCTCTTCAGATCCCTACCTTTTCGCAGTAGGCACCCTTTGGAGCAGGGGATCCAGGAGTTGGGGATCCAGGAGTTAGGGATCCAGGCACCATTCAATCAGGAAGGCAGAGCAAGGGGCTTGCTTCTGCAGCAAGCTCTCTCAGTGGAGGCAGCCCCAAGCCACCCCAGGGGAACCAACCAGGAGCAGGGAATCTGATACACCCTCCAGAGCACAGCATGGTGTCCGGAGATTGGAGACCCAGGGGCACTCCACCAGGAAGGAGGAGCAAAGGGCCTGCCTCTGCAGCAAGCTCACAGGGTCCAGGAAACCAGAGCTGGGCAATCTACAGGACAGGGAACTGGGAGCTGCGCAGAACAGGGAGGTCTGGCCCACTCACACCGTGTGCACACCGTCAGGAGCAGGGGATCCGGGAACTCTAAAATTTACATGGAAATATATTAACATGCTATCTGGAAGAATTATACTTGAGTGTGTAATGGAAGAAGGACAAAAAGCCAGTCAATGCATTGGGTCTGTCAGGACCAAATGTTGACCTGGAGACCTAACTAAAGAATGTCAAACTGTATGGAAATAAACAATCATCTTGAGCTCACTACACCTTATTCCAGACTATATACTTCCCCAAATGCTAGAATAAGTCTTAGAAGATTGACCAAATGTGTGTGTGTGTGTGTGAAAAAGGGGGAGCATATGTATTTACAAAGAATTTCAAAGGTAGATTGTCCACTGTTGATTGCAAGAGCCCTGAATAAGTGGACTCACTGAAGCCCTTCACACACACACACACACACACACACACACACACACTCTACATTTTTATTCCTCAAAGATCATTAAGATTGGAAAAGTCAGTGAGGTGAGTGCCACAATACAACCAGCAGTAAACAATGACGCCTCCACAGCGTTGTCCTTCTCCCTGTTGAAAGCAGATAACGATGGAGTGGGCAACAGAGAGTGAGCAGAGTCCTGGGCTACAGCTAGGAGATCAGGGGTGACAGAAAGATGGTCATATTGAAAGAATATTGATGGGATAGCATTTAGTAAAAGTTAAAATATTGGGTTGGCTCAGTCCTTACCACACAAACATGAAGACCTGAGTTTGGATCCCCAGTACCCGTGTAAAAGGCAGAAGAGTGGCACTCTCCTAAGATCTTAGTGCTATAGAGGTGGAGGAAGTAATATCTCAAGGACTTGCTAGATAGCTAGTCTAGACAAATCCAGGCAGAGTGTGAGACCCTGTCTCAAAATATAAGGTAAAAAGCAACCGAGGCAGATCTCTGATGCTGACCTCAGGTACCCACATGCACACACTTGAACCCTCACACATATGAACATGCATACATATAGATATGCATACACATACATAAACACACAAAAATTTTAAAAACATTTAAATCTTTAGAGAAAATTTATACATAGATAATTTTTGAAAACAAATATTTTATAAAATTACACACAGGAAAGAAGTGTCTGGCAAGGGGTGTGGGAGCAGTCAGACAAGAGCTTCAGGTCCAACTTCAACAGCTTTCAGTGAGAAGCTTCAGGTCACTTCCTGGGAGTATTTGGTTGCATCATTTTATTGAAAAAGAAAATATAGAGTATATGATGTATTGCTGATTAAAACTTTTTGTTGTTTTGTAATTTATTTTTATTTTTTTAATTAAAAATTTTTGCTCATTTTTATTTATTTGAGAGCCACAGACAGAGAGAGAAAGAGGCAGATAGATAGATAGAGAGAGAGAGAGAGAGAGAGAGAGAGAGAGAGAGAGCCAGGGCCTCTCCAGCCACTGCAAGCGAACTCCAGACACATGCGCCCCCTTGTGCATCTGGCTAATGTGGGTCCTGGGAACTGAGCCTTGAACCGGGGTCCTTAGGCTTAACCGCTAAGCCATCTCTCCAGCCCCTAATTTAATTTTTTTATTGATAACTTCCATAATTGTAAACAATGCCCCATGGTAATTCCCTCCCTCCCCTCACTTTCCCTTTTGAAACTCCACTCTCCATCATATCCCCTCCCCCTCTCAATCAGTCTATCTTTTGTTGTCATGATCTTTTCCTCCTAGTATGATGGTCTTGTGTAGGTAGTGTCAGGCACTGTGAGGTCATGGATATCCAGGCCATTTTTGTGTCTAGGGGGAGCACGGTGTAAGAAGTCCTACCCTTCCTTTGGCTCTTACATTCTTTCTGCCATCTCTTCCACTATGGACCCTGAGCCTTGGAAGGTGTGATAGAGATATTTCAGTGCTGAGCACTCTTCTGTCACTTCTTCTCAGCACCATGGTGCTTTCTGGGACATCCCAAGGTCACTGCTATCTGAAAAGAGAAGGTTCTCTAACCAAAAGTGAGAGCAGCATTAGTATATGGGTATGAACATTAAGAGAAGTGCTTACTGGGCAGTTTGGTGAGCATAGTATATACATTTAGCCAGACAGCAGCAGACATTACACCCTTAGGGTTCATGACTACCCCTGTTCTAGGTTTTCAGTATCAGGGATGTATTCCCTCTCATGGAGGGTGCTCCAGTCAAATTAGAGGGTAGTTGGTTTCCCCCCATAACTGATGTGTCACTATTGCACCCGGTGGCTCATTTGGCCTGGCTGGCCAGATATAAGGCTTGCAGTGTCCACTGTTGAGTATCTTCACTGGTGATTTCTCTCTCTCCCATTGAACTGCATGCAGTATGGTTTTTTTCAGCTTTCTGTCAGATGGTCTACATGGAGGAGGTTTTCAGCTCAGCTCCAGCAGGATTTCTCAGTGACCTTGCAGCCCAAGTATGTGGAGTCTTTAGCAATATGGTCTGTCTATTCCTGGTGGGAAACCAAGGGCCTTAGCAATGGCCTATAATGTTTTTGGGGCATCAGGGACCTTCCTGGACAACAACTCACTGGAAGGTATCCCATCCATTGCACTGAAAATTTTCTAGTAACAGTCTATGGCCCTTGAGTATTCCATTGTCCAAAAAAGTAGGTTTCCATATGACTTATTTATATCCTCTTAGATTTTGATTAGTTCTCCCTCCACCTTTCCTTTACTAATCTCTTCCCCTGACCTCACTTAAGTCTTTTCACCCCCCATTAATCTGTTTTTGAAGCAAAACATTATACCAATTGTTATTACATGTCAAATTTCTGTGATTAAACAGTTAGTCTTCTGTTTTTTGCTTCCATGGTACCATTTGTCACCAACAAACACCTTAGAATACCCTGGTTAGAAGGATGCACTCTTCAGTGACAGATACCCATTTCTAGCAAACAGGAATCATGCTACTTGCTCAAGATTATACAAGAAGGATGGTTATTAGATCTGCGCATGTTGTACCTTGGAAGAAAAGTCAAGCAAATTTCTCTGTTAGAATATTTGAACATCCTCAAACTGAGCCAGGGAAGGTCTGCATGCTTTTTTTTTTTTTTCTATTTCCCCAGATCTCACCCTTTGTCCTAAGCATAGAGAAGGAAGCTAGAGGTTGATCTTAGTCTTTACAGTGGTCACTGTGACCTCCCTAGGAAAAACCAAAGGACATTTCTTGCATGCTTGGAAAGAAGGAAATTTGACATCTTCTGAAAATAGATGCCTGTGCTCTATTTTCCACCAGGTGGTTATAGTTCACTTCTGTCTAGGAACTGGATAAAATCATCAGTGGAGCCTCCAAAGGTCAGCATTTCAGAACAGCTGCCACAACTATATTGTCACCAAATCTAAATGATCATCTCACATGTTTTCTCTCTCTTTTTTAAGAGGCCTGGTCATGTCCGAGGGAATGCCAGGTACATTTTTCTTAATGTATGAGCACACGTTACATATAACAACCTAACAACACAATACTGCCTCTTTAATGCTAATCTATTCCTTGCAATCTACTAGATACATGTAGAGTCATTGGTGTGTATCAAGAGAACAAAATCAGATTCTGAAAATATCTGAAAGGATGCACCAGAGTGTACATAATAATGTATTTTAATCTGCCAGGCCTTAAAATTAATCATGAATTCCCACAGAGATTTTAATAATTTTGAGATGATGTTTTTTTTCTTCATAGAGTAATATTCTTGGACAGAGTTTTCTAAATGCTGCAAAGGTACAAAAATTAGATGGGGGAGGGGAGATTCAGGGGCAATTTCTCACTTGCCATCCTGTAGGAGATGTTTTTACCCAGGAACATGCTTTCTCTTGCTCCTAACTAAAAAGCCAGGTAGGTGTTTCAAAAAAGGCTTTTTCACTCCATAAAAGCCAGCAAATAGCAAGGAGTTTATTAGGAGTGATAATGTGCCTTCATAGAGCAGCGGCAATAATCCTGCAGCAAAGAGGTCTACTCCAATGAGGAATAAGCACATCAGTGTTAGACAACCTAGCTGTAAGCCCAGTTTCAAGAGTGGTAAACCTTGGTGATCAAACTGCAGCCAGTTTTAGAAAGGGTGACCACAGTATTTATTGTCCATACTTGGACTTTTGAAAGGGAAAATAGAAATAAATAATCACACTGGGATATATGTTTACCTTAATTGGAGGACACATAGCAGAGGTCTAGAACTCACCTTTTCCATTTAGCAATGCCTTGACTCTTTTCGAAGAGGGGATGCTATGACTGTAAGCCAAACAGCTCTTTAAATCTTTTCCAAAACAGGTTCTATATGTATAGCATTTTTTCCTAAAAAATATTTGCTATAATATCCCTAATGACTTTTTAGGGCACAAGAAAGAAATAAATTCCTAGAGATATGTTGTGCTTTTTATATCTTTTAAACACTCTAAAATATCCATTATAGTGTCTTGCTGTAGGGAGACGTAAACTGCTATGGTAATCCACAAATGCTTGGCTTTCTCCCTGGAATACAGTTGTCAGAGCATGTCTTTGTCCCTTTTCTTCCCAGCCATAAAAAGGAAGTTTAAAAATATGCTGACTTTAGGATTGGAGAGATGGCTTAATGATTAAGGTACTTGCCTGCAAAGCTTAAGGATCCTGGTTCAATTCCCCAGAACCCATGTAAGCCAGATGCACAAAGTGGTGAATGTGTATGAATTTTGTTTGCAGTGGCTACAGGCCATGGCATGCCCATTTTTTCTCTCTAATAAATAAATACAAATATTTTTTAAAATATGTTGATTTTCCCCAACCCTCATCTCAAAAATTTTCTAAGCACAGAAACTAGTTTTATTGGAAGTATTTGCAATTCTGTGATTGGCCTCATTATTTTGTGAGATCAACACATTTTTCTTGGTTGGTGTATCCAACAGTTAAATTTTATTGTCAACTTTGTCAGACAAGGGATCAATTAAGATATATGCCTCTTGGGTGTGTCAGTGAGGATGTTTCCAAGAGGGATTGATGGAAGGAGGAAGACCTTCCCCAGAGTGGGCAGCCCTTCTTATGGTGGACAATATATTTAGAAGCCCCAGGAGGACACAGAGCCTTTTGCCTGGCTGCCCAGGCAAAATGCATACATCTACTCTGTTGCTTCTATCCTTTGGAACCCAGCTTAGTCAGTCTTCCAATATAGACTGAAGGCCAGTGTCATTCCAGGAACCCAGGATTGGGACTGCTGAGGCAACTAGCCTTGCAGCCTGAGGAGCTACTGAGATGTCTGCAGACAGCTATTGTTGAACTGCCCAGTTCATATCCTGTAATGTAATCTAATGACTCTCCTTTATAATACATACTCACTCTATCAGTCTGTTCCTCCGGAGATCCTTGACTAATATAGTCTATAAATGGAGTATTTATAGATTTTAAATAATTTCTGATACATTCAAGAAAGATATAGAGATAAGAGAAGGTCTAGAAAGAGACATAGGATTATGAATGTTAGAAAGATGATTGTTGTTGTTTTGGGAGATAGAGTCTCACTTTATAGCCCAGGCTGTCCTTGAACTGATAATTTTTCAGCCTTAGTCTCCCAGGAAAGTGTTGGTCACCCAATTCCAGTCTTCTGGACAGGAAAATACTATAGGAGCTTGCCACCTGGCATAATCCAGCTATGCCTCAAAGATGCAATACTATTATGTGTGCTAACAAAGGAGATTATGATACCTGAATTTCTATAAGTCTCTAAAAACAAGAAATCTGGCATATAAAGCTAAAAATGGCACATGTCCTACAGGAATCCCTTTACTTATAGAAACATAAATTAGAGTTACTTTTCTTTCTTCATATGATTTGCCTTCAAAAATCCATTGAATGTGCACTAGAGAAGTTCAAGCATCCTAGTGGAATGGAGTGGGTAGAACCAGAAGAATTTTGCAGGGCATATTGTTCCTGGAATCCATGGTTCCACTTACCTGCAAATAATTGCCAAAGTAGAGTAGTCTAGTAGAATTTATGGAATGACGTTAGCAACCACTTCTGGTATAAAGTCATCTTTACCCTGCTTCCAGATTTGGAGAGCCCTTAGCATGGACCAGATGTGTCACAATATGCTGTAATCCCCAAAGATGGCAGGGCTGTACCATCTCTATTTTTCCCACCAAGGAGAACAAGGCTTATCCGAAGGTTTTGAGTGTCTGTCATACTGATATGAACTATGTGAGTGAACTGAAATAGTCCCAGTTTGACTATTACCATTGATAGCATTCCTAGTTTGGCAAGTCCACAGACTCAGTAGATTATATTCTTTGCATAGAGGACAACCTAAAAGGGAAGAATAGATTATTTTAATACCTCCTGCTTATCATGTTCTCCATAGGATATGTATCTCACTCTTGAAAATGTGAGTTTTACAGTACACTTTTGGCTATGTATACACAAGTGTGTATAAAGTGCAGATTAAGATATAATTTCATATGTATAATTGCAAACATATATAATGTCATTTTATTCTCAATACTGTGAAGAGTACATTATGCCCAATACATATATGAGAAAAATGAAGTTTAGAAAGATGAAATAACTTTTTCCAACACCCCATGTGTGGCAAAAGTAGGGTGGAATCATATCATGGAGTCTATAAAATCTCCTACACATGAGGCATTCCCAGTCTAGGAATTGATGAGTTTTGAGAAGAATGGTAGGGTTCAATTGGTGCTTCTTCAAGGTGATAACTATTTGATGTCATATTTCAGACTTGTCCACATTATTTTTGAGAACATCTTGTTCTTGTGAGTGTTGGTGAAACTTGGTTCACAAAGATATTGAACATCTCCAGATATGTGCACTGTATAGTGATTGCAACAGAGAGTTAGAGATGGGACTCTAGTGCCCAAATCTCCTGCTTTCTTCATCAACCCTATTTATGTCTGAAGATTCCATTAAAGTTACCTCTGTTAGCAGAGGGCCTTGTATCAGAACAGTTAATTCTTTTATTTTTTTGGTTTTTCGAGGTAGGGTCTCACTTTAGCTCAGGCTGACCTGGAATTCTCTATGTAGTCTCAGGGTGGCCTCGAACTCACGGTGATCCTCCTACCTCTGCCTCCCGAGTGCTTGGATTAAAGGTGTGCGCCACCACGCCTGGCAGAACAGTTAATTCTTCCAAGTCCTCCTCAGCAGTTTTACATCAGCTTTCAGATACCCACCTTATAGTGTTCTAACTGAATTACATCAGTTTGTGTTGACATGGCTCTTAAACAGCTGTTTGCACTAACATGTTAAAATACCCAATTACTGTGCAGTCGCAGCCTGGCTCAATAGTCTTTCCAGACCTTAAATATATAGTGGTGTCTTCAGCCAACACAAATGTCAATGAGCATCTTAAAGTCCCACAATTTGTAAACTGGATTAAAGGCCATAAATGCCATCCTTCCAATAAGAACACAGAACTTTGCATATTTCTTTCTCATTTGTTTGTTTTGTTGTTGTTTTCCATATTTTCAAACATGCTTCTTTATAAAATGGAGTCAAATATGAGTTGAGGAGGGCATTTATTAGTAGATTAGAGGAAAATTTTGAGAAGGTCTACAAAGGACTATAGGATGTCCATGATAATAGCACTTCTAAATGGCTTTCTATTTCTAGTTACATTAAACTGTTGATGAACAATTTTTTAGCTAACTGGGTGAACTTATTATAACATATTTTTGGCAGGTGTCTTTTTTCTTTTTTTTTTCGAAGTAGAGTTTCACTCTAGTCCAGGCTGACCTGGAATTCACTATGTAGACTCAGGATGGCCTTGAACTCACAGTGATCCTCCTACCTCTGCCTCCCAAGCACTGTGATTAAAGGCGTGTGTCACCACGCCCGGCTTTTGGCAGGTTTTTGATCACCTATGAAATACTGGGAAACACAGTAAGAGCTGCTAAATATATATAAGATGTCATTCAGGTTGAGTATGACAAGGTATGTTTAAGTACCTTTGAGAACACAGATGAGGGAGAGATTGTTTACCATTGATGCCTGTGAGAAGACTTCATGAAAGATGTTTGTTTAAGGAAAAGAGAAGACTTTTCAGAAGGACAAACAGGGGAAATGTTGACAGGAAATAGAAAGAATAGTCTCAATTATCAATGGGATGAAAGAGAACAGGGAGATTCTGGAAACTATAGCATGGCTGAGAAAGAACGAGCTGTTTGGAGGACCTTGTGAGCAGCTAAATCCAAGTTGTTGACTGTGTGATTGCTTATGGTAATCACCAGCTGTGCTACTTTATACTATCACTCCTGATTCTCCTCCTTCACTATCTGTATTCTTTTTTTTTAAAGATTAATATTTATTTATTAGTTACTGATTTTCTTTTATAAAACTAATTGTATTAAATAGTCATGTTTATAACTCAAGTTTTATAAACAATACAATCTAACTTCATTCATGTAACTTTTGTTCTTAAGAAGATAGGAAAATCTCCCCATATTCTGATAATTATATAAACTGTGTGCTTTCTCAACTTTTTTTTTTTTTTGGCTTTTTTTCTCTTTATTAGTTAGTTTTGTATTCAGTAAATACAGTCAGTTTGGTACCATTATTAGGCTCATCCGTGACCTACCCCCTCCCCTTGGCCCCTCCTTGTTGAGGTATATGGGTCATGAATTGTGGAGTTAGCCCACAGTTATGGGTAAACTAAATGTCTTTGCATATCATGACCCAACATGTGGCTCTGACATTCTTTCTGCCCCCTCTTCCGCAAAATTTCCCTGAGCCATGTTGGGTTCATTTTTGGTCTGCTTCAGTGAGGAGGTGTTGGGGGCCTCTGAGACTCTGGCTCTCTGATTTGGTAGGAGTTGATTTTTCTCTGTGTTGATCTCCTTCCCCCTTGTGCTGGTATCTGGTTCATCAGGAAAACAGCCCCCTTGCTTGTTTTGCCAATTTTTCTTAGTTTCAGCCGGGGCCCTTTTGAGGTATGATGGGGTGGCTCTCTCCTTAGGATCTACATCTATCTGAAAAAGAGAAGCAGATTCTCCAACAGGAGAGTAAGTTAGCACCAGGACAAATGAGATAACCCTTACTTTTTTTTTTTTATAAAGAATTTAATAGGTGTAGGCCCTCTTGTAGCCCACAATTGATGGTAGGTTGATATTGAGAGTGGGCTTATGTTTGGATATGTTATGGGACCCATAGCTGGAGCTGGGAAACAAGTCAGAAACACTATCTGTATTCTTTGCTATCTACTTTGTAGTCTCTTCCACTCCGGGGATATTGGTCTTAGCTGTGTGATTTCTCTTGCTGATGTTAAATTGATTTAAGGACATGAGGGCAAACCCACAGATGATCATGATATGTCTCACAATAGTCAGCTATAAACACCAAGGGATGGGAGTTACTTGGAGAGGAGCCATCTGACCTGTAAAAACGTTCAGTGGCCACCTGACTCATCTCTAAAGAAATGTGTGAGCTCAGCATCTAGCCAGTTTAGACTACAGAAACCTGGGAAGGCCTATGGAACTTCTCTCTTTTTCCATTGGCTCATTTACTGATTGTGATGAATTTATTTGTGCATTAACTTAATAGATATCTAGAAGCCCTTATAGTATGCCAGGCTTTGTGTTAATCCCCAGAGAACCCACTGTGATGCTGTCTTTAGCCTGAGAAGAATGGATTATAAAATAAAAGCACTAGGGGTTTTGTGGAAGGATGAAAATGATTATATTACCCTCATTTATTAAATCAATTTAATCATGCAATTTTCCTAATCTTATAGATTATCTAAATTCATCTTCTATTTCCCACTATAAAATTGAATTAAATTGGCCCAAATCTGCCTCTCTACTTGGATAATAAAATTTGGCCTATAGCAGCCTCTACACATAATGAAATGTAACCTATCTTGATTTGCAAATAATTGTAACCTTACCTGAGTAATCTTGCAACCTTGTAACCATGCAGCTGAGCCAATCATGGGCTGAAAACTGTGTATGATGGTATAAGGCAAATTCTGACTGTAACCAATCAAGTTATCTCTGCATGTCATTTTCTTTTCTCTGGCTATATATAAACTATGCAATTAGTTTTGGGTAGTGCATTCTGAACTATCTTTGTCTAGAGTACTGCCTTGTTCTATAACATTTTCTTGTTGAAATATACTTTCTTAAAATTAACTCATCTTAAGTTATTCTATGTAAGCACCACATTTGAGGGGATATTTATTTTTCCAAAACAAACTCGTATTTATATAGAATTAAAATGCAGATGAGACTAAAATAACCCGATTAAAAAAAAAAAGACATATATCTTATTGGGAAAATGGTAAGGAATTAGCAATATAGTCAGCAGAGAAAGTTCTAAAGTATATGTTAGAGTTTATATGTATTTAGTTAATTTATATTAACTAAATACATATAATATCTAAATTTTGAACAATGAAAGCATGTTTAGGATAGAGACCACTAAGATACATAAAGTGCATCTCAAAATCAGCAGATGGGCTGTATTATTTCTAGTGTAACTTTTGTACATATACAAAAACACATGCACAAACACAGTCCCATAACCTTCCTAAGGGCAAGTTGTCTTCAACTTCACATTATTTTTTGTGTGTTGATAATGCTGTGCAGTCTCTAAATTTGAGTTGTTGAATATGCAATTATCTACAGCAAGTCACAAGTTGCAGTACATTATACTATTGTTTCTAATTCTCCTTTGCTATCTGTATCCTTTCCCATCGTCTTTGTAGTCTCTTCAACCCCAAGGATGTTAGGCTTGGCTGAGTGATTTGTTTTGCTGATGTTAAATGGATAGAAGGGTCAGTGAGACTGAGCCAAGCCTTGGCCATAGGAACCACCACTGTCTCTATTTATCCCTCACAGTGAAAAGAACATTCCTCCCCTAGGTGGTAAGTGCAGGAATAATGAGAGATGAACTAACTGATCAGTGTGGCCCAGTTCACCCATGGCTTTCTAAATATAATGATCTCTTCTAATCACTAAATATCATTGAGTTTGAGAATGGTTTGTTACCCCACACTGCCAATAGTGGCCTACCTTCCAGGTAAATAACATCCCATTCTATACAGATTCTCTAAGCTCTTTTACTTTTCCTTATTTTTAACATACTGGAGGATGGTAAATTATTATATTGCACCAAAATATCCATAATTATTTGCCATAATGATGAATTTTTTACTCGTTTAAATATTGGATATGTTGCTTACTTGATTAGCTATGAATGAGAAGACATTGGCTTTTGTTCCCCTAATGCTGTGGAGGGCACATAAGCCTTTCTGGGCCCATTTCATTACCTATTCTAACCTTCCTGAGATAGTGTCCATAGAAAACTTAAAAAACATATGGAAGTGTGTTTTAGAGTGCTCAATAAGATATAAGTATAGTAAATTATTCCTTATTATTTACTAAAATTGACACACTATAAGGTGTGAATTTTGTCATAAGTTGGTATCTACCTGGTGGTAATCAGAATATCTAAAGTATAAAATCTCGGGTCCCAACAATGTATCAAACATTGTTTCAGCTGGCATTTTTTAGTCCTGGTCACCAAATTAGTTATATTTCTTATCTAAAACTGCTTCATATGAACCAGGAAATTAGAATTACAAATTTTAAAAATATTTTAAATGTTATTTGTAGTAAAGGTGAATCATGGATTTTTAAAAAATATATTTTACTTTATTTACTTGAGAGAGAGAGAGAGAGAGAGAGAGAGAGAGAGAGAGATATGGGGAGAGGGAGAGAGAAAGAGAGAGAATGGGCATGCCAGGGCCCACAGCCATTGCAAATGAACTCCAGATGCATGATCCATCTTGTGCATGTGGCTTACGTGGATCCTGGGGAATTGAACCTGGGTCCTTTAGCATTGCAGGCAAGTGCCTTAGCTGCTAAGCCATCTCTCCAGCCCAAATCATGGATTTTGAAGCCAAAGAAATAAGAACTTGAGCTTTGGGGTTATAACTAGCTAGCTGTATTGCTTTAGGAAAGTTTTTCAACTTTATTGAACTCATTTTTAAAAATAAGGGCAGTAGCAAATAATTTGCGTTGCTACTTTGAGATGATGATGGAAAATGCCTAGTGCATTGCTTGGCATGTACTAAGTTGCCAATTTATGCTAAATATAATTATGTATGGTTTTTTGTGTATGTATGTATGAGTGGTGAGTGTGCATGTATGTATATGTGTGTCTTCATATTTGTGTAGGCATGTGTGTGTGTGTGTGTGTGTGTGTGTGCATGTGCATGTGTACGACCATGCATGTCACGATCACGCTCCACTTTGCTTTTGGAAACGAAGTCTCTCTCTGAACCTAGATCTCATTGATTCAGCTAGACAAAGTTAGCCAGTGAGCCTAGAGATACCCTGCCTCTATATTCCTGGTGTTAGGATTACAAGTTTAGACCACCACACCTGGCTTTTGCATGGATGCTGGGTATTTGAACTCAGGTCTTCATGTTTGCATGGCCAGCATTTTACCCACTGAGCCATTTTCTGAGGCATTCTTACATACATTTTTTGTGCCTGTATCAGAGGTCATTGACAGCACTTTCTAACCATAGTGACATGATCCAAAAGGTCATTTAGATTGTTCAGGTGCATGTGGAAACTAGTTTGATTTCTAAATCTTTCCTCTGATTTTACTGTCTTCTCTCTGGGCATATTGTTATCTATTGTTTCTGTCTTACTTATATTATCTTATTTTTACATTGAATTTGAATATTATTTTACAGCTCAGGTCAAAATTACTGAAAACCAAACAAAAATCCAAATTAATTCCAATAATATATAATTAGTATATCAAAAATAAATTATACAAGCTTTACTATATGGGATTTGTGATTTGGGGTTTGGTTGTCTAAACATTTGTAAAACTCTCATTTCTTCAAAACAGAAGAAATATTGGCAAAAATGTGGGGGTAAAGGACCACCCATACAGTGCTGGTCAGAATGTGAATTAATCTGGTCACTATGGAAGTCAGTGTGGATATTCCTAAAAATAGGACTAGCATCTAATCCACCTTTTCCACTTTTGAATGTCAATAGAGTGGAGTAAATCCAGCACATCACACACACACACACACACACACACACACACACACACACACACCTACCCTTTTTGTCATGGCACTGCTCACAGTAACCAAGTTATAGAATCAGCCTAGGTGCCTGTCAACAGGAAAATGAATATAAGCAGTCTCCCAGTCATATGTTGGAACAGTTGGTCCTCAGCTGATGGTGCTGTTGTGGGAGGCCATTGAACTCTTAGGATGAAGGCTATAGCTGGAAGAAGAGAGTCACTAGGGATGGGCCTTGAACTTTGTACCTCAGCCCAGATACCTTCTCTGTTTCTATTTCCTAATCTGGTGGGAGAAAGCAGTTATTGCATGGAACCATAACCATAAAGCTAGCTGCCTCTCACTGTGCCCTCCCAACACCATAGGGCTTAATTCCACTGAATCATTCCCACACCTTTGAGCTGCCTGTCCATTGTAGTCTCCCCACCACCATACAGTTTCCTGGCACTGTCTCTTCCCCACCACCATAGAGCTAACTGTCAATGTACCATCCCCACCACCATATTGTAAGCTGTCACTGTACCCTCCTCTCCACCACACAGCTTCCAGGCACTGTACCCACCAAACCACCATAGAACTACCTGTCTATGTGCCCTCCCAACCACCATAAAGCTTTCTGTTACTGTACCCTTCCACCACCATACAGATTTCTGTCACTGTATCTTCCCACCAGCATAGAGCTTCCTGTTACTGTACACTCCCCACAACCATAGATCTGCTTATCATTGTACCTTCTCCAACACCATGGAGTTTTCTATCAGTGTTCTCCACATCACCATACAGTTGCCTGTCAATGTACACTAGCCACCACCATAAAGCTTCCTGTCACTGTACCCTTCCAACCACCATAGAGCTGACAGTCACTGTACCCTCCCCACCACCATAGAGCAGCCTGTCACTGGACCATCCCAGACACCATAGAGCTGCCTGTTTGTATCCTCCGTAGCATCATACAGCTGTCTGTCATTGTACTCTCCACACCACCATAGAGTTTTCTATCAGTGTTCTCCACATCACCATACAGTTGCCTGTCAATGTACACTCGCCACCACCATTTAGCTTTATGTCACTGTACCCACCCCACCACCATATACCTCCCTGTCACTGTAGCCTCCCTACCAGCAATAAGTTGCCTGCAGTGAGCAATGAGGCATCCCCACTACCATAGAGCTTCCTGGATCTATACAATCCCCACCACCATAGAACTGCTTGTCACTGTACCTTGTAGCTGTACCCTCCCAACCACCATAGAGCAGCCTGTCACTGTACCCTCCCCACCACCTTCAAAGCTGCCTTTCACTGTACCCTCCCAAACACCACACAGGTGCCTGTTACTGTACCCACCACCATAGAGCTTCCTGGAATCTTACAAACCCCACAACCATAGAGCTTCCTATAACTGTACCCTCCAAACCAACATAGAACAACCTGTAACTTTATCCTTCCCACCCCCATAGAACTGCCTGTTACTGTATCCTTCCCACCACCATAGAGATTTTTGTCAATGTACCCTCCCCATGACTATAGAGTTGTCTGACACTATACCTTACCAACACCATAGAGCTTTCTTCTAGTGTACTGTCCCCACCACCATAGAGCTCCCTGTCATCCCACCATACAGTTTCCTGGCACTGTACCTTCCCCACTGCCATAGAGCTGCCTTTCAGTGAACCCTCCCCCCACACCATAAACTTGCCTCTCAAGGTACCAACCCACCACTATAGGACTACCTGTTACTTTAACCTCCCCACCACCATAGAGCTGCCTGTCACTATTCCCTCCCCACCACCACATACCTGTCTGTCACTGTACCCTACACAGCACCATAGAGCTGCCTGTTATTGTAGTCTCCTCACCACTGTAGGCCTTTCTGTTACTGTACCTTCCTACCACCATAAAGATTTCTGTCACTGTATCTTCCCACTAGGGTAGAGATTCCTATTACTGAACACTTCCCAGGACCATAAATCTGCCTGTCATTGTACATAATCCCAACACCATAGAGCTTTCTGTCAATATACATTTGTGTGGGGAACCACTGGACACTAGGAAAGCAAAAGTACCTCCATCTTAAATAATGACTCCATTTTGTAATAAGTTGTCTGTTCTGGAAAGTCGCAAGGTCTGCAGTTGTTAACCCATGCACGGAAAAAGAATAATGTAACCCATAAAGAATGAGAAAGTTGTTATCTCATGGCTTTGGGGCTGGGGTCTTATCCTGTGAAACATCTTGTGCCTTTGGGGCCGGAACCTTATCCTATCGAAACGGAACTGTAGCAATACCTAAACTGTTGACAAACTTCCCTGTTCTGCTGTATAAGAGGCACACTGAGAAAAATTAAAATTGGCAGCTTGATCAGACTCCTGTCTTGCTGTCGGTTCCTTGTGTCTCTTGTCCCTTTCATTCCAGGTTTTCTGGGGTCCGTGCTCCCATTGAAGCCCCGCTGGCCGGGGCAACTGGCGCCCAAACGTGGGGCACGAACCTAGGATCGCCTGAAACACCGTCTGCTACCTGCCCATTGGGATCCCGCACCGAGGCCGCCGCAACCCAAAGAGGGGGTTAGACACTGGCCCGCTAGTGATCACCACGGAGTCGCCCGCCCGTGAGACAGATCCGTTGGAACACTCGGACGGTGAGGTAAGATAAGATTTTTTCTTTACCATGGGACAAGCATTTTCAAAAGAAGACTCTTTTGTGACTGGGCTAAAACAAGCTCTCAAGGTACGAGGAACTAGGGTTAAAAGAAAAGATTTAAAGATATTTTTAGATTTTATTGGTGATCTCTGTCCTTGGTTCCCAAAGGAAGGGACTATAAATGAAAAAACTTGGTTAAGAGTTGGAGATTGTTTACGTGATTATTTTGAAACCTTTGGCCCCGAAAAGGTCCCTGTTTCTGCCTACTCTTATTGGAATCTTATAAATGATGTTCTCAAGGTCCACAATCATTCTATGGCTGTACGGGTTCTTGTTAATGAGGGAGAGGCTGCTCTTAAACGCTCTTCTAGGCCCCCTTCTGCTTGCGCCTCTGTCATTGTTGAAGATGAAACTCAAAAGAGACCTAAATCTCCTGCCTCTGAAAAGCCTTCCTGCCACCTTTATCCTTCACTAGTGGATCTTGAAGCTGGTGAAGTTGGTGAAGCTGGTTCCCCCCTTCCCCCGTTGCTTGATGTAGGCCCCACCAATAAACCTCCTCTAGTACCTCCTCCCTATTGCCCGCCACTCTGCGCTCCTGTCCTCGACCGCTCTGCTGCCTTACTTCCCTCTGCGCCTGCTGAACCTCTCGCTGACTCTCCTTTCACAGAACTACAGTCTGCCACATTAGCTTCTGTCTCTGACCTCCGTAGGGCACTTCAGGATAAAAAACTTCAGCTGCAGCTTCTCCAGGAACTTGATTCTGTCACAAAAGAACTTGCTGCCTTTTCTAATCCTTTCTTTGACAGCCGTAGGCGCAAAACAAAAGCAGACGCACACACCCGCAATACTGGCTTTCTTGCTTTTCCTGTTACCCGCACACAGGCCCGCTCTGCTCCCGCTTCTGCTTCCCTCCCTGCGTCCAATACGGACTCTGATGAGGAGCCTGCTCCCTTGGCTGCTCCAGCTGATGGGAATGCTGCCTCCTCTGATTCTGAGGATGAACCTGCCCCGGAGTCTGTTCCCCAACCTAAATATAAAACTCTTAATTTAAAGTTTCTTGAGTGACTAAAAGCGGCCGTCTCTAATTACGGGCCCACAGCTCCCTTTACTCTCACTCTTCTGGAAAGCTATAGTGACAAATGGCTTACGCCTAATGACTGGTATCGCCTTGCTCGCGCGGCTCTCTCTGGTGGAGATTTTGTTCTATGGCGCACTGAATTTAATGAAAACTGCTCTGACTTTGCTCGCCGTAATTTACAAAAGACTGTTTCTAAAAATTGGACAAAACAAAAATTGCTGGGGGAACATCCTTATGATTCCAATGAACGGCAAGCACGCTATCCCCCTGGACTTTTAGCTCAAATACAACAGGCAGGCCTCGCCGCCTGGCGGCACCTCCCTCCTAAAGGGGCCGCCACCACCTCCCTGGCTAATATTAGACAGGGTCCAGAAGAGCCTTACAGTGACTTTATTAGTAGACTTAATGAAACTGCTGAGCGCCTTTTTGGTGTTGGGGAGACCAACAGCCCCTTTATCAAACACCTGGCCTTTGAGAATGCTAATCCTGCTTGTCAGTCTATTCTCCGCTCTCACAAGCGGGAGTCCATATCTGATTATATCAAGTTATGTGCAGGCGTGGGCTCCTTCCACGCCATGGGTTTAGCAATTGGAGCTGCTCTCCATTCTGCTGGTCTCACTCAGGGTACGAAAACATGTTATAATTGTAAACAACCTGGACACTTCTCTCGCGAATGCACCGCTCCTAAACAGCTCTCTGCTTCTCTTCGCCCTCCCCCTGCTACACCCTGTCCTCGTTGCCAGAAAGGCAAACATTGGGCCTCTGAATGTCGCTCCAGGACTGACATTCATGGCCGCCCCCTGTCGGCCTCTCAGGGAAAACCTCTTCCTGTCCCGGGAAACTTCCAACGGGGCCAGCTCCAGGCCCCTACTCCACGGACAAATCTTGGGGCGGTCAGGTTTGTCCCTCCCTCCAACCCACCGGAGAATCAGTGTCCACCCTCTGGCGCGCCACAGCAGGCAGCGCAGGACTGGACCTCTGTGCCACCTCCCGCACAGTATTAACCCCTGAGACTTGCCCTCAAATAATTGCAACAAATGTGTCCGGCCCTATGCCCCCCAACATGTTTGGCCTTCTCCTAGGCAGGGCTAGCGCTTCTCTCAAGGGTATTCAAGTCATCCCTGGAGTTATAGATAACGATTTTGCTGGCAATATCCAAGTTTTAGTCACCTCCCAAAGAGGAACCCATCTAATTTTGCCAGGGGATCGAGTGGCCCAACTTGTCCTGTTGCCTCTCACTTTTCTTAACAATAATTATATGTCCCCAAGTCGTGATAACAATCAACCTGGCTCTTCTGATGCTTATTGGGTGCACTCTGTTATGCTGGATCGCCCTACTTTACGGTTGCTTCTTGATGGCAAGCCCTTTGATGGAATTGTGGATACTGGTGCTGACGCCACCATAATCTCTCTCAAACATTGGCCTAAGTCCTGGCCCCTGACTGCCTCTCATACCCATTTACAGGGCATTGGACAATCCAATAACCCTCAACAAAGCTCTCGCGTCCTTACTTGGACTGACGAGGAGGGTAACTCAGGACAAGTCACCCCCTTTGTTCTTCCAGGCTTGCCTGTCAACTTGTGGGGAAGAGACATTCTTTCACAAATGAATATGGTTCTTTGTAGCCCCAATAGTGTTGTCACTTCCCAACTGCTTAGTCAGGGTTTTATTCCAGGGAAAGGGCTTGGAAAGAATTTACAAGGCATAACATTGCCCATTTCTCCTCCCCAGAAACTCGATCGCTCTGGCCTTGGGTATGCCCCTGAGTCTTCTTTTCCCTAGCGGCCGTTGCCATCCCTGCACCCCATGCTGATAAAATTACTTGGAAAACCCAAAGCCCTATATGGGTTGACCAATGGCCGCTTTCACATGAGAAAACAGAGGCTGCAATGTTGTTAGTGCAGGAACAACTTGCCGCTGGCCACATCGAGCCTTCTACCTCCCCCTGGAACTCCCCTATTTTTGTCATTCGGAAAAAATCTGGTAAATGGCGCTTGCTACAGGATCTTAGAGCTGTTAATAAAGCCATGGTCCCTATGGGGGCACTCCAACCAGGACTCCCTTCCCCCGTGGCCATTCCCTATGGTTCCTTCAAAATAGTTATTGATCTAAAGGATTGCTTTTTTACCATCCCTCTACACCCTGAGGATAGGCCCTGCTTTGCCTTCAGTGTCCTGCAAGTAAATTTTCGTGGCCCTATGCCTCGCTTTCAGTGGAAGGTTTTGCCCCAAGGTATGGCTAACAGCCCCACCCTCTGTCAAAAGTTTGTGGCCATGGCCATTGATCCCCTCAGGGAGACTTTTCCCTCTGTCTACATTCTTCATTACATGGATGACATTCCTTTAGCTGCCTGTGACCAGAACCTGCTTTTCTCCTGCCTCCAGCGCCTACTGTCCAATTTGCAATCATATGGGCTTCAAGTTGCCCCTGACAAGGTTCAAACTGCCGACCCCTACCTTTATTTGGGCTATGAGCTAAAAAATCAACAGGTACTAACCCCCCGAATTCAACTTCGCACCTCTCATCTCTCCACTCTCAATGACTTCCAGAAATTGCTTGGGGACATTCAATGGCTTAGACCCTATTTAAAAGTTCCCACCGCTGCTCTTCTACCCCTCAATGACATCTTAAATGGAGACCCCAGCCCTACCTCCCCTAGACAACTTACCCCTCAGGCCCTTGCTGCCCTGAAAAAAATAAACAAGGCCATTAACCTCCAGACTGCCCAACAGATAAATTATGCTCTTCCCCTGGTTTTCATTGTCTGCCCTACTACCCATACTCCTACTGGTGTATTTTGGCAAAGGCACCCTCACCACAATCGTGGCTCTCCCCTGCTTTGGGTTCACCTCTCTTCTTCTCCTACTAAAGTCATAACCACTTATCCCCTTTTGGTCGCTCAACTCATCATAAAGGCTCGCAAGCTCTCCCGCCAACATTTTGGCAAAGATCCAAACACAATCCTCCTCCCCTATGGTCCTGACCAACTCAACTGGCTTCTCCAGACTGATGATAATTGGCCTATAGCACTTTCTGCCTTTATGGGCATTATTGACAATCATTATCCTTCTGACCCCCTTATTCAGTTTGCCAACATTCACTCTTTTGTTTTTCCCCTTAATACTTCTAATGACCCTATTAAGGATGCTCCCTCTATATTCACTGATGGATCAGCTAATGGTACAGCTGCATACGTGATAAACGGACAATCAACTTCTCTCCATACCCCATACTCCTCTGCCCAATTAGTGGAGCTTTGCGCTGTTCTCGAAGTCTTTAAACAATTCCCTTCCCAGCCCTTCAACCTCTTTACTGACAGTGCTTATGTTGCTAAGTCAGTCCCCCTACTGGAGACAACACCCTATGTCAAACCTTCCACTAATGCCTCTGCGTTGTTCCACTCCCTTCGGGACCTCATTTGTGCTCGGTCTCACCCCTTCTATATAGGTCACTTACGTGCTCATACCTCTCTGCCAGGCCCTCTGACGCAAGGCAATGCTGATGCAGATGCTGCTACTCGCCTTGCTCTCGTAGCCCTAACTGACCCTCTCTCCTCGGCACAACAGGCTCACAATATACATCATTTAAATTCTCAAACCCTCCGCCTTGCCTTCAAGCTCACCCGTGCTCAAGCTAGGGAAATAGTTAAGTCCTGTCCCGCTTGTTCCGTCTCCCTACCAGTTCCCCATTTGGGAGTCAACCCACGCGGTCTTCTTCCCAATGAGATATGGCAAATGGATGTAACTCACTTCTCAGATTTTGGCAAGCTTAAATATGTTCATGTTACAATTGATACCTTTAGCGGTTTTATTTTCGCCTCTCTCCATGCTGGTGAAGCTTCAAAAAATGTCATCTCTCACGTTCTTCAATGTGTGTCTACATTGGGAACTCCAAAAATCATTAAAACAGACAATGGTCCTGGCTATACTAGCCATTCCTTCAAGAACTTCTGCTCTATGCTTCAGATAAAACATGTCACCGGCATTCCCTACAACCCTCAAGGACAAGGGATTGTGGAAAGGGCTAATCAGACCCTTAAGGCTACACTTAATAAATTAAAAATTCACCCCTTTTATGGTATTAAAAATACCCCACGGAATATTTTGGCCCATGCTTTGTTTGTTCTTAATTTCTTAAGCCTTGACAGCTCTGGCAAATCAGCCGCTGACCGCCTTTGGCATCCCACCACGGCCTCCACTCACGACCTCGTTCGGTGGCGTGATCCCCTCACTTCTCAGTGGCATGGCCCCGATCCCGTCCTCATTTGGGGACGCGGCTCTGCTTGCGTTTATGATCAACAAAATGATGGGCCTCGTTGGCTCCCGGAGCATCTAGTTCGCCAATGGACACCACCCTCATCCCTTAAAAATTCACCCTCTCCCAGGGAAGGCTCCCTGCCCCCCTGAGGTTTTCTCCTTTCCTTTTCAGGACTATGGCTGCCCCCGCTTTCGTTGGCCTCTTGCTCCTGGCATCTGGATTGATCACTGCTGACCTTCGACCCATGAATTTCACCTGGACCGTGCTCAGTGAAGTCGGTGATGTGATCTGGGCCCACTCTACAGGTTTCTCAGACCATCCCTTGGCCGACCCTAACTCCAGACCTCTGCAAAATGGCCCTCGGCAGCCCGAACGCTTGGGGACTTGGCACCATTTTTGCACAACATACTGCTCCTGAAATTGATCTTCACCACTCTTATGGTGAAGGGGGATGTTATAACTCTTACCAGAGGTCCTACTTACAGTCTTTCTCCCTCTATGTTGCCCCCGGTCATCACCGTCCCCGTTCGATTACTTGGAAATGTGGGGGCCCAGACGTTTATTTCAGTGCAAAATGGGGATGTGAAACTACTGGAGATGCTTATTGGAACCCCTCATCTTCTTGGGACTATATCACCCTAAAGGCTAACTATACCCATCCCCAGGGAGCTGCCCGCTATACTCCAAAACAGGCTTGCCAGATATCTTCCCCATCCTTTGGGTGGTGCCACCCTCTACTAATTACCTTTACAGCCCCTGGCAAACAACAGCCATATGATGTCTGGTCCCGGGGCGTTCAATGGGCCATCCGTACCTATGGTGGCTCTCATGTTGGGGTCCTTTTTACCATTAAGCTCCAAAAGACTCTCCCTACTACTGCTCTCTACCCCTCGCGTGCCACTCCCTTGTTACCCCCCGTCCCTACATCTATATCCTCCCCTGTGCCAGCTCTGATTACACTCCCGCCTCTTCCTCCTCCACCCCTGACAACTACTGACCTGGTCCTTAACCTGGTCGAGGCCACTTTTAATGTACTCAATTCTTCTTCTCCCAATCTTACCCAATCTTGCTGGCTTTGCATTCACACCTCGCTCCCCCTTTATGAGGGTGTGGCTCAACCTCTCCCACTTCCCTTCAACACAACTACTGATTGGACTCGCTGCCCCTGGTCTCAGCGCCCTAACATTACCCTCCCAATCTTCCTCTGTCCTTGGCTCTGGAACCTGCCTTCATGCTCCAAACCTCTCCAAATCTTCCATGCCTTCTACCCTTTGCAAGAATTTTGTCTCTGTTAATTCCTCCCTTCATTATGACTCCTATTATCTCCTCCCCCAGGGCTACTGGTGGGCCTGCCTTGACAGCCTAACAGCTTGCGCTTCCGTGTATCGCCTGCTCAATCCCCCTCAGTTCTGTGTCCCTGTCCGACTCTTCCCTCGCATTTCCTATCACCCTGCTCCAGACTTTGACGCTTCCTTTGCCTCATCCCTCCCCTATTCGCATAGGACCAAACGTGAACCCATTACTGGCACTGCTATTTCGCTTGCTTTGCTTCTGGGTGTCAGCGCTGCAGGCGCCGGCACAGGTATTGCTGCTCTTGTACAAGGAAATGCCCAATATGAAATCCTGCGTTCCCAATTGGATAAAGACATTCAAAACCTAGAAAAGGGAATTACTGCTTTAGAACAGTCTTTAGTCTCTTTATCTGAGGTGGTACTTCAAAATCGCCGGGGCCTCGACCTCCTTCTTTTGAAGGAGGGGGAACTATGTGCTGCCTTACGGGAAGAATGCTGTTTTTACACTGACCATACAGGTGTCACAAGGGATAGTATGGCTAAGATCAGAGAATCTTTGGAGAAAAGAAAAAATAATAGAGGTATAACAGAAACATCTGGTTGGTTCTTTTCTCATCCTTGGCTGTCCTCGATCCTCCCCTCTATTTTAGGTCCTTTGGTTGGCCTACTTCTCTTACTAAGCTTTGGTCCATGGTTATTTAAAAAGCTAACATCCTTTATTAAGGAACAGATTGATTCAGCCACAGCACGACCAATTCAAGTGCACTACCATCGCCTGGCTCTTGAAGACCAAGACCTACCTTGTGACTGCCCCCTGCGGCCGCCCCCTGGCCTAGGTGCCGAACCTTCGCCCTAGTTAGCGGGTGTGCCCCATATCTCCTCCCTTATTGCCACTTATCTAAACTTAAAATGATCTGAGTGACTCCCCTCCGACAGGAACTGCATAGGATTCAGACCTGTGCATGTTGACTCACAAATGTGTGAGTACAATATGGGCACCAACATGGGTGCGAGGCATAGCACCACAAGGGAAGGTCCCTTTTGACCGCTTCTGAATTCCCTGAGAGTCAAACCTGACTTGCATGGAGGTTGGTACCATACTTTCTGTGTTGGCTCTGCCTCCCCTCCCCAAAAGGTACCAAGAGCAACCAAGGTGGGGTATGAACCCCATGGGAGGAGTCAGGTCACTGCTCCCCCAGTTGGTTACAGGCCCACCGTGAAATCACGGGACCCTGGGAGTCCTACCAAAATTTACAAAAATTGGCCGCCACAGAAAACACCTTCTAAAACTAATAGAAAGGGAGGAGATGTGGGGAACCACTGGACACTAGGAAAGCAAAAGTACCTCCATCTTAAATAATGACTCCATTTTGTAATAAGTTGTCTGTTCTGGAAAGTCGCAAGGTCTGCAGTTGTTAACCCATGCACGGAAAAAGAATAATGTAACCCATAAAGAATGAGAAAGTTGTTATCTCATGGCTTTGGGGCTGGGGCCTTATCCTGTGAAACATCTTGTGCCTTTGGGGCCGGAACCTTATCCTATTGAAACGGAACTGTAGCAATATCTAAACTGTTGACAAACTTCCCTGTTCTGCTGTATAAGAGGCACACTGAGAAAAATTAAAACTGGCAGCTTGATCAGACTCCTGTCTTGCTGTCGGTTCCTTGTGTCTCTTGTCCCTTTCATTCCAGGTTTTCTGGGGTCCGTGCTCCCGTTGAAGCCCCGCTGGCCGGGGCACATTTGTCCACCAGCATAGAGATTTCTGTCAACGTGCCCTCCTTACGACTACAGAACTGCCTGTCACTGTACCCTCTCACCACCATAGAGCCTTCTTCCACTGTACTGTCCCCACCACCATAAAGCTGCCTGTCACTGTACCCTCCTTACCTCCATAGAGGTATCCATCAGTCTGTCTCCCTGACCAACGTAGAGCTGCCTGACACTGTACCTTCCCAACCAACATAGAGTTTCCTGTTAGTGTACCCTCCACACCTCCATAGAGCTGACTGTCACTGTGCCCTCCTCACCACAGTAAAGCCTGCTGTCACTGTACCCTCCAAGACACCATAAAGTACCTGCTTCTGTATCCTCTCTACCACCATACAGCTACCTGTAACTGTACCCTCCTCAAAACCATGGAACTGCCTATCATTGTAGCCTTCCCACAACCATAGAGTTTTTTGCCACTGTATCATCCCCATCATCATATAGCTGCCTATCAATGTACCCTCCCCATCACCACAGATCCTTCTGTCACTGTACCCTCCCCATCAACACAGATCCTTCTGTCAATGTACCCTCCCCATCACCACAGATCCTTCTGTCAATGTACCCTCCCCATCACCACAGATCCTTCTGTCAATGTACCCCCATCCCACAGATCCTTCTTCAATGTACCCTCCCCATCACCACAGATCTTTCTGTCAATGTACCCTCCCCATCACCACAGATCCTTCTGTCAATGTACCCTCCCCATCACCACAGATCCTTCTGTCACTGTACCCTCCCCATCACCACAGATCCTTCTGTCAATGTACCCTCCCCATCACCACAGATCTTTCTGTCACTGTACCCTCCCCATCACCACAGATCCTTCTGTCAATGTACCCTCCCCATCACCACAGATCCTTCTGTCACTGTACCCTCCCCATCACCACAGATCTTTCTGTCACTGTACCCTCCCCATCACCACAGATCCTTCTGTCAATGTACCCTCCCCATCACCACAGATCCTTCTGTCAATGTACCCTCCCCATCACCACAGATCCTTCTGTCACTGTACCCTCCCCATCACCACAGATCCTTTCTGTCACTGTACCCTCCCCATCACCACAGATCCTTCTGTCACTGTACCCTCCCCATCACCACAGATCCTTCTGTCAATGTACCCTCCCCATCACCACAGATCCTTCTGTCAATGTACCCTCCCCATCACCACAGATCCTTCTGTCAATGTACCCTCCCCATCACCACAGATCCTTCTGTCAATGTACCCTCCCCATCACCACAGATCCTTCTGTCAATGTACCCTCCCCATCACCACAGATCCTTCTGTCAATGTACCCTCCCCATCACCACAGATCCTTCTGTCACTGTACCCCCTCCCCATCCAACCACAGATCCTTCTGTCAATGTACCCTCCCCATCACCACAGATCCTTCTGTCAATGTACCCTCCCCATCACCACAGATCATTCTGTCACTGTACCCTCCCCATCAACCCACAATCTCTTCTGTCAATGTACCCTCCCCATCACCACAGATCCATCTTGTCACTGTACCCTCCCCATCACCACAGATCCTTCTGTCAATGTACCCTCCCCATCACCACAGATCCTTCTGTCACTGTACCCTCCCCATCACCACAGATCCTTCTGTCAATGTACCCTCCCCATCACCACAGATCCTTCTGTCAATGTACCCTCCCCATCACCACAGATCCTTCTGTCACTGTACCCTCCTCCATCACCACAGATCCTTCTGTCAATGTACCCTCCCCATCACCACAGATCCTTCTGTCACTGTACCCTCCCCATCACCACAGATCCTTCTGTCACTGTACCCTCCCCATCACCACAGATCCTTCTGTCAATGTACCCTCCCCATCACCACAGATCCTTCTGTCAATGTACCCTCCCCATCACCACAGATCCTTCTGTCACTGTACCCTCCCCATCACCACAGATCCTTCTGTCAATGTACCCTCCCCATCACCACAGATCCTTCTGTCACTGTACCCTCCCCATCACCACAGATCCTTCTGTCACTGTACCCTTCCCATCACCACAGATCCTTCTGTCACTGTACCCTCCCCATCACCACAGATCCTTCTGTCAATGTACCCTCCCCATCACCACAGATCCTTCTGTCAATGTACCCTCCCCATCACCACAGATCTTTCTGTCAATGTACCCTCCCCATCACCACAGATCCTTCTGTCACTGTACCCTCCCCATCACCACAGATCCTTCTGTCAATGTACCCTCCCCATCACCACAGATCTTTCTGTCACTGTACCCTCCCCATCACCACAGATCCTTCTGTCAATGTACCCTCCCCATCACCACAGATCTTTCTGTCAATGTACCCTCCCACCACCATAGAACTGCCTGTCACTGTGCTCTCACCAACATGATAGGGCTGCCTATAACTAAACCCACCTATCACCATAGAGCTACCTGTTACTGTACCTTCCCCCACCACAGTTTCCTGTCACTGTACATTCCCCTGTCACTGTACCCTCCGCACCACCACAGAGCTATCTGTCACTGTGCCCACCCTCCCCAACATAAAGCTACCCATCACTGTACCCTCCCCACCACCATAAAGCTTCTTGACACTGTACCCTCCCCAACATAAAGCTACCAGTCACTGTACCTTCCCCATCACCATAGAGCTACCTGTCACTGTACCCTCCCCACTACCCTAGAGCTTTCTGTCCAAGTACACACCCCAGCATCATAGAGATTTCTGTCAATGTACCTGCCCCATCACAATAGAACTGCCTGTCACTGTGCTCTCCCAAGCACCACAGAGCAGCCTGTCACTGTATCCTCCCTACCATATGCAGCTACCTATCATTGTACCCTCCTCACAACCATAGTGTATTCTGCCACTTTATCATCCCGACCACCACAGAGCTTCATTTCGCCACATTCTCCCATCATCAAAGAGCTGTCTGTCACTGTATCCTCCCACTATCATAGAGTTGCCTGTCACTGTACCCTCCCTACCACCATAGAGCTTTCTGTCAGTGTACTATCCTCAACACCATAGACCCCTCTGTCAATGTACCTTCTCAACCACCATAGAGCTGCCTGTCACTATATCCTTCCCAGCGCCTGTTATTGTAGGCTCCCCACCACCATACAGCTTCCAGGTACTGTACACTCAAAACCACCACAGAGCTTCTTGTCAATGAACCCTCCCCACCACTATAGAGCTTTCTGTCTATGTGCCCTCCTTACCATCATAGGGCTTTCTGTTACTGTACCCTCCCACCACCACACAGATTACTGTCACTGAATCTTCCCAGCAGCATAGAGCTTCCTGTTACTGTACAGTCCCCACAACCACAGATCTGCCTGTCATTGTACCCTTCCCAATACCATAGAGCTTTCTGTCATGAACCCTTCCCACCACCACAGAGCTTTCTGTCAGTGTACTTTCCACAGCACCATCAAGCTGCCTGTCACTGTATCCTCCATATCACCATAGAGAAGCCTGCCACTGTACCCTCCCCATCACCACAGAGCTACCTGTCATGGTACCCTCCACACCACCCTTTAGCTTTCTGTCCATGTACACTCCCCACCACCACAGAGATTTCTGTCAATGTACTCTTTCCAGGACCATAGAGCTGCCTGTCACTGTACCCTCCCACTACCATAGAGCTTTCTTCCATTGTACCATCCCCACCACCATAGAGCTGCCTGACACTGTACCCTCTGCACCAACATAGAGCTTCCTGTAACTAACTATATCTTCCCAACCAACATAGAGCTGCCTGTCACTGTACCCTCCCCAACACCATAGAGCTGCCAGTCATTGTAGTTTCCCCACCACCATACAGCTTACAGGTACTGTACTCTCTAAACCACCATACAGCTGCCTGTTACTGTAGTCTCTCCCACCACCACAGAGCAGCCCGTCACTGTACCCTTACCATCATCATACAGCTACCTGTCACTATACCCTTTCCACAACCACAGTGTTTTCTGCCACTTTATCATCCTGACCACCATAGAGCTTCCTGTCACTTATTCTCGCATTACCAAAAAGCTTTCTGTCATTGTATCCTTCCCACTATCATAGAGTTGCCTGTTACTGCACCCTTCCCACCATCATAAAGCTCTCTGTCACTGTACCCTCCCACTACCATACCCACCATCATATAGCTGCCTGTCACTGTGTCCTCCCTACCACCATAGAGCAGCCTGTCACTGGACCCTCCCAACACCATAGAGCTTTCTTCCACTGTAGACTTTCTTCACTTGACTATGCCTTCCCAAACAACATAGAGCTTCTTGTCACTCTACCCTCCCCACCACCATAGAACTAACTGTCACTATACCCTCCCTACCACCATAGAGCAGCCTGTCACTGTACCCTCTCATATATCATAGGACTGCCTGTCTCTGTACCCTCCCTATCACCATACAACTGCCTCTTACAGTAGCCTTCCCCCCACTATAGATTTTTTTTGTCAATGTACCCTCCCATCCATCACAGAGATTTCCGTCATGGTACCCTAACCAACACCATAGAGCTGCCTGTCACTGTACCCTCTCCACCACAATACAGCTTCCTGTCACTGAACCCTTCCCACCATCATAGAGCTGCCAATGGTAAAGTGATTACCATGTAAGCACAGATGGACCTGAGTTTGGATCCCTGAGCCCATGCAAAATCTTGGGTGTGGCAGTATATGCTTGTAAATCCAAGCTGGGGAGGAGACAGGAGGATCCCTAGGACTTGGTGACTAGCTTGTTCTAATCAAATTGGTGAGCTTTAGGCTCAGTGAGAGATCCTGTTCCAAAAACAAGGTAAAAATGACCAAGGAAGACACCTGATGCTGGCTTCTGGCTTCCACATGCATACACACACACACACACACACACACACACACACACCACAACTGCACATGCAATTTTCAAAAGCTACTTTGTGCATCCTCCTGTCTTTTCCCTTCAACTTCCCACTTTGGAAATATTCTGGTGTGATAAACAACTCAGAAAAATGCATAGGTAGAAGATAAATATTTTAGGCTAAAACTCTCCTATATTTGCATTAAATGAGATGTCTTCCAGAAACTGTCTTTATCCAAATGGGGTGGACCCTTTGGGAGTCTGCTTGCTGGCAGGAACTTCACTGCAGTGCCTGTAGTTGGGGAGTGGGAAAGACAATCAGCAGACTCTCCGGTCAGTCCCTATTCTTCAAGTGTAGAAAATCAGCCTTGCATTTTCCTTCCTAAGAGCTGACCCATGCAGGTACATTCTTCAAAATGAGCACATTTCATTATGATACCCAGGGCATAAGTTTCCACAAATGCATTTTTATAAGACGATAGTTTCCTTTTCTTTTAGCTCTTTCATGATCTACCTATATATTATAAAGTCCAAAAAAGTAGAGAATGTATTGTTCACTTGCTTTTTTAAAAATTTAGTATGAGCTTTTTTATTTTTGAGTTTTGTTTGTAAATCAAGGTTTTAAGAGAAGATATTGAATGGTTCAGAATTTTGAAGTAGATCTGGCTGACATATATTTATTCAAGTGCCATGTCTTTTCCAACTCTACGTGCTTAAACCATTAGGGTTAAACTCATGCTATTTGAGTCAGCATTCCCTTTGAATGGAATTATTACTATTGTTTATCATTGCCTCTGTTTCTACAATATGCTGGGTGCTGTAGAAGACATTAAAAAGACACATCTCTTGCCTTGGGGCTTACACTCAGATAGGCAAACAAACAAAATTTATTTAAGAAGAGGTAGATTGATCTCTGAGATGTAATTTCCCAGGTGTCTTCATTTGTGCTTTGGGTTTGTTTGTTTTTTAACCACCTGTGGGCTGAATGAATCTCAAAACTACCCTACAGAACAAGGACATAAATGACAAGACCTTGGAAGAAAACTCTTGTGAGTCTTGAAGGGTAGAAGGCCAGGCCAAGTGACCAGAGAATCTGATTTGGGGGCTTCTGGGATCTTAAATTGTTCTTTTTCCCATATCTCAAGCAATTCAAGCTATTTATGGTTTCCTTACTGGAAGCAGAATCAATTAAAAAAATAGAACACCAGATCTTATAGCCTTTCTCAAATGTTAGGTAAATCCTTCACCATCAAATATTTTAAAAATGTCACTAGTTCTTACAGGCTGAGATGTTTATTTACATAAAATTCAGAAAACCTTTTGTTTCATGGATACATCACCTTCATGTTAAATGTTTGAAATTTTAATTAATAAACCAAAATGAATAAACTCTTGCAGTAATATTCACTCTTGGTGAATATTTGCAACTTTTTAAATGTAAATATAGAGCAGAAGCAAACATACTATTTTGTGTATTACCTTGGAGTTTGTAGAAATTTGTCTTGTGCAGGAAGCATCTTTACCTTAGATATCTAAACACTCTGTAGATTCATTATTGAATACCATATACCTACTTCTGGTAATAAGCTGGCGACAAAACTTTAAGCTTCCTGTGACAACCACTGAGGATCAAAGCTGCCGGTGTTATACGCTTCAGAGACGGTGGTAACAACTTCCCTGCACAGGGCTGAGTAACTGCAGTTTATTTGGCTACTATGGTCTCAATGTGTATGGTGATGTTCCTTACCAGATTCTCCATCTGTGTGAGAGGTTTAAGCATGAAGCCATGCATATTTCAGCCTTGATTTCTAGATTTTCTGTTTAATTTCATTTTCTCATCATATGCAGTGGTGTAGTGTGCCTTTCCAGATGGCCCACACAAATGCTTTGCTGTACTTCACTCACTCTCTGCATGTCAAGCATCTCTGGGACTACATACACCACCAATTAGCATCTTATATTCATCTGACAGGAATGATCTGCAATGTTTTATAGTTTCCTTTGATAGCATTTGCATGTTGTGATGGTCTTCTCTTACAAGGACCAAGCTTTTGATTATGGAATATTCCTCCTACCCCTCCTATCCTTGTATAATTTTCCCTATGAGGAAGTATTTGAGCTGTGTTTTAGGAGCAATGCCTTCTTCACTGCAGTATTTCTGGGACCTGGAGAGGCCATGTTAGTGTGCGCAGTGTACGCATTTACCATTTCACACAACTCACTCTCCAGGAGGCTGTGTTCCTGTAGGCATGCATTTCATTTCCATGTGACCACCTCACTGTTCCCGAGATTTGCCACTGCCATCCCTTCAGGTCTTTGCAAAAGTCTTTCTGTCAGGCCTTCCTTCTAAGAAGGCCATCCTTCTTCTAAGAAGGCCATCCTTCTTCTAAGATCTGTGGTGATACCGTGAACTTTGTTGGCACCAGTAGCAAGGATCAATCCTGATATATGAAAATCACACTTCATCAATATACCAAACAGATGAAATATGCCACAGGGATCACATTCTCACTTGGGCAATGGAGGTAAAGTTAATGAGTTTTCTACTGGTATCAGTAGTGAAATTCACAGAGCAGGTAAGTGAAGTGAACAAGAAACCTGTTGGTTAATGCTTTTCTGATACCCTCAAATTCAATGCCTCATAGGAATGCCAGATTTTATAGGCTTGCTTTCTGAATCCTCAAAATCTATTCCAACCCTTAGAAAATGGTATTTCACCTAGTCAGTTACTTATCTAGAAACCTAGAGTCTAGAGGAATTCCTTCATTTCTTTCAGTTTCCCATTTCCCATACCAAAGGCTCTGTCATTAAGTTCTGTTCCTTCTTCTCTACCTGAGTCACCACCCGCCTTACCCTACCTTTACAGCCATTCCTGGGAAAAATGCATAACTTCTAAATTGGCTTTCATATTATATCTCCATATTTTGTATACAGTTACTATTTGGTATCCACTGAAATTGCTACCAGGTCTCAGAGACATTAAAATTGGCACATGCTCACATCCTTTATTTAAAATGGCAGTATTTTCATATAATCTCTGAATGGCCTTCTGCACATTTTATTTATGTTTTTTTCTGTGCCTCTGGCGATTGAACAGAGTGCCTCATACATGCTAAGAACATGTTCTACCTCTGAGCTACACCCCAGCCTTTCTTATATACGTTACAATTAGACTTTCTCAATGTCTAATATAAATACTTCTTGTGCTATATTGATTAGGGAACTCTGATAAGGTCTGCACATGCAATTAAAATATTTTCTATCTGCGTTTGGTAGAATCTGTGGATTCAGAACCTACTGAAATAGAGGTTCAAATTTGAAACTTTCTCCACTCAGAGATAACAGATCTTTTCATTGTAGACAGTAGCAGGTTCATCCCATCCACAGGACTTCTATGGACTCTGCCCTGGCTTTCTGTAGTGTTCCAAACACAACTCAAATCCTTCCAACTAGGACTCCTCAAACTTGTGAATTCCTGTATATCCTAGCACCTGGCAAATACTCTGTGACCTCCCACCCACACCTACAGCTTCTCCAGACTTCCCTACCGTGAGGAGTTTGCTCCTGCTATGCCTCCTGCTTAGAAAGTGTTTCCTTGTGGCTCTTCCTTTGCCTGTTTCCTTTTACTAATTTTCATTTTACTTTTCTGAGATAGGATCTAACTATGCCATCCAGGCTAAAATTGAACTCAAGATCCCCTTGCCTCAGCTCCCTCCCTCCACTGTGCTGGATTAGAGATATGAACCACTACATAAAGCTTGTTTCTCTAATTTATTTTTTGTTTTATGAGACTATGTAGTCCAGGTATAGCTTTAACTTGAGATCCTCCTGCCTCACCCTCCCTAGTGCTGGGCTTACAGTGGTGAACTACCATCTCTGGCTTGATTCTCTTCATTCTTTGGGTCTTTTTGAAAAAAAAAAAAAAAAAATATATATATATATATATATATATATATACATATATATATATATATACACACACACACACACATATATATATATATATATATATATATATATATATATATATATTTGCAAGCAGGGAGGAAAAAAGAGAGAGAATGGGTGACACACCAGGAGATGAGAGAGCCAAGACTTAAGGTTGTCACATCCTAAAAGACAAAGGAAGGGATGGATGTGCCCCAACTTGCTTCAGGGATATTATTAAGGCTTGTAACTTAGCTCTCCTGGGGCCTGGCTGGAGGAGGTGTCACTGTGGGTGGATCCTAGGGTCAGTCTTAAGGTAAGTTTGGGAAATTCCAGTCTAAAGATATGCAAAGTGCTTAAGCTTTGCCTGGAATTTCTGAGTGTGCTTGCATTTACTGGAACTAGAGGTCTTGGATCTCTCATCTCTATCCTTGACCTTTACTAGAGTTGAAGAATGAGATTAAAGTTAGTCCAACTCAAGAAAATATATGTAATTTCAGTATTCTAACATGATTTAGTGTAACAAAACAATTTAAAGTCATTCAATAGTAGATATTTTATAGAAGAACTTACACTATAGTTTATAAGTAGAACTCATAAATTGACCTGACAGAGAGTGCTCATAGTTCAAAACTGGATCTAAGGAGTCCAAAGAATCTCGCTAAAATTCGAGAGAGAGAGAGAGAGAGACAGAGAGAGAGAGAACATTGCTAATATCATTATGTTTTAAAGATTTGTCAATATAACAAAGATGTCCAAGAAAATCAGAGGCAAAGAAAAGAGAAAGGACAGAAGTGCATTCAATCTTGCAACTGTCATGCATGGGGAATTTCTAAAATAAATATTGAAGGTTTTACAAAATTTACCCTTTTCATTACTCCTATGTCCAGGTAAAATGCAAACTAGATGTAAGCAGGTTTTAAAAATACCATTTTATGTGTCTGATAGGCCAAAACTATTGAAGCAAATCAGATCCTTCACTTTAATATGAATCTGCACATTTAACAGCTTGTGTTATTGACTGTGTTGAATGTCATGACTTCTGGAGTACCATTATGGCTCACTGGATAGCCTTTTATTTGGCACTGTATCAATCAGGAACTCAGAGTGTCATGATTTTAATGCAGGTAGCAGGTATGCACATGGAAAATAGCAAGGAGTGAAAGAGAAGGTTCATAAGCAGAAGGCAAATTTCAAATGTCATTGTAGCAGCTCAGAAGGGGAGAGAAGGTTCTGCTTGTTGGCCCATGTGAGCACTTCTATTTGGGGCTACACTTCCTCTCACTGCTTGCTGCAGCACGTGGACGACCTGTTTGACTGGTAAATATCACACAAACTAATTTACATTATAGGCTGTGGGCCCAAAAGGGAAAAGTACTTAATTTTATTAATAGAGTGGATTTTAAATCTCTCAATAGGAGGCCATAGAATTCCCCACAGTGCTAATCAATGTTATGGAGAAACCGCACATCAAAAAGTCTGGGTGCATTTCTTTACCCTCTGAATTTATTCTCAAAGAAAGCTTCCTCTAGGCCAACTGGGTTGGAGTGTCACCTGTCTGAATACTGGAACTGTTTGTCACTTGGTGTGCAAATACCTGAAATCTAAGGTTTATATGGGGTTGTGAATTTCTGGTCAAACCCCAGCGGCACAAACATAGCTAAGATAATGAGTTTGTAACTTCATGTTGACATAACCCACCAGCTTGCTGAAGAGCTCCTCATGTTGAGGAAAACAGAGAAACTATAATGATTTTCAGATACAGTTGACAAGAGACCATTTAGTAAACTTTTATTTTTTTTAACTAACAGTATGCAAGGATGTTGTATTCTAGGCTACTAATAATCTCATCAGAATGCAAAAGCAGTGACTGTGTTATAAAACCAATGATCTGTTATATTCTGCAAGAATTTACAAAAGCCTAATGTCATTTACAACACCATGAGAACCACACTTGGATAAAAAAATAAAACACAACAGAATTCAAAAACTGATTACAGCTGACAAAAAATAACTATGAGAAGCCAGTGTTTTAAAGGTATAACATACCATGCTAAAATACACAGAGCCCAGGAGTGACTTTAGAAGGGAAGAAGATGGTATTTGGGAATGTTTCAAGCTGCAACATCATTTGGTGCCATGGTGGGATCTGGACACCAGCTCAAGCCAGGATGCTCAAGTCCACAACTGGTGGTGAAGGCCTTACCAGCAGCTCAGCCAGTGGGAACTTGGAAGCTCACAAGACTTTGCTTTTCCTCACTCTAAGCTTTCTCAGCAACATTTTCGACAAAAGCACAAGAGCAGCAATCTTAAATGTGAATTTAAAATGATCTAAAGAGGGAAGAACTTAATACAAGAACATATGGAGTAATATCCATTGAAAAGTCAGTGGCAGTCTTGGTCAGGATTTCTGTGTACCCTCTCCTGAGCAAAGTGGGTGTCCTGTGACCAGTGGAAGGGTAGAGGCTAGTCTCTTGGTCACCACTGGACTTCAAACTCTTAAAGGATTCATGAACTTAATTTAGGCATTTCAATTTTATGAACAAATGAGTATATTCATTTCTTTCTTTTAAAGTCCAACTTAAATTTTTCCATCTTGTATTCAGTAATAGAAAACAAAGTAAAACAAAATCAACTTCTGAAAGCCATCTGTTGTTAAATCTATGATCTGTCAATCTTCTACATATCTAATAAATGTGGAAGGGGGAAAGAACATCAATTTATTTGTGAGAATATAAAAATGAAGAAGATGACCCATTTTTTCCCATCAAGTTTTTACATCAAAATAGCTACTATTCAAAACAACTATATTTGCCTTCTTTAGTTAGGATTTTTCAGAGAAACAGGGTCAGCAAGAGAGGGTAAGAGAGAGACATTGAAATTTTGATGTTCTTACAACTGCTATATTCTTTGGAAGACATTAATTCCTTTTAAATTAAGTACCTTGGGAACTTTTTTTTTTTTTTTTTTTTTTTTTTTGAGTAGGGTCTTGCTCTACTCCAGGCTGATCTGGAATTCACTATGTACTCTCAAAATCATTGTGATCCTTCTACCTCTGCTTCTCAAATGCTGGTATTAAAGGCATCCGCCATCATAGCCAACTCTGCTTGGAAACATTTTAATCTCCCGGATAGAGGTGGCAAATGTGAGAAACATGGAACCTTATTGAAGGGTCTTTCTAGAGTTTTGTTCATCAGCTTTCAACATACTCCTTGCAGCAAATGTATATCTGGATGTCCTTAAAGGTACACTTGGTCTTGCAAAGTTGTCGAGAGTCATTTTGAAGTGTTGACTTAGGCACCTGTAAGACGTCTGGAAATAATGAAGATGGAGCCTTAATGGTTTGGGGTTCTGTGAATGAGTTATAGCACAGTCACAGATGAATCATTAGAACACATGTCCTGGAGGAGGCTGCCCATATTTCTTGATTGCTGGGAAGTTGTACTTATTGATAGTTGTCCATAAAGAAACTGAGATCAGCTTTTAGTCTTAATTCCCTTCACATCAACTGATTTGAGGATCAAATGAAAGTTAAAGTTAGGTTACATCTGAGGACAATCTTTCCCTCAATAAATAGGCAGAGGTATTTCATGAGGAAGGCAGGTCTGTATATTAAGGTGTTAGCAACATCTAAGGCCACAATTCAATGGGGAGGCAGCCCTTACTCCCTAGTGCAGGGAGGAAGTCTCTGTATACTGTTAACCTTCTTTTTCCCCTCAAGAGCATTCCCAAAGCTACTGTTCTTTTAGTCTCCTTAATTTTCACAGGTAAAGTTAATTAATCCTTTCCTATGTACTCATGGCATTATATCCTAATGATCCCAGATGTCTTAACTGTCTCATAAGCATGGCTATAAGTGTATTTGTTTACTGGTTTATCCTATCAGACAAACAGGTCCTCAATGAATATTATTTCTACTCACAACATAGAGCCAAGGCTGTGCCTCAGAATAGCTAGGTAATGAATGCTCAGCAAAAGAACAATCACAAGAGAATTTAAGTAAAATAAACCTTCTAGGAAAATTTTAGAATATGATATCTCCAGTTTACAATATCTACAACCTGGACTGATGATCACCTAAGAAAGATTAAAGAATTTCTGACTTCCATAAAAAAGGAAAATTTCCAAAGGAAACATTTTTTTTTTGTCTTCATTTCAAAATTGCATGGTGTTACAAGTGACAGATAGCTTCCTTTTTTTTTTTTTTTTTTTTTGGTTTTTCAAGGTAGGGTCTCACTTTAGCTCAGGCTGACCTGGAGTTCACTATGGAGTCTTAGGGTGGCCTCGAATTGACGGCGATCCTCCTACCTCTGCCTCCCGAGTGCTGGGATTAAAGGAGTGCGCCACCACGCCTGGCTAGATAGCTTCCTTTTTAAGTTAATAGCTAGTCAAGAAAATAGACATTGGGAGTCACTGGTAGGTCTTCACAGAGCCAGGAACATCTGGTAGCTCCTTACAGGTCCCTGCCTCAGGTGAGCTTGAAAACTGCACCTCCCTATCCCCAACACAGTGATGTGCAGGCCATTTGGTAACCAGGAGTCCCAGGCCCACATGTGTGTGTTACTAGATCAATCTTGGCCCCCCAGCCTGCCCTGAATCTTTCAGTGAAGCCACTATTGCTGTATTCTCAGCAAGACAAAGGAATTATCTTCAGATGGGAATATCCCAACCCAAGAAAAGTAGCACAAGAAACGAAGGCAAGATATTCCCACCAAGAATGCCTAGTTCCACATTTGAAATCTCCAGTGAGAGCTACTTAGAGGAAATGCCAAAGAATTCCAACATGATTATGATAAGTATGTATGCAAACTTGAAAAGGACTTAGACAAACACTTGAATGAAATGCAAGAGAATCAACAAAAGAACTCAATAGACTGTTTCCAAAAGGAAACAAGGAAACATCTGAGTGAATTCCAAGATAACAGAGACAATCAACTAAATGCAAAGAGAAAGTCAAACCAAGAAAGGAATATGGAAATCAATAAAGAGATGGAGATGGTGTAGAAAAACTTAAAGGGAACAAAAAAGTGAAATAGTTCAATTACAAAGCTACCTGAAAAGCTATGCCAGTAAAATAGGTATGTAGACGACAGAATATCAGGGCTTGAGGAAAAGGCAAAGGAAATAGATTGCTGGATGGTGGGGAACAAGTCAATGATGAGTTAAGAAACACACATGAGCAGAACTTAAGAGAAATGTGGGATGCCTTGCAGAGATGAATGTTTGAATCATGGGTCTAAAAGAAGGGGAATGAATAGAGAGATTGCTCAGTGGTTAATCACTTGCCTGTAAAGCCTAATGACCGGCTCTATTCCCCAATACCCATATCAAGCCAGATGCACAAAGTAGCACATGGCACATGCATTTGGAGTTTGTTTGCAGCAAGTAGAGGTACTTGCAAGCCCATTCTCTCTCTCTCTGTCTCTCTCTTGCCTCTCTGTGTGTCTCTGTCTCTTTCTTTCCAAATAAAAGATATATGTATATATATATATATGAAGGTGAAGGTGAAGAACTATAGGTCAAGGACATAGTAAACGCCTTCAGTAAAAATATAAAAGAAAAATTTCCAAGCCTTATGAAGGAAACACCCATCCAGGTAAAAGAGACAAACAGAATACAAAATAGATAGGACCAGAAAAGAAGTTCCCCACATCACATAATAGTTAAAACACTAAACATGGTAAACAAGGAACGAGTAAGACAAGCAGCAAGGGGGAAACAGCTCATCACTTACAAAGGTAAGTGCATCAAAATAACATCCAAACTTTCAATTGATACTCTAAAAGCCAGAAGAGCTTAGAATAGAGTATTTCAAACATTGAAACACAAAATATTATATATAGCAAAATCATTCCTCTTAATAAAAGGAGAAAAAAATTTCTATGACAAAAGCTATCTCTATGAATATATAAGCCCCAAGCCACCTCTGTTGAGAATTCTGGATGAAATAGCTCACACTGAAGATAAAACTAAATATATTTAACAGGGAAAATGATAATCAAAACTAGACCAGCTATTAAAACAGATGAAGTCTGAGGAAACACCCAGCTGAACAAAATCATCATTATGACAGGGATTAAATCATGCATTTCAGTACTAACTCTGAGTATCAATGAACTCAACTCCTTAATCAAAAGACACAATTAACAGGCTAGATCAGAAAACAGGATCCATCCCTTTGCTGCCTTCAAGAAACCCACCTTACTGTAAAATATATATACCACCCTAGGGTGAATGGATGGACACAGATGTTCTAAACAAATGGAAATAGAAAAAAAGAAGGCGTACCTGTCTGAAAAAGTAGACTTCAAGCCAAAAATAATCAGAAGATATAAAGAAGGCTACTTCATACTAATCAAGAGAATAATTCGCCATAGGGGATATCGCAAACAAAAACCATGCACCAATATCATCAAGACAATATCCATGTACAATTAAATTTATCCTTCCTTTGTAAGGCACACATACATGTAAGTATGCATATACATATACCCATATACGCACCTCACTACAGTTATGTTATCATATTATAGATTTTGATGATGAAGCTTAGTGAAGTTAAGTGATACCACAAAGTTAGCAAGTAGCTGAGGACATGCTTGAACTTTTCAAACTCAAAGTGTTTGTAACTTGATTACTGTTAGTGAAAACATCCAGTATTAGCAAGACCTCATGTATGTATGTTACAAAGTACTTTTGTTCTAGAAAAGAAGCTAAACGTTGAACTGATTCACCGAGTTACTATAAGAATTAATTGCTGAGGAGGTAAACTTATCTTTGTCAGCAGATGGAAAAAGCCAAAAGAGAAAACTGTCCAGCAAGGGCCCAGAGGGATGGTAAGAAGTAAAGGCAGTTTAAGCTAAAACAAAATTAAATGGAGTTCATTGTTAGGGTGGCCTGACTACAGACATGATATGCAAATTACCACATCTTCTTTGTTCACTTACCCCTCTCCTTGGTTATGGAAACTACAAAATGAAAATGAAAGGAATCTCAACTAGGTTTCAGAGCTTCTCTGGAGAGCAATCTCAAACTCTTTGGCCCTTAGGCAAATAAACTCTACTGTCACTCATACTGGCATTAGAGTGATATTTCCAGAGAATTTCTGCAACACCTTAATCTTTATTATGGCTCTAGAATGCCCTTTTCTTGGGGATATATAAGCAAAAAAATATTCATTCAGATAGGGTGCTAACAATAGGCTAAAGAAACAATTCCATATAAGTCTAGCTGGGTAAGCCAATGAGTTTATTGGGGTTACTCATAGGACCATGGATGAGGGTTACTTACGGCAGTATGGGAGACTTGGTCAGTTTTTGAGCAATTAGACTGTCCCAGCATGGGTGACAATAGCAAAAGTAGTAACATGAGAACTCCCTGCTCAAGTTGTCAGGAGTTCCACTGGACAGTCTCCATTCCTCTGGGAATTGTTTCCTGTTTGTTTAACTGTGTAGCAGCCTCATGAATCTTGAAGCTTTCTGAGTCTAGTGATCTGTCCTCTTCCCCAAGAAGTTTTTGTTCAAAAGAAACAGGTGCACAATGTAATGCATAAAATGAAATCTTCAAGCTCTTTTTTGTATCCCACATTCTAGGAATACCCCAAGTTCATGAAGTGTTAATCCTGGACATCTGTACTGGAATGTCTGTGGAACTGATGAGGAAGAAGATGACATTCATGAAAAGCATTCTCATCATGGCAAAAACACAGTCATGATGATGTGGTCCAAAATAATTAGTATAAATGCTAACTCTTAAGGGCTCCAGTTTTTATGGCATATGCATAAGTGAAACTTCTTTTGTGGGTTCAATTTTAAGAGCACAACGAATGAATAAATCCATTCATACATTGTTTAAAGGATGGAGAAAAATTTCCAATTTTAGAAAAGAGACCAAAGGGAAAAGAAATATCTTTCAGATTTTAACAACTCCTTTTGGATTAATCAATGAGTTTATTGGGGTTACTTACAGAGCACAAGTGAGGGGCTACTTACAGGAGCATGTGTGACTCAAGGGCATGTGTATCACCCCAAAGTCCTACCCCACTGTGGAAAGCAGCCTCGTGGTAACTGCATCATGGAGTCCCAATTCTAGTTAACGTTCTACTTCCTATATAAGCCAGTTTATCATGAGACCTTTTGTAACTGTGGAGAAGGTATGAGGGAATGATCACTGAAATTCCAGGGGAGGGTCTTGTGACCTTCACCTCCTCTATGTACTAGGGATTGTTAATAGCTCATTACCACAGCTATGGACATTGCTATCACTGTATTGTTTTGCTTTAAAGTTTCCATTGCTACCTAACCAAAGCATTCTTTACTTCAAAGATAGCATCGGAGGAAAAAGGGCCGTATAACAAACTCATCTCTGCCTTTAGCATTAAAAAATATAAAATCAATCAAGTGCAAAACAAGCTAAATGATTATGATGCCTCCTATAATGGTAAACAGGGGGATTAAAGGTTAAAAAATGTCAGACTTTCATATTGCCTTTTGGTTGCCTTACATATTCAATAAACTCAATATTTTTTTAAAAAAAAACAAAGGTAGTTTTTAAGTGCTTATTCTAAGACATAAATCTTCAAAAAATACTAATTTTGGTTTATTGTCACAAAATATTATTAATCTGTTTTACCTGTATTTATAACTGTTAGATATTTGTGATAAAATATGCATTCTTTCTATTTACTTTTTTTTTTTTTTGAGGTAGTGTCCCACACTAACAATGCTGACCTGACCTGGAATGCATTCTGTCTCCAAAGATGGCCTCTAACTCATGGCAATGTTCCTACCTCAGCTTCCTGAATGCCAAAATTAAAAGCATGAGCCACCATAACCAACTTCAATATACATTCTGTCTACATTTCAGGTACAGCTTCCTATGTTTTCAATTAAAATACAATTCTTTTGCTAAAAAAATGTTCCATTTTAAAATTATTTATTATTAATAATATTTTTAAGGACATACTTTGTATGGATACATCATGTGTTTGTACCATCTTTTCCCTCCTCCCTGCCTCCAGCCCAAAGGAGGTCCTCCTCAATAGGTTGCTGGTATTCCACATGGGGTTGTGGTTTATGGGTTGTGGGAACAGTAGGCAGTTATTGGTGGGGCAGGGGGAAGGATAGTGCTTTTGTGCAAGACATTCCAACCTGAAGCTCTTACAAACATTCTTCCACCTCTTCCACAAAATTCCCTGAGCCTTGGTGGGTGTGTTTTAAGTCTACTTCAGTGATGAGCTCTCATAAGCCTCTGGATTACTGCTTTGGTATGTGTTGAATATACTCAGCGTCTGTCTCCTTCACCCTGGCATTGATTGTCAGAGTCACCAAGGAAGCAGTATTCTTTCTCATCTCCCCACTTCCTCTGTGGTTTCACATGGGCCTTGATTGAGATGTGAGGGGTGGTTTATCTCCTTGAGTCTCACTACTTTCTGAAAAAGAAAAGCAGATTCTCCAATGGAGAGTGAAGTCAGCATAGGTTAAATTGGATAAGCATTACTATTTTAGGGAGATTTTGATGGATGTATCCAATCTGTTAGCCAAAGATTAGTGGGAGCTTGACATTGGAGAGCATAATCTATATCTTCATAATATTTAGACTTGGTTCCCAGTTACAGATATGTGTTCCTTTCCTCTTAGCCAATCAGAAAGTCATTGGTTACCCACCAAGGCTGTGTGCCACTATTGCACTGGTGTGTACTTCTTGTCAGGTTGGTTGCTTCTGAGTAGCTTAGACCTCTGCTTGCTCACATAATGTTTAGCCACTTTCCCCCAGCAGCTCGAGTAGCACTGCCCAGCACTAGATAGGCTAACTGTCTTTGGACTGGCTCTCATGTTCTAGGTAAGAAGTACATGCTGTCTTTAGCAATAGGATGTTACATTTTAAATCAGGCAGGAAATCAAGTGCTTTGACTGTCTTGTTTTGGGGACCTCATAGGTCTCTCCAATCAATAGCTCAATGAGGGTAGCACCTATTTATGGTAGTGGGAATTACAGGTCAGAACCAATATTTTTAAGGTTAGGCCTCAACCCACCCTCTCCAGGTCCTTCTTTTTGGTGCTTACCCTATACTCCTGTAGATTATACCTTCAAGGAGAAAGGTTTCTATGGTACCAGTTCATTTTGGACTTAGTTTTGTGTTTATTTTCCTCCCAAATCCCTTTCTCATCCCCTCAAACCCTTTCATCACCATTGTCTGGGCCTCAAGTTGCTTATCTGGTATTCCAGCAACTCAAGCTGATCCAGGTTAAGAATGACAAATGAGTGAGAACATGCAGTGCTTATCTTTCTGTGATTGTGTGTGTTTGCTGAGTATATCTGTTCTAAATCCATCCATTTTCCTACAAATTTAATTGCATCATTTCTTCTCACTGCTGTGTAGAATTCCATATGTACTACAACATCAATATTTTGTTAAAGGCCTTCTCTGTACCTATTGAAATTATCATGGGGTTCTTGTGATTAAGTTTATTTATGTGGTGGATTATGTTGACTGATTTTCATATGTCGAAACATCCCTCCATCCCTGGGATGAAGCCAGCTTGAGGGAAGTAGATAATGCTTTTGATGTGCCATTGAATTGGTTCAGGATCTTTGCAACTAGGTTCATCAGGGATATAGGATTATAGTTTTCTTTTCTTATATCTCTGTCTGGTTTTGCTATTTGGGTGATGCTAGCTTCAATAAAATGAGTTGAGAAGAATTCCCTGTTCTCTGATGGTTTGATAGAATGTGGCTGAGGAGCCATATGGTCTTTAACTTTTATTTTTGGAGAGACTTTTGATCACCCTTTCCATCTTAATGAATGTAATAAGTTTGTTTAGGAGATTAATCTGCTCTGGTATATGCCTAGGAATTCATCCATTTCTTCAGATTTTCCAATATTGTGGAGTAGAGGTTTTGGAAGTATATGTCCTGATAATTCTTCTAATTTCATTGATGTCTGTTGTAACCTCTTGCTTTTCATTTCTGATTTTCTTAATTTGAAACTTTCTTTTTTTTGTTTGATCAAATTGACCAAAAGATTTATTATTCTTGTTTATTTTTTCAAAGAAACAGCTCTTCATTTCACCAATTAAAAAAATTATTTTCCTGGTTTCCAATGTATTAATTTCTGCTCACATGTTTATTATCTCTCTTTGTCTGGAACTCGTATGGTTGGGTTATTCTTGTTTTACCAATAGCTTTTGGTAGATGGTCAGGTTATTAATTTGCTATGAAGGCATTTAGCACTATGGATTTTCCCTTTAGGACTGCTATCATTATGTCCCATAACATTTGGTAAGTTGTGTTTTCATTTTCATTCAATTCTAAGAATTTTACAATTTCTATTTTTATTTCTTCCATAACACACTCATTCTTTAAAAGTGTGGTGTTCAAAAAACAAAAGTGTGGTGTTCAGTCTTCAGGACCTAGTGGAATTCCTGATGTCTCTTGTTGTTAATTTCTAGCTTTAAAACATTGTGATCTGATATAATGCAGGAAGTTATGTCAATTTTCCTAAATTTATGTGCTTTATGGCCCAATATAAGATCTGTTTTGGAGAAGGTCCCATGGGCTTCTTAGAAGAATATGTATTCTGTAGAACTGGGGTACCAAGTTCTGTTGATGTCCATTAGGTCTAGGGGATCTATGGTATGGTTGAGCTCTATTATTTTCCTGGTGATTTTCTGCTTGGATGATCTGTCTTTTGATGCTAATGGAGCACTGAAGTCCCCAACTATGATGGTATTGTGTTTATTTCTCATTTGTTGTCAAGTAGGTTTTATTTTATATACGGTGGTGCACTTGTGTTTGGTGCCTATAGATTTATGGTTGTGATATCCTCATGTTTGGTCATTCCCTTAATGAGTAAGAAGTAGCCTTCTTTTTTTTTCTTTTTAATTACTTTTGGTTTGAAGTCTATTTTATCAGATGTTAATGTAACACATACTTGTTTCTTATTTCCAATTGCTTGGAATATCATTTTCCATCCTTTCACCCTGAGGTGGTGCCTGTCTTTAGTGGTGAGGTTGATTTCTTGAAGACAGCAGAGAGAAGGGCCCATTTTTCTGATCGACCCTGTTAATTTGTGTCTTTTTGATGGGTGGGTTAATATTTAATATTTATGGTTGTAACTGTGACAATCAATTTAATCCCTGCCATGGTGCTTTATGGGGTTTGGTGCTCTGTTGGGCTTTGTACTTTTTTTGAGTCTGCTCTAATTTTGGTTATTATGGTCTTCTTGTAGGCTCTTGAGATTGGTTGTTTGAATCTTTTCTGTGGAGTATTCCCTGAAGTATTTTCTGTAGGTTTGGCTTTCTGTTCATGTAATCATAGAGCTTACTTTTTCATGAAATGTTTTACTTTCACCATCTATTATGAGGGATACTTCTCCTGGATACAGTAGTGGAGTTGGAAGCCATAGATTTTTAGACTTTGACATGTTCTATTCCAGGCCATTCTGGCTTTCAGGGTTTCCACTGAGAAATCTGAGGTAATTCTGATGGAATTTACTTTGTATGTAGTGAGTTGTTTCTCTTTTACTGTTTCTAGCACTCTCTCTGTTTTCATTGTTAAGATATTTAACCATGATGTGGCTTGGAAAGTTTCTTCTTCGGTCCTGCGTGTTAGGTGTTCTGTGTACTTCTTGTATCTGGATGGGCCTCTCTTTTGTGAGACTGGTATAAAAATACCTAAGATCAGGATGTCTGTTTGTTTTAGGGTGTCCCACATTTCCCTCATGTTCTGTTTGCATGATTTTTTGAACTTAGCAAATTTTTTTTTGTACTCCCAATCAAATTCTTCAGTCTTCTCTTCCAGCTCAGAGGTTCTGTCCTTCACATGATTGACTCTGTTAGTTAAGGGTTCTAAAGATGTTTATAAAAGCTATATTTGATTTTTGTTTTGTTTTTTGTTTGCTTGTTTGTTTTTGCATCATGTCCATCTCCTTTATGAAGTATGATTTCAGTTTGAGATCTGACTTTCTTGATGCTTCCTAGGATTCATTCTTGCATTTGATCATGTCTTCATTAAGCTTAATCAGCTGGTTATTGAGAACTTCTATTTGTTGACTCACCATCCATTCATATATGTCTCATTGAAGGCTTTTCTGGTTCTCTTCAATTAAGTTAAGCCTAGTAACAAAAGTTGAGTGTTCTAAGAGAAGATTCTGGTCAATTTCATTTATGCAGTTATTGATTTTTGAACCTTTGCTTCCAGTTCAGCCACTCTGTTGATCACATTGGTTATTGTGTTTTCATTTTTACATTCAATTTCTGTTGTTTTCTCTATAATTTAATTGGAGGCTTCCATTATGAGCCAAGGCATCCTTGGTGGAGATCTCTCAGTTTTCTGACTTTTGTTGTGTGTGTGTGTGTGTGTGTGTGTGTGTGTGTGTGTGTGTGTGTGTGTTGTAGACCACCAATCTTGTGATAAAAGTCTTAATTTTATTGAGGGGGAAGCAAGAATTTGTAGGATCTTCACTGAGTGTTCTGTTTTAAATGTAAACCAGAATGGAGTAGGATGGGGTTATAACTGCAGATACACAGATTGTGGAGACTGCAAGTATACCAAAGGTACTGGGGGACTGGGAGGTGGAGAACTTGGACTCTTTGGCTTACTTACTCCATTTTCACACTCTTCAGCACAGTAAAGCCAGTGGTTTGGGAACCAGGAACCAGGAAGTTGGGGAGCAAGTCTAAGAGGCCAGCTTCCACAGTGGCCCATGCACCCTCTGGCTCAGGGGACCTGGGATTTGGTAACCCAAGGGAGGGAGTGGTCAGTCAATCAGGAAGCAGGGACAAAAGACCTGCTTCTGCAGTACACACACAGGACCAGGCAGCCCCAAGCCAGTAGCATGGGTACTGGTAATAGGACCAGGAAACTTGGAGGTAGGGAATGAACCAGAATCTACTCTGACCTACTCACTGTGAGGGTACACCCTCCAGAGCAGGGAATCTGGGAGTTGGGGACCCAGGGGCAGGTCAATCAGGAAGGAGGAACAAAAGTACTGCTTCAGTAGCAAGCAAGCATGGTCCAGGCAGCCCCAAGCCAGGAGCAGGTGTACTGGGACCAGGGATCAGATTTGAACAATTTTTAAAGATGAGAAAGTAGAATAGGTGAGAGAATGACAGTGATGATGTTGCTAGTGATCACAGTAGAAGAGAAAGGAAGATGAGGGTGAAATACACTCCCACAATATGCTTCTGCTAACATCTGGTTAGTTTTTCCCCAGCATCTTCCTTCTTGTAGGTAGCATGTTTTACAGTATTACTTTTTGATTTCTACTATGTACCTGGTTGTCCGCATGTGATTGTGGCTACTAAACTCATAGGAATTAGAATAGGACCATGGTATCCCTCATTCTTGATTTCCCAAAGGAAAGCAGATCTAGCTGTCTTCCATTGGAGAACATATTCCTCACAGAATGAGTTCATTTTAGCTGTCAGTTGTGGAGTAGCTAAACATCACAGTTTGCATGCAACATTGCCAGCAGAATGCCCACCCACCTCCACTGGGGATAAGAATCCCCAGTGGCAGGAGGAAAGGCTGCTTACAAGTAAGAGAAGCAGCTGTTGTTTAATGCAGAAATGTCAAAAGCATAAGCAAATACCTTATCACCAATTGGTGGCGTCATGTCCAGTATAAGCTATAGGTGTTATGAGGTTTAAATTATGAGTATCATAAACTATCTAGAAAGTGAACCCTTGATTAGAATTTATTGTATTGCTAATGATAGGGCATGAATCTGAGGTATGGAAGATAGGATTAAATTAGCACACATCTTTGAAATTTTCAAAATTATGGAGTTATTAGTTACTTTTTGTTTAGTTTTGTTTATGAGACAGGGTCTCACTTTAGGCTAGGCTAACCTGGAACTTACTCTGTACCTCCAGGTTGGCCTTGAACTCAATATAGTCCTCTTAACCTCAGTCTTCAGAGTTTTGAGACTGTAGATGTGAGCAACCATGGCTGGCTTAGTTTCTTTTTTATTAGTAGTTAACCTAATACAATTATTTAGTACTCATATATTCTGAATATAAAACATGCAGTTTTCATTTGCCCTGGTGACACAGCCTAGCATCCCAACTCCTTGAGAAGTTGAGGCAGGAGGATCACACATTCAAGACCTGCCTGAACTAAAGAGTGAGTTCAAGACCAGTAAGGTCTAAACATAAAAAAAAAATAAAAATACAACTGGGGATGTAGTTCAGTGTTACAGTACTTATCTAGCATGCATAGGGCCCTAAGTTCAATCTCCAGTAATGTTTTAAAAAGAAGGTACATTAGTTACTTTCTTGCTGCTGAGAAAAAATATTCAATCAGAAGGAATTTACAGTTCCAGAGGCAAGGAAAGCTTGGCAGGATCAGGAAATCAGTGACACATCACAATATTACAGGGAGAAAGCAGAGACAGTGAACTGTTTATGGGGTCTGGCTATAGGATCTCAAAGTCTACTTTCCAGAACATACTTCCTCTATCAATGTTCTACCTCCCAAAGTTTCCACAACTGTCTAGAACACTGCCACAAGCTGGGGCTTAAGTATTCAGACAAGCCTGTGGGGGTCATTTTACATTCAAACAATCATAAAATTTCAACATGATAAATTTCTATTATACAGATATTTCATTTCTCAAATAAGTCTCCAAAAAATCAAGCATTTATAAATTTTCTAAGTGCAAGGAGTTATCAGCTATATGCCACTATGTCTTTATACTGTACTTACTTATTTTTTCATAAGTATATCACTTCACCTACCTGTAATCAATCTATTCACCTATGCAATCATCCATTCATTTAACAGCTATTGCTTAAGGACCATTATAGCTGATGCACTGTGATAGACATGTTAGGAACCTGAAGATAAAATAACTTCTATTCCATGTCTTATAGAAGTCTAGTCTACCTTTATATAGCATGAAGATGTGTGAGCCAACTTATTGTCTTAGCACTTTTAAAAATAATCAGAAATAGGCCAATGTAGTTCCTCTCTTAATACAAGGACACAAAAACACCAGGCCCTACTATAGGCATGGAATCAACCCCCCATTAAACTTTTCAGATAAACCATTGTTCTACATAATGTATATGGTTTGGATCTGAATTGTTCCAGCTGATGAAATTATTTCAGAAGTTGTAGAAAACTTCAGAAGGTAAAACTTTAATGGCAGAAAGGGGTCATAGTGTCCTGAGAGGCTATATCTTGCTCCTGCTTCTCTTACCCACCCTTCTCGCTGTTTGCTACCCACAGTCAGGTAGACTGCTTTGCTCCACCACCTGATCTGTGCCATAATGTTTTGCCTTCCTATGGACAGAAATCCAGGACCACCTACCTCATCTCTTTTGGTTCTTGCCCCATCTGCCACAGTCATCCTTGATTCTGGTTCTTGTCTATGTCTCACTTTCTGTCTGTTCCACCAAGGCACATATATATTTGGCATGAACATATTTTTACCAAATGAATACTAAGAAACATGCTATGTTTCTTAATTATATTGAATACCCATATAATCTGTCTTTGAGTATTCATTTGCAAAGAAGTTTTTGCAATAGTCACATTTAATTTATCAGGGTGCGATAATTTGTATTTCCCAATCATCTTGCTGACTTTGGTTCATTATACTATTGTTTCACATGAGTAAGTTAGCAAAGTTTGGATTGATTGACTCTAATTAACTAAAACTGGTTCCAGGCTGTGCATCTATTGTCATGGTAGCTAGCCACAAAACCCCAAACTGCTAAGCAAAGGCAATATAAGGTAATACTGCTCTGAAAATTATAGATATAATGTAACATTGGGCTTATCACTGTTTGAGAGACAAACTATAAAAAGGAGGGTAAGAGAACAGAAATGTATTAGGACATGTTTTAAGGAAGCTCAGAAGTATACCCAGAAGTCCACGGGGGCTCACTTCACAGATATACTGAACTACAAATGAATTCCAAGTTGAGTAGTGGGAAGGTAAAGATTTCATGGTTTTTGGAGACTGAAGAAATGAAATGTGCCTGCTAACAATCATTCCAGATTCACCAGAGGGGGAAAAAAAAAAAAAAAAAAACAAGCCTCCAGTTTGGTAGAGGAAATGACATGTTGCTTACAGGAAACCATGACTGTTTTGTTTGAAATAGGCTTTTGTATGTTGTGTTATTTCTTAGTCACTAGTCATCTTCAACTGAGAATAAATGACTTTCTGACTGTATTACAAAGTGGAAAATTGATTGCGCTTAGAGCCTATAAGCATGAGCAAAGACCAACCTTCTGGGTCTTGCCAATGAGCCCTGGGCACAAATCTAGTTAAAAGCAATTGTTAAGCAAAATGCATTGCAAAGACAATTTTCATCATTGGAATGGAGTTCAGCCTTCTTGGCCAGATGCTTGGCCTTTGTGGGTCTTGACTCACACTACCAGTAAATACGGGTGTGCATGTTGTCCACTTTTCCAGTTTCATCCTCTGTTTTTCTGTTTTTTGTTTGTTTGTTTGTTTGTTTTGGTGCTGGGGGTGGGACCAGGGAAATGCATGCTGGGAAATGCCTCTATCACTGAGGTGCATGGTTTTTAAGAGCTCCAGGGTTCCCTTTTTTCCATGACACTCTTAGCTGAATTGCATGCTTTTTCACTAGAGCACATCCTAAAACACTCTTCCAGAAATATTCAGACAATGGTTCACCAACTATTTGAGCATCGTGACCCAGCTAAGTTGATTCATAAAATTAGCTGTTATAGAGCCAAAAGACTACATAACATCCCAAGGTTTTACTGAGAAATGAGGAGTCATAGGAGAGGAAAATTAAGAAGAGAGTGGAACAGCTTTCTTTGCTTCTGGAAAGAATAAGAAAGGTATATGACTTCTGATTTCTGATAGATTTTGAAATATTCCAAATCGTCACCTACCATGGCACATATTAACATCTTTCTTTCTTCTTGAATCACTCAGCAACAAGGTTTTCAAACATTTTGTTAGATGCAGGTAAGGCTCATGGAGTTCCATGATTGTGGCCCCCAGATGGGCCCAGCAGTGAAGAAAGGCTTATTCAGCCTTCTTTCTCTGGCACCCTCTACTTGGTGGGTAGAGGCTTATACACAAGTAGACCAGAGAATTTCTGTCCTTTGCTTCTTTCTAGAACTCAGAATAGCATTCCAAAAGATCATCTTTCTTATTGGCAATTCCTCTGCCTCCTTAGGAACAATCACAACTAATTCACATATTTACCAAATAAACAGGCATAATGTTTCCTGATAGTTAAATATTTGTCTTAATATCTCCAGTAAATGAGCAAATAATCTTTACATCTTTAATAGGTATCCAGCACTGAGGAGAATGCAAAAGAAAAAGACAGGGTCTCTACCTGTAAGAACTGTGTAATTTTTTTTTTTCTGGGAACAAAATCTAACAAGTAGTGAGTTAAGTATGGGAAATTCTCTTCAAATAAATATATTTTGGACACATATGAGATATGTTTGCTATCTTTATATGATGATATTTATGACTGTATTATGAAATTGAGTGGTGTTGTTTGAACTGTCTGGAGTTAGCCGGTCTTTTTATTACTACTTATTTCTGTACCTGTGTTTTTGTGTATGGGAGGGGGCACTCATGACAGTGCATGTGTGTAGGTCAAAGGACAACTTTCCAGTTGTGGTGCTCGCTCACTTTTCCACCTCATTTAAGACAGGTTTCTCACTTTGGATCCTTGCTCTACCATTCTTTGTTGTTTTGCTGTCTCCCCCAACCCTCTCATTTTCAGCATCAGTATGTGAAGGCTATAAAAGCCCATCTTGGCTTTTATGTGTAGTCTGGGGATTGAGCTTTGCTACTTCAGCTTGAGGGACAGCACTTTATCCACTGTGCCATCTCCTCAGACCCAATTAGTAGCCATTCTTATTCAAACTAGTCCACTTTCAATGATTTTGTTTTCTTAGTGTCATTTTATTTGTTTATTTAACTTGATAATAAAAGGTATTAAACTGTGTAGGCACACAGAAGGATGGTTTTTGATGGAGGAGAATATTTTAAGATATTGCTTGTGGAAATGGAGTACATTATCATGTGAGCTTTCTATTACTGTAACAAAAACCTAAAAAAAGAAACAAATTACAAAGTACAAAGGTTTGCTTGGCTTATTATTCTACAGGCTTCTCTCTGGAATTGGTTAGCCCCATTGCTTTGGGCCTGTGGTTAGGCAGTGTATTGTGGTGGGAATGTATGACAGAAAAAAGTCTGGTCACCTTGTAACCAGAAAGCAAAAGAAAAATAGAAGGAAACCTGTGATTAACAATCTCCTTTGAAGGCACATCTAAATGACCTAAAGAGGCCTCACCTCTTAATGTTCCCACAGTCTTCCAATACAGCCTTCCTGTCAACAAAGCCTCCAAACATGGTCTGAAGAGGAACACAGAGTCAGTTACTATATGCTACTGTCTCCTTTCCACAGGCAGTTCATATTAAGAGAGTAGCAAGGAAGCTTTATTTATTGAACCTGATTATAATGGCAAGGTGTGAAGATAGCTGAACCTTTATTGACATATATGATAAAATATTTCTGCTAGGTACTAAAGGATAAAAAGACCTTCCATGCTTGTGGTTTAGCAACATTGATGTTGTGAAAATGATATTATCAAAAGTGATCTAAAAATCCAATGCAATCTCTTTCAAAAATTTAATAGGATTCTCTTCACAGAACTAGAAGAAAACAATGCTGAAATTATATGGAAACAGAAAGAACTGCAAATACCCTAAACAATGTCAAACAGAAGGAGCAGTGCTGAAGGTATCACAATACCACATTTCCAGTTATGCTATTGCTGTAGTCAGCTTCATGTTTCTGGGATGACCATCCAAATCAGACACAGTTTATGGGAGGAGGGGATTTATTTCAAACTTACAATCCAGGGGAAGTTCCATCAAATGATAGAAGAGGCTGGCTCCCATTCATAAATCCAAACAGAGAGACATCCACCAAACAGCCAGTACCATGGGCAAGCACAACCTGGCAGCAACAGAAAGGGCTCAGGCAGAGCTCAGACTGTTCTGCACAACTCTGAGCTGGAAATAAGATCTGCCCCCAACATAGGGCTGGACCCCAGGATCCTCTCTCAATGACACCTCCAGCCATGTGGTTAGAGAACCAAGTTACAAGCTTAATAAAATACCTGAGTCTGGCTGGAGAAGATGGCTTAGCGGTTAAGCGCTTGCCTGTGAAGCCTGAGGACCCTGGTTCGAGGCTCGATTCCCCAGGACCCACGTTAGCCAGATGCACAAGGGGGCGCACGCATCTGGAGTTCATTTGCAGTGGCTGGAGGCCCTGGCGCGCCCATTCTCTCTTTGTCTATATCTGCCTCTCTCTCTCTCCATTGCTTTCAAATAAATAAATAAAAATAAACAAAAAAATTTTAAAAAAATACCTGAGTCTATGGGGGACACACATTCAAGCTACCACAAGTAACAAGCACAGCACGGCACTGGCACAAAAACAGTCAGACATCAGGGCCAGTAGAATAGAATAAGGGACCCCAACGTAAACCCACTTAATCTTTGACAAAAGTGTCAAAAATATACATTGGAGAAAAGACCTTTGTAACAAATTGTACTGGGAAAACTGGATTTCCACATGTAGAAGAATGAAACTAGAACTGGATCTCTTTTTTTATTATTTTAAAATTTGTTTAATATACAATTTTTTTTACTTTTTAAAAATTTATTTTTTTATAAAAAGGTTGTACAAATAGACCCCTCTCACATTACCCCAATTCTGCTGAGGGTCTTTGGGGCAGTTATTGATATTCTTTGTGGGGACCAATTGGCTTCAGACAATCTCTACAGGAATGGGGAAAAACATTGTATCTCAGGCTATTTCCACCTACCCTGAGGCTCTTACAATCTTTCTACACCCTCTTTCATGATAATCCCTGGGCATTGGTGGCAAGATAGAGATTTGATTTAGTATTGCTTTCTCTATAGACTCTGGATCTCTGTTTTTATGAGGTTTGAGTGACCACAGTGTCTGTCACCAGTTCCCTGGAACTAGTTTCCAGACTAGCTATGACAGCAATATTTGTTTCATGTCACAGCTCCCCATATAATGACTTCAGGGCCTGGGCAGAAGAGGTGGAGGTGACCCATCTCCTGGTAGACAGTTGGCCCTCTCTCTTTAAAATTTATTTTTATTTTTATTTATTTATTTGAGAGAAAGAGAGAATGTGCACTTCAAGGCCTCTAGCTATTGAAAACAAACTCCATATGCATGTGTCACCATGTGCATCTATCTTATGTTGGTTCTGGGGAATCTAACATGGTTCCTTAGGCTTCTCGGGCAAATAACCTCTAAGCCATCTCTTCAGGTTGGCTCTCTCTTCTTGGTGAATTGATATATTCTTGTTCTCACCTGTATTCTCCCCCATAAAAGGCAGAGAGAGCATTAACCTCAAACCATGGGTGCTGGCTGGTGATTCTCAGGGCTAGAATTGCCCCCCCACCCCCCCGCCACACAATGATCTCTTGGTAAGGGAGACATGAGGTCCCAAAATATTACAGGCCCAAACACTTGGTTACCTGTAACAGTTGAAAGGTAATTCACAGTCATAAGTACATCAAGTGATCATGCTGGAATCGAGAGGGAATGCAGTTCCCTCTTGGCTGGCTAGTGTTGAGAGTGGCTGGAGAATAACACTTGCCAAATTATTACTTAGAGAATGGATACATGCATCAATGTATCTTCCTGATGACAAGGCTGATCTCCTTTTACTCAAACTGTTCTCACTTTTGATTGGACAATCTGTTCTGTTTTACAGAACTGTATCTCTTACCTTGTACAAAACTTAATTAAAAATGAATCAGAGCCCTTAATGTAGGACTGGACACTTTGGAACAGCTAAAGAAACACATACAATACAACACACTTCAATAACTATGATTATGCAAGAAATTTCTGAAAAGGACTCTAACAACAAAGAAAATAATCTTAAAAATTACAGGACTGTAAACAATTTAATAGGCATCTCTTAACAGAACAAAACATTACAGGCAAATATTTGAAAAAAAATGTTCATAATCCTTACCCAGTAAGGAAATAAAAATTAGAAAGGTACTAAGAGTCCATTATCCCTGTTGGAAGGGCTACCATCAAGAAAACACACAAAAATACATGTGGGTAAGGATATGGTGAAATAGGAATGTACATTGTTTCAAGCCACTATGGAAATAATCACTATGGGGATTCCTTGAAACACTAAAAATTCAACTACCATTTGATCTAAGACAGTATACCTCAGTACATACCCAAATGAGTCTTGAACAACACAGCACAGATTGCCTTAAATATCCATGTTTCTTATTGCACTATTCACAATAGTCAAGATACAGAACCAAATTAGACCAACAGAGGAATGGATAGAGAAAATATGGTAGGTACATACAATGGAGATTTATATGTCACAAAGAATGGAATTATGTCATTTGTTGCAGGGCTCCCCTGGCAGGTAGTGCTGAGGAAGGACCAGGCCCACTGGTTCCTCCCAAGGGGTTGAGGAAGAGGGTGAATGTCGGGCAACTCAGAACCTCTGCTAGTCACCGGAGAAAAACCACACTGAGTCGGGAGTCTTGTCGAAGAAGGAACTCGCTTTATTGTTACAGGCGGTTGCCTATATAATGTTTAGAATGAAGGCAGGGATTCTAGGATGGGGGGAGAGGTAAGGGCCAATAGTAAACTGTGACTATTGAAATTATAATTCCAACTCCCACACGGAAGTAGCAGGCAAGAAGCCATTAGGTGCCTTGCTGAGTCCTAGCTGGCCAGAGACAGGTCGCCAAACTTTAGCTAGGCTCAGGAAGTTCCACTAGGCTTCGCATCCGGGCCTCTCAAGGCCCAACAATTTGTATTATAATGGATGGAACCAGTGATCATAAGTGATATAATTCAGGCTCAGAAAATAATATGTTTACTCTGATATGCAGAATCAAAGTTTAATAACACACACATATATAGAGGCATATTTATACATGATATGAAACTAGGAGGATGATGAGGATAAAGTGTAAAGGGAAGAGAAGGGAACAATTAATGAATGTGATAAGACATGTTGTCTATTTATCTATTTATCTATCTGTCTAGATAGACAGATCTATCTATCTATCTAATCTATCTATCTATCATCTATTCATCCATCCATAAATGACATGAGGGCAGAATGAGGGCTATTTGGGAGGGGAAGGGCTGATAGTAATAATGGGTAAATATGAGTATACAATAATATATGTATACAAAGTGCCAAAAAGAAATCCATTCTTTTCTAGACCAACTAAAGAATAAGGGTATCCTTTAAAAGAGAAAAAAGTGGTTTTTAAGAATTTTTAAATTTTTAAAACTTTAAAAATTGTTTATCTGCAAGGCAAGAATTTGAGACAAAGTAAGCTTAGGAATCACTAAAATCATGGAATGTGGGGAGGCTTTGGTCCTGTGTTAGCTCACAGAGCAGCAACTCTGGAATCAGCTAGCTATGCATGATGCCAGATCTATGGAATTGAAACATGCAATTTAACATGCTTTACAAGTCACAGTGTTTGACTCTGAGGAATATGGTTGTCTCTTGCATCACACTGCTGACAGATGCCACCAGTTCCTGGTCACAAACTCACCAGTGATATGAAGCCTAGGTTTGTAAATCTCAGTGTTTGTTAATAAATCTTCCTTTAACTTTTAGAACTTATTAGAAAACATGGAAATTATACTTGCCAATATTTAGAATAATTAAATAAATCTTTCACATTGCATTGAAAAGTATTTGTCCATAAAATATTTGAATTGGCTAGAGAAAAAATTCTGTTTGCAATAACCAGCCTTAGAATTAAATGAAAAAGACTTTTTGTTTCATATCTGTTTACTAGTCTTTGTCCTATTCCATCAAGTATTTGTTACATGTCATGGTGTGTGAGTTTCTCACCATCCTTGCCATTACTTTCTTCTGGATACATTTGGATTTAAGCATCTCTCATATACCATGTGATCTAGGATTAAACCTGTCACCTGGTACACCCTCAGCACACAGTACATAAAAGGAACACAAGCTGATGACATTTCTCTGCTGCTCTTGGCTCTTCCAATTTAGTCATATCACTAAAAATAGGAAGTTTGAACTTAGGCTCTCTTTTTTGTCTGAGGTTATTTTTCTTACCACAAATGAAGGCCACAGAAACTAAATATGTCTACTTGAATGATGACTTTATCATAATAAAATGAGCCCACAGGGGCTAATGACTCTATAATCAGGTTTTTCAACCACTTTTTATATCGGGTATAATTTTCTCTGAGAAAATTATAAAGCTATATTACGAAGCCATAGTAACAAAAAGATGAAAGAAATGAAAGAAATCATTTATCACTAGACTAACATGAGCAAAAGGGGAAAGGCATGAGCTGAGAGATTAGAGGCTACCACCTGGATGCTATGAAGACAAAAAGTAGGTTTGCCTGAGGAGAATACTCAATTCTGGAGATGAGTGCTGTGGACATTCATGCTCTTTTTCAGTTTAGATTTCTTATTTTGGAATTGGTTGAAGAAGTTATATTTTAGAGGCTGGAGAGATGGCTTAGTGGCTAAACGCTTGCCTGTGAAGCCTAAGGACTGCAGTTCGAGGCTCAATTCCCCAGGACCCACATAAGCCAGATGCACAAGGGGGCAAAGGGGACTCATGCATCTAGAGTTCATTTTCAGTGGCTGGAGGCCCTGGTGTGCCCATTCTCTCTCTCTCTCTCTCTCTCTCTCTCTCTCTCTCTCTCTTTCTCTCTCTCTCTTTCTCTCTGTCACTCTCAAATAAATAAAAATAAACAAAAAATAATAAAAGCCTTTTAAAAAAAGAAATTATGTTTTAGGAGTACTTTATTTGGGTTGTAACTTAAAAATGACTAGTCTACAATTCACCAGGTCAGTTTCTCCCCTTTACATTTACAATGTCTCCTGCTTATCATTAAGGGAAAGGTAGCAAAGCCCTCCTGCTGACAATGTAAAAGATTGGGTAATCCAGGGATGGTGGCACATGACCCAGCCCTTAGGAGGCTGAGACAAAAAAAAATATTAAATTCAAGATTAACCTTGGTGATATAATGAGATTATAGCTAAAACAAAACAAAGCAAAACAAAACAAAACAAAAAACTAATAGACCTAACAAAAAAATAATAACCTCTGTTGGTAACTATATTAATCCTTTTCAAGAGTCTTCATATTGATTTCCATAGTGGTTGAACCAGCTTACATTCCCATCAGTAGTGAATGAGTATTCCTATTTCTCCACATCCTTGCCAACATTTTGTTCATTTTATTTTTTAATATTTGCTATCCTTACTGGGGTAAAATGGAATCTCATGGTTGTTTTAATTTGAATTTTCATAATGGTTAGGGATGTTGAGCATTTTCTTAAGTGTGTGTTAGCCATTTGCAATTCTTCCTCTGAGAACTCCCTATTCAGTTCTCTACTCCACTTTTGGAGCGGATTGTTTGATTTTTTTTTTGTTGTTGTTGTTTAGTTTTTTGAGTTCTTTGTAGATTATAGATATTAGGCTTCTGGCAGTGGTATAACTGGTAAAAATTTTCTCCCATTCAGTGGGTAATATACTGGCTGTAATAATGGTATCGTTGTCTGTGGAAAAGCCTTTTAGTTTCATGAGATCCCATTGGTTGAGTGCTGGTTTAATTTCCTGGACTACTGGGGTTTTGTTCATAAGTAAAAGGAGTTGGAGAAGATTCCTCGGGTTCTGATGATGCAAAACAGTTTGAGAAAAATTTGTTTTATTTCTTCAATGAAGGTTTGATGGAATTTGGCTAAGAAGCCATGCCAGCCTAGACTTTTCTTCTTGGAGATGTTTTTGATTAACTTTTCAATCACCATGGATGTGATACGTTTGGTTAGGACATTAATCTGCTCTGAGTTTAGTTTTGGTAGGTTGTATGTATCTAGGAATTTATCCGTTTCTTCCACATTATTTAGTTTTGTGGAGCAGAGTGTTTGCAAGTATGCCCCGATGATTCTTCCAGTTTCATTGATGTCTATTGGGACATCAATGTTGTCACCCATTTTAGGGAGATTACTTTATTGAGGAGGAAGCATGTTTTTGTCCTTTGGCCTATGCATCCTTTGAGTGAGGTGAGCAGGGATGTTGGTACCCAGTGGCCAGTCAGACAAAAGGCCTGATTCCACAGCCCACAAGGGAACCAGGCCTCCCCAAGCAAGGTGAGATCTACCAGGACCATGGAACTGGGAGGAGTCAGGGAACAGGAATCTGGCCTACTCACTCCTCACTGTGCCCACCTGCACACCCTCCAGTGCAGGAAACCTGAACCAGGGGACTGAAAGGATCTGGGAGACAGGGATTGACCTACTCACTCCACCCTGTGCAGCCCTCACCATTATGTATAACTTTTAGTCTGGTTTGATTTTTGTTTTTGGGTTAAATAAATAGTTATTTACTTCATTACTTACTAACGGATGCAGCAAACATTTATATAGTATCTACATTTACTAGCCATTCTGCTAAATTGAACATACTTTAGGTAAAACTAACCCAAGAATCCCTTATCCTGGCTTCTTCATGTCATCCTGGAATTAAGGGCTACAGTTGGGAGAAAGGTTTTTCTAGCCAAGGTATGCCTGCTACTTTGGAGATAGTACTAAGAGTTTTTTTTCTTAATCATTTGGAAATCATTTTGGAAAAAGTACAATAACAAACTTTATTTTTTTAGAACAAGAACTGATCTAAACAGGAGAAAAGAGTTGTTACTAGTTGTTAAGTTGTCCACAGGTGTTATTAACTCCTGGAAGTGGTTTTTGGCTATTTACTTGGCTTCTTTCAGTACTTACATAGGCAATTCCACAGTACCTCCCAACAGCAGGTTTTCTTTGTGCCCATAGATTTTGTTTGTTTGTTTGTTTGTTTCTGCTATGGTCATTAGCAAAGGAGTAAGAAGTCTTCCTTACTTAGATCTGCACATGTGTCTAGCTCAGTCTGCAGCCACTGGCAAGTTGCCCATACTCCTATAAGTAACTGCTTACTCATGCTCAGTTATAAAATAGTTGCTTTTATATATTAATAATTGAATTTATTTTGTAAAGTCAGGACATTTTATTTTCCTTCCCCTTTGTGTATGTTTGTATATCCATATCTATATCTATATCTATCTATATCTATCTATCTATATCTATATCTATATATTTTTTTTCCTCTGACATAGAAATAGTACTTCCCATCTCATTTCTTGAGACTGGAATTAGGATGATATCACATATTGACAGATATTCCCAAAAGTAACTCTACAGATCAATATCTTTCATGAGAAAAGATGTAAAAATTCTAAATAACGTTTTAACAAATAAAATTTGAGTCAAATTTTAGCAGCATATCTGTTTACTTAACTATGTTTTAAATGCTACATCATAATTAAGTAGGGTTGATTTCAGGAATGCAAAGTTGGTTTAATATTTGGAAATCCAAAGCCAAAAACCTATATGATCCTCTCATTAGATGTACAAAGATCTTTAAAACAATAATTTTTTTCTCCTTAATAAACAAGACCATCGACAGCCTCTAGACAAAGAGGACCAGAATTTTATTCCACCTGATAAATTGATTTTATCATTGGAAGCTGACATTGTATTAGAAATAAAAAGACTAAATGCTATACAAGAACAAGATACAGACACCCATTTTCACCACTTATATTCAACATTGTACTGGAGTGTCAAGCCAGGACATAAATTAACATAATCAAAGAAAATCAGATTTGAAAGGAAAATCTTTTTTTTTTTTTTGAAGAGTAACACTCTTCAGCTTTGCATTTTTATGTGATTATATAGGAAAGAAATTCATGTAATATTTGGAAAATGTAAGTATTAAATGAGTTTTGAAGATACTAGGATATAAAATCAATTACTAAATTATTTCCACATACTAAACTATGCCTTTACAATAATAAATTCAAACACTAAATGCACTATGTTATGAGAAAATGAAGCACTTAGGGACAAATCAGGGAAAATAAAGGAAAGATCTGTGCATTTAAAAATAACTATGTTAGCAAAAGTGGTTTTTATGTATTAAGAAGCTTAGTATATTTAAATTTATTAGACATTAATTTTCCCCAAATTGATTTATAGATTTAGTGCAATCCCAAGTTAAATTCCAGTAAGCTTTTTTGGGGGGGTATAGAAATTGACAAGCTGATTTTAATATATATTAGGAAATAGAGATGACTCAAAACAACTAAGTAGCTTTGACAAAGAACTAAGGTGATATCTTGAAACATAATTAGGATAACTATCAAATTAGGGTAATATTGGCATTAAGATAGACAATAGAATAAAGGGCAAATTTTATAGCTTTTTGAAAAAGGTAGAAAGGCAATTCAGTGGAGAAAATATATTCTTATCAATAAGCAGTGTTAGAAAAATTGAGTATTCATTGTTGTAGTCAGTTCCACATTGCTGGGACAAACATGTAACCACACATAGTTTGTGAGAAAAAGGGATTTATTTCACACTTACAGATTCCAGGAGATGTTCCATCAATAGCAGAAGAAATCGGCTTCTTTGCATACGTCCAAGCAGAGAGAAACAGTCAAACAGCCAGCACCATCAGCAAGCACAAACCATCAGTGCTCAAACTGCTCTCTCCATACCTTTGGACTAGAATTTAACCCAAATACATTGGTTGGACTCAAATATGCCCCCAGTGACATTCCTCCTCTAGCAGGAATAGGTCTTGTATGGGTTCAAGTGGGAAGTCTAACCAAAAATCACTGAGTCTATATGGGGCCAAACTTTCAAATTACCACATTCATATAGAAAAAATAACTTTGTTCATACTCACTATTTTTTAAAATAATAACCCAGGTACTTAGCAGTTAAGGCCCTTGCCTGTGAAGCCCAAGAACTCATGTTCAACTCTCCAGATCCCATGTAAGCCGGACCCACAAAGGTGAGGCAAGTGCAAGGTCACACATGCCCACTAAGTGATGCAAGCATCTGGAGTTCAAGTGCAGTGGCTGAGGTCCTGTAGCACCAATTCTCTCTCTCTCTCTCTCTCTCTCTCTCTCTCTCTCTCTCTCTCTGTGTGTGTGTGTGTGTGTGTGTATGTGTGTGTATCTCTCTCTTGTGCTCTAAAATTAAAAAAAAATTAAAAAATAGCTCCAAAGGATAGAATTAAACATAAATACAAAATACTAAAGCTTCTGGGAGCAAAGAAGAAAATTTTTCTACTTTTAATTAGTTGAAAACAAAAAAAAATACACAAGTAAAAGACCAATTGATAGTATGGACTTAATGAAAACTTAGAACTTCTGCTTTTTAAAAGCTACTAAGTGTAGATTTGTGACAGGGTAAGTGGGGTAGGGGATTATCATGGTTGTCTGTAAGTATGGAAGCTGTCAATAAAAAGGAAAAGAGAAAGAAAAAAAGCTACTAAGTAAATGGAACATATAATTATAAATGAAGAGAACTATTATTTTTGTTTTTATCTGTTGAGGAATTATTTCAGTGTTATTATAGAACTCTAATAATGCAATGAGAAAACAAACATCTGAGTAAAACTTGACAGAATATCTGAGTGGACAATTCACAAGAGAAAATAGGATGGATACCTTGTAAGCCTTGGAAAGATGGTCAAGACAGTAGTTATTAGGGAGCTTTGAGGTGCAATCACCACCACATTTTCAAAGGCTGACTGTACTTAATATAGCAAAATAATTAGATAAACTGGGACTCAGTACAACCTGGTGAGAATATTAAATATGAAATCTATATTGTAGCATAGATGATTTATTCAATAGTCAAGAACATATTGATGATATGAAAAAGATATTCCACTTTGTGATTACTCAGGAGAATGCAAACATTTCAAAACATGTGCATGAGGAGGCAGTCATTATTTGCAACAGTTCTAAACTAGAAACAACCCCAAACTTTAAATAGATGATAGATAAATGCAATTTGCCAAGCTAATATGGTAGATTTCATATAAAAGTCAAACAATAAATTAATAATATACCTTAATATATGACGGATGTCAAAATAATTGCCTGAAAAGATAGTAACAACTGATCCCATTTGTGTAAAATTCTATGAAATGTAAACAAATATGAGTGATTTCATGGAGACTGGGTAAGCAGTAGGTAATGGAGAAGGTCATTCATATTTATAAAAGGGATGAAACAATGTTGGGTAGTGGATATGTTTATGAAAATGTATTCATGGGTAGAAACAGATGTAAAGACAATTAATTGTGTACTTAAACATATGCTATTTATTTCATATTGATTATATGTGATTAAAACTGGTGACAGAGATAGAAAAAGAGAAAGAGGACTATAGGCAATTATACTTTAGTAACAGGCTGGTAGTTTTTTAGTATTTTATTTATTTATTTGAAAGAGAGAAAGAGGCAGATGAGAAACAGAGAGGGGGAAAGAAAGAAAGAAAGAGAGAGAGAAAGAAAGAAGGAAGGAAAGAGAGAGAAAGGAAGAAAGAAAGGAAGAAAGAAAGAAAGAAAGAAAGAAAGAAAGAAAGGAAAGAAAGAAAGGAAGGAAGGAAGGAAGGAAGGAAAGAAAGAAAGAAAAGTGTGCTATGGCCTCTAGCCAATGCCAATGAAGTCCATTGTTTCTGGCTTATGTGGGTAGTAGGAATTAAACTTGGGTCCTTGGGTCCAGGCAAGCACCTTAATTGCTAAGCCATCTCTCCAGCCCTAGGCTGATACTTTTGAATGGTTTTCTTGCATTATTTATTACACCTATCTTCCTTCCTTCTTTCCCTTTACTTTTTTCATTGTAGTTATCCCTATTTATATTTTACTTTGAAAATTAGCAAAGACTACAATTCTGCAAACAATTAAGTCCCTTCAGATTGAAAATTAAATTGTATCATCTGGAATAGCAGGAGCGAACAGAGCAATTGCTCAGCAGTAAAAATGAACGGACACATTATAACATCCTAGTATATTCATAGAGTTAAATGGTCTAAAAGAATGATTACTAATGAGCCAATAGGAAGAGATGAACAGAGAACAGACACTAAGAATGAGGAATGATGGGAGGAAATAGGGTAATTTGCTGAAGCACTTCTCTGTTGAGGGAATTTAGTATTTAGTTTAACTTTCTGTTATGTGACATCAAACCTTTCTGAAAGGTTATTTGAGTCAGTCTCCGAACAGAGATAAACTCAGAACACATGGCAGAGAGTGCTTGATATGTAGTATTTCCTTGAAGTGATTGGAGCTAGAGGCCTCCTTGGCATTTTGAGAAGGTAGTGGATTTTCTACCAGAAATGAAATCAGCACTCAAATGACCATTGAATGATGTTTTATTTATGATTTTGGATCATATGTAGAAGCAAGTGTGCTCAGAATTAGAAACTTGAGGTTAATAGGACATGGCTTTGTTCATGCACAGTACTCAGACTAAGAGGTAACTAAGGTGTCAGTGACAGTACTTGAAGGCATGGATGCACTTTGCCCCAGCATTTCTACATTAGGTGTAGACTAATGGTAGCCATGTGGCAGTCATAGCCATGAAGATGTGTGTGCCTATGTATGAGTCACTTTCTATAAAAGTTACTTAAATATTTAAAAGTACAAACCAGCATAAAATGCATTAGTTAATGTCAGATGGTGATCTTGAATAAGATTATTGAGCATGCTGAACTGTCTGCCCTTCCCCAGCATCTGAGAAGGAAGAGATATAGTCAGGCTGGTTTCCTGCACTTCTTTTTCATGTTGCCATGACAAAATAGCTAACAAGGGCTGGAAAGATGGCTTAGAAGTTAACGTGTTTGACTGCAAGGCCAAAGGACCCAGGTTAGCCAGATGCACAAGGGGGCACACACGTCTGGAGTTCATTTGCAGTGGCTGGAGGGAGGTGCTCCCATTCTCTCACTCTCTCTCCCTCTTTCTCTGTCAAATAAGTAAATAAATAAAAATATTTTTAAAAATAGCTAACAAAAGCAACTTAGGGAAGGAAGGATTTATTTGAGCTCACAGTTTGAAGGGCTACCATCTATCATAGTGGGGAAAAGAGTGACAGAGTATGAGGTGGCTGGTCACATCACATCTATAGTCAGGAATCACAGAGAGATGATTCTGGTATTTAGCTGCATTTCTCCCCTTTCCCTTCTTTATTTAGTTTGTGGCCTCAGTCCATGGGATGGTGCTAAACACATTAAGGGTGGCTCTTTAATCCTCAGCGAAATCCCTCTGGAAACTCCCTCAAAAATACTCAGACCTCTGTCTCTCAGGTGATTCCAAATCTGTCAAATTGATAGTGAAAGTTGAACATCATGCTTCCTGTGTTAGCTGGTCGACCAACACGGTAATAAATATCCAAGATAATCATTAACTTCATGCATGGTGGAGAAGTGAAAGATACACACAGAAACCCAGATCTCACAGTCTCTGGAGGACACATGCCCAGTGATCTAAAGACCTCACAACTCAACTCTTAGAAGTTTCTGCCAACACTTACTAGTACCATGAGCTTGGGGCAAAGCCTTTTCACTCATGGCTGTTGGGACGAATTCCAGTCACAAACTAGCTCTCCTTGAACTCCCTGATCAGCACTGAGGTCAGAGCAAGAGGCAGATCAGGAGGCTAGGTTTTCTGTACTAGGTCCACATCATATGCTGAAATCTGCCCTGTGGCAGTTGAAATTAGAGGACTTGCCAGTGGATTTTGGAAATTAGGGCTTTGGGGTGATCACTTATTGTTTCTTGCTATCCTTTATGGGGCAATGGAAGTCACATGAAATTAAGATGACTTCAAATTTCCTTGCACCCCATTCATATGAATTCATTAGTAATTCAATCTAAGTCAATCAATCTATATCTAATTCAATCTATATCTAGAGGGAAGAAAAATCACATTTTATTGGGAAGAAATGTAAGATGAAAAACATACTGCTGGGATGGAGAGATGGCTCAGCCATTAAGGTACTTGGCTGCAAAGCTTAACTATCTGAGTTTGATTCCACAGTACCCACTAAAGCCGATGCATGAGGTGGCACATGAATCTAGAGTACCCATTCTCTCTGTGTCACTGCTGTTTGCCAGGCATGGTGGTGTGCCTTTAATATCAATACTCAGAAGGGTAAGGTAGGAAGACTGATGTGAGTTCAAGGCCATCTTGAGACAGTATAGTGAATTCCAGGCCAGCCTGGACTAGAGTGAAACTCTATCTCAAAAAAACAAACAAAAAAATATTGCTTGCCATATAGTATAACATATAATAAATTTTGTTTACTTTTACAATTGTTGCTGTCTCTATGGCTCAGATTATTAGCTGAGATTAGAGTTCATTTAAAGCAGGGTAGATTTTGCAGAAAGTTATTTATTCAAGTAAATAAATAAATAATAAGGATTGAATTCTTACCGAGTCTTCAACTCTGCCTCATGTACCTGGCATGATGCACCAAAAGTTTTAAACACATTTTACCTTGGGAAAAGAGCTAACTAGCTCATTTAAATCAACCAGAAAGCAACATAACATGATCATTTATGAGCATGTTCTGCACAGGGATAAGATGGCACAAAACTCCAATTTATATGCTTGACCTGTCTAACAGATTGCTCTGTATATCAACAGGTATGTGACTGCTCCTTCACAGAACTGTTTTGGAATTTTGCAGTTGACTTGTGAATGCCTTGTTAAAATGAGATACTCTTTTCTTCCATGGAATGGATTTCTTAAGAAATATACCTTTATCCTTATATGACTTGTTTTGAATAATTTAATAAATTCAGAAACTAAAGTAAATATTTTTGTGAGTAATGCAATTTTAAATGCCAAAACAAAACTATTGCAAAAGGAACATATATAAAGAAATCACTTAGTGATCTCTCTCCTCTGTTCCTCTCTCTCCCTCTCACTAAGCTATACCCTCAGATCCCTGCTTCATGACATTTTGTTTCAAGGTAGTCTTCCTCTAGTTCAGGCTGACCTGGAATCCCTCAAACTCACAGTGACCCTCCTATCTGCCTCTCGAGTAATGGGACTAAAGTTGTGTGCCGTCATGCGTGGCTCTGCTTCCTGATTTTGATGAAGAATTAGAAAGTACATATAATTTTTAATGAGTTAAACAATATATCTTCTCATTATTTATGCAACCTTTTTCTCCTCTATCATGCTTTTACTCATATATTAACCATACATATTTTGAATGTGGTTATTATTATAAATTTATGAAACTAGGGGATAAATGTATACACATATGCCATAAATTGTTGTGCTTTTATCTTTAGACATTACTGTTTTATACTTATAATGAATAAACCTGAAGAATAAGAATCTATTAAGTAGGTATTATAGCACATAACTAAGTTCATTAAAAGTTACAGTTCGTGAGCTAGAGATATGTCTCAGTAGTTAAGGTAATTGCCTGAAAAGCCTAATTACCCAAGTTCAACTCCCTAGTACACACATAAAGCAGATGCACAAAGTCGCAGATGCACCTGGAGTTCATTTGTAGGGGCTAGAGGCCCTGGCAAACCCATTCTCTGCGCCCCCATCTTTCCCTCTCAGGAATGGTGGTGCATACCTTTAATCCCAGCATTCAAGAGGCTGAGGTAGGAGGATTGTTGTGAATTTAAGGCTAACCTGAGGCTACATAGTGAATTACAAAACCCTGGGCCAGAGGAAGACCCTACCTACCTTGAATTCATCCCCCGCCCAAAAAAAGTTATAGTTTGAAGAATAAGATTTAGGAAATTTCAGAATCTGCTTGTTGCAGAATCCTGATGGAATAATTTTGAGTTCATTACATGATATTGGGTCCAAATACTCATAGTGGGCAAACTAATAAGAATGTTTCCTGTGACTGTTTAAATGAGAATATAGTGATTTTGTGCATCAATTACTTTCTTGTTTCTGGAACAAAATTCTCAACCAGAAGAAACTTATGGAAGGAAAGGGTTTATGTCAGCTTACAATTTTGAGGGAAGTGTCGATCATTTTGGGGAAAGCATGGCAGGACCACACAGCTGGAGTCACATCTTCACATCAGCATGGAGGAAGTAGAAAGGTTAAAAGCACAAGATCTGGCTGAACTATAACACCCCAAGGCTTGCTCCCAGTGACACACCTTCTCCAATAGAGCTCCACCTCCTAAAGGTACCCAAATGTCCTAAACAATGCCACCAACCGGGGATTCAAACACATGAGTCTGTGGGAAACATTTTACATTAAAATAGTTGGTCAATAATTCTGCATAGAGGTGATAGTCAAAGTCCTTCAGTGAGGCTAAAGCCAGTTAATTCTGCAAAAGTTCTTTGGAGAGATTCAGACGTTAGTGCAGCTAGTCACTTTGACCTGATTTATATAGTAATTCTTTCATGTAGTAAATGTTTAAGTTGTTCTCTTGTGCTACAGATAAAGGCTTTCTGATACTGGATGTACAGAGCTGAAAATGTAACTTTATAATACCTTAATATGTAATGAAATAGTCTACTTACATTCCTGTGTATATAATATGTCCAGGATTACTAACTGGGAATGCCCAAGCTATGGCATACTTGCCTGTTCCTGTCAACTACTAGAAAGCCCCAAACCTAACTTTCGCTTATTGTTTGCAAATATGTGAACATATGTAACTTTACTTTTGGTCCATTTGACTACTGAATATGTATGTCTTTTGTTTAGTTTTCCAACTTACATTTTCTTATTACATTATTGAGGCCCAATCATATCTATACACCCTCCAAATTGTGAATGTTCTGAAAATGCTATTTCATAACACCTACCTTAGGTATCTTGAGTTTAATTCCCTAAGATTAAACATTAAACAACAAGTATTATTTATTTATTAATGACATATAGAATCAATGATTTGCATAGAATGGGGAAATTACCACCACAATGTAACAGCAAGAAAACAAACACTTCTTTAAAATTTTGTCTGAAACAAGAAGAAACAAGTTAGCAATAGCAATCACTTCAGCCATGGAGACACAGTTGCAGGTAGTGGCAAAGAGAGATCTTAGAATTTTGTTTAAAACTCTGATTTCTAAAGGAATTCTTTCTAGTTCTGTTGTGGCTCAGTTCAGAAGAGTGAGTAATGGATATGGAACCTTGAATAAATAAATTGCATTATGGATGGCCAAGAGGAGGAGGCTCCAGGGAGCCTCATGATGAGGTTATGTTTGTTTCTATGATATAGGCAAATTAGAGATGAACCATCTGTCCCTGACATCTTTTTTTTTTTTACTTTTTAATTTTGAGAGTGAGACAGAGACAGAGGGAAAGAGGGAGAGAGAAAGAGAGAGAGAGAGAGAGAGCGAGCATGCCAGGGCCAGTTGCTGTGATTGAACTCCAGATATGTTTACCCACTTGTGCTCATGTGTGACATTGCACACTTCTGCCACTGTGTCTGGCTACGTGGGACCAGGAGATTTGAACATGCATTCTTAAGCTTTTCAAGCAAGCACTATAACCACTAAGCCATCTCTCCAGCCCACATCTATCTTTTGTTTCATGATGCCAGAAAGGCATTTTCGAGTATGCCTTCTGATTGCAATTATTCGATCATAATCTGTAACAAACATTTGCTATCATGATTCTCATGTTCAAAGTAGGAGAAGTAATGTCTTTAAAATTAGGCTTTCTACCAACTCTAATTACAGTGTGCTTTTCTACTTCTTCCATCATTTTATTTGTAACATCTTTGAGAATGACAAATAATTCTCTGGTGCATCCTGAACTGGCTTTCTTCCGCTTTTCTTTCTCTTTCCCGATGTTATTCATACATTTCTTCTATTCACAGGGAATGGAGGAATTCTGATTTATACCTCACACTTTCATCATTGCCATTAGAAGTTTTCCATGTGACTTATCTTTTAGGTAAGATACTGGCACTGTCAGAAACCTAGTGCTTGTGGTTGAAGATTTTCTTATGCACTGTTTGAAATGTTACATAGAATAATCTCTTGATATAGTTCTATGGATAGTCTACAAGGTTCCTTTAGCAAAGGAAGTGGATCAGAAAGACTACCATAATATTAGTCTCAAATTTGTAATGGGATCAAGAGGTTGAAGGCCAAAATTGCTGTCAGGTTTTTTTTTTTTTTTATTAGTCAGTTCTGTATTCGGCAAATACAGTCAGTTTGGTACCATTATTAGGCTCATCTGTGACCTACCCCCTCCCCTTGGCCCCTCCTTGTTGAGGTATATGGGTCATGCATTGTGGAGTTAGCCCACAGTTATGGGTAAGCTAAATGTCTCTGCATATCATGACCCAACATGTGACTCGTCTCTGCATATCATGACCCAACATGTGACTCTGACATTCTTTCCGCCCCCTCTTCCGCAAAATTTCCCTGAGCCATGTTGGGTTCATTTTTGGTCTGCTTCAGTGATGAGGTGTTGAGGGCCTCTGAGGCTCTGGCTCTCTGATTTGGTAGGAGTTGATTTTTCTCTATGCGACTCTGACATTCTTTCCGCCCCCTCTTCTGCAAAATTTCCCTCTTATTTAATAATTGAAAACAAGTTTATTAAATATTATAAAGGGAAACTTCTGCCTGGTTTCTTTTAACTTAAACTTTAACTTAGGGGAAAATCTCTCCAACTGACCCACATTGTCTCAGTGTAATTTGTAATGTTTACTAACATTCAGGAAACACCCACCCAGAAATTCAGGGGACAGATAGCCCATGCATCATTCTCACACATGCAGGCCCCCACCCAGATTTTCCTACTCAGTTATAATCTGTCAGAAGTATTTTACAGAAATGACTGAAACTCAGGATGCTATATCTTACTGTTTAGTTTTCTTTAATATCTGATTGGAAGCCATAAAGTAACCAATATATTGATGTCTACAATTCTTTTCCAGTATCAGGAACATTGAAATGTCATTTAAGCATTCTTCTGGAGTTTATGTCTTTTTAATGATAAAGTCATCTAGGATTTATTTTTACTTGGAACTCTGTAGATACACAGGTTTTCATTTGGTGTGCAGAATTACAAAAATCTTAAATGTTTGTAAATAGAAATCACCCAAGGACTCAAGAAAATTTACTAAAGTGTAGTGCATCTTCTCCCAAGAGCCTTCATATGTGAGATGAATGACTCAATCATTCATGGAGTGAGACTTTTGTGTAGATATTTTCAAAAGACAACATTTACATTCATTGATTTTCAATACAATTTAAAAATAAAACATAGGCTTTTTGGTTCTTTGAACCCCCATGGCAGAGATAACAATCAATACTTTACCAAAGAGGACAAAAAGGAAATGAGAGGAAAATGATGGATCCATTCTCTGAGGAAAAGTTAGGATAATATGACAGTACTGGCCAAGTAAATTGTCAGAAATAGTAGGAAAACACCATTTGCAAGGACTGAAGGAACCAAAATCACACTGGATGACTTCACAGGTTGTACATGTGAGGCAAGCCTTGTGGACCTGCAGAATGGCAAAGTTGCATTTTGAAAACTCAAGGCAATTACAGAAATGTAAGGTCCAAAACTGACTTCATGGATATCACCTGTAACAAAATGTGTTCCATAGTCAAAAAATGTCAGACCACAATTGAAGTTCATGTTGGTGACAAAGCTAGTGAGAGTTATTGACTTCATCAGTTTTTGTTGGTTTTAATTAAAGCACACACATACAACAGCAACAACAACCACAGTTCACTTTTCTACTCAGCATCAACAGATCTGCCAGGCCCAAGAGATGATGGAAATGATGGCCCAAGAGGCACAGACAATGTTGAAAGAGCTGGTTAATAGACAGAGTGCAAAAAACATTGGGGGAGACAGAGAAAAAGCCTTCAAAGTCTATTCTACTCATGACGCTGTTAGAAAAGTAACAGTGCTGAAGTGTGCTGTAGTCCCAGAAAAGGTGTTGGTGCTAATGTTGAATGAGCTGATGGGTATGAACCATGTACCCTCAAATCTGTACAAGACTCAGAATTTTTTTTAAAAATTATTAGAGAGAGCAAGAGAGTGAAAGAGAGAAAGACAGACAGAGAAAGAGAGAGAGAGAGAGAGTAAATGAGTGTGAGAGAGAACTGGCATGTCAGGGCCTCCAGCCACTTCCATTGAACTCCAGACATTTGTACCATCTTTTTTTTTAAATTTTTTTTGTTGTTTATGTTATTTATTTGAGAGTGACAGACAGAGAGAGGAAGAGGCAGATAGAGACAAAGAGAGAGAATGGGCACACCAGGGCCTCCAGCCACTGAAAACGAACTCCAGACGTGTGCGCCCCCATGTGCATCTGGCTAACGTGGGTCCTGGGGAATCGAGCCTCGAACTGGGGTCCTTAGGCTTCACAGGCAAGCGCTTAACTGCTAAGCCATCTCCTCAGCCCCAGACATGTGTACCATCTTGTGCGCATGTGCAACCTTACATGTTTGTGTCATCTTGTGCATCTGGCATC